>CANSZD010003585.1:145000-480000 GCA_947648045.1 Beta corolliflora
TGGCTCATATTCATTCTGACCCCACATTTTCAGTGATCATATTTTCAATATGATCACCTTATCATAGTTGAAATATAATCATCAAAAATATGGGGCCAAAATGCAAGTGAGCCACAAGTTTACAGTGGCCCACTTTTTATTTCATTTACTCAAAAACATTTGTAACATTTATGATAATACCTTAAATTGATTTCTGAATATTCCAAAAATATCAAAAATTCCAAAAAAGAATTACACAAAAAATTTCCAAAAAAAAATAATAATTTCGAACTTTTTTCTAGAAATATTTTTTAACTTTTGGGGGGTATTTTATCTCTCTTCTTCCTTCGACTTCCTGCGATTCCTCTTTCACAATTGTTCGTTCTTCTATCCCCCATGGAAGAACTTTCTTAGCTTTGTGCCAGGCATTGATGATTGATGCTCGCGCCACGACCATCGTGAAGTGATTATGGCCGTTTTTCTAGTGGAAGTAGATCTTCATCTCTGCGCCGTTTTTCTAGTTTGCATGTCCCCTACGCTGATTCCCTTCCCGTATCCTTATATGCCCCAATCAAGCCCTTGCGCCGGCAACGCTGACCTTTACCCTCCACCGCTCTAGGATTTGTGCACCATATAATTTAGATTGTAGCTCGAGATATGTTATCGGCGACAAACTGATTTAGTAATATCAGATTTCTCCGACAGAAAAAAGGAAAAAATCAGGACATTACCCATACTTTATGTCATGCCAAATATTTTAGGTGAAGACCCAACCTCTAGCACTTGTTCGATTTCTAGGACATGACCCAAAATTTTAGGATTAGGGCATTCCCCAACTTCATGTCATGACAAATATTTTAGGTCACGACCCAACTTTTTTGCGTTGGTCGATTTTCTAGGACACTACCCAGCAGTTTAGGCTTAGGACATGAGCTAAGAATATTGCAAGAACTAGATAGAACATGACTATTTTACACCCACATGCGGCTCAGTATGGATGAAACCCCCGGACCATAGTGGCTAACCATGGGATAAGCCGATAAGGTACGATGGATGACGTTATTGTATTTCTTGGAATAATTTCAATCGTTGATTAGCTAATTTATTCGGAGAGAATAATTGAGACAAATGATCAATAAACCCTCCCACGCTGTATCTTGGCCATATTTGGTTGGATGAAATCCTCTAACCACTACTTTGAATGAAATAATGTCCAATAATCACCATTAGTGTCTCTTAATTAGGAATGAATAGACATTGCATTGGTCGATTTAAGCACATGACTCGACATTTTAGGCTTAGAATATCGTACGGCTTAATTTAACTAATTACGTTTAGTGGAGATGATAACATATTTGATAAGGTTATCATTTGTAAAGTCGGGTCATTTATTTAAATTAAACAGCGTTTTATATTTAATAAACACTGATACGAAAATTTAAGTCTTTATTTCGTACTAGAAAGTAGAAAGCGTGTTTTAGCTACCCTGCGTGCAAAGTTAAACATTTTATTCCGTGTTAAAAATGTTTTCTTGTTAGCAAATATCAAATACGCGTATCAAATGTTTGTCGTGGATATGACAACTGTTTTACATAATCAATTGGGGAGAACTATTGGACGTACTGATATCCCCGTCTCGTGGTCACTAGTCCTGATATGAAACTCCTATCTAACTATGCGGCAAGGGATAGATTCCTCTTGCAGACGAGCAGAGTATGTCACTTTTTGTAATTATGTTCAGGGCAGCCTTTCATTTTCACTTACGATGTGTCCTTTTATTTTCTTAAGATATCACCTAATAAAGAGTTAATTCAATAAAACTACGTTTTCAAAATTTAACTAGTGTTTAGGCCCGGGCTATGCCCTGGGTAATTATAAATTGTAATTATTAATATTTTGCTTTAAAATTATAACACCAAGCATTACTTGGTTTAGTAGTGAAGACTTTAATTAAGCGAGGTTCTTTTATTTATTTAGTGGGGAGGTACTAAAATCACGAATAACAATAACATTACTAAATAACCCTAATGACGCCATGCCTCAAACAGCTTTAGAAAAAGTCTAATTATTTAGGCAAACTTCAAGCTAAAACTATTAACATTGTTTTTTTGAATCCAGATGGAATAAACCATTTCAGGCACGACGTATAATAAAAACATTATATTACATATGTAATACGAATAACAACATCACTAAATAACCCTCTTACGGCTTTGTTTCAAGCCCTAATTAGGACTACATTTAAGCTATTATCTATTGATGAACCTCTTTGGCTAGCTCGAACGGGACAACTTGGGAGAAAAGTAGGCAGAACATGACTATTAAGACCCCCTTATGGCTTAACCACTACCGTTGAGTGAAATAATGTCACAGAGTCGCCATTGGTGTCTCCTAGGAATGAATGGTCGGCCATTGCGCTGGTCGGTTTTCTAAGACACGACCCAACATTTTAGGTCATGACCTAGTATGGTTTGGGACATGTCCTGAGTCAATTTCGTTGGGAGAACAAACCAACATGTCCTGAGTCAATTTCGTTGGGAGAACAAACCAATCTCTCACGTATATAAAATATTGGTTACTTTAAGGACATGAGCTAAGAAGATTACGAAATAAACTAATACATGATTGTTTGGAGAGTGTTTCACATGTAAATAGGCCATTGTGGGCAAGAACTAGCTAGAATATGACTATTTTACACCCTCTTGCGGCTCTGTATGGATGAAACCCTCGGACCATAGTGGCTCACCATGGGATAAGCCGATAAGGTACAAGGGATGACGTTATTGTATTTCTTGGAATGATTTCTATCGTTGATTGGCCAATTTATTCGGAGAGAACAATTGAGACAAACAATCAATAAACTTTATTTTGGTTGTTGAACCCTTCCCTCTTTATGAAAATATAATCCTTGTTTTAAATAGAAGAAACTTTTGTATTGGGCCAACATTTGAAGACTAAATACTTTAGAATTACAAACTTTTCCCCCCTTATCATTTTATAAGTTTTGATAAATAAACATAATTTCATTAAGTAAAATTCAAAATTGTCCTACCATTTTATTATTAAGAATATGATATGATTTTATAAAGATATCCTTTATATAAAAATGTTATGATATTCTTTTTATTATAATTGCAATTAGAAAGTAATTGTTAAGCAAACATGTTAATGTTATTATTAATTTAGTGATATAATTATCATTATAATCAATTAATATTCTTAATATTATTGATTTTTACCAATTTGTGATTAAAAATAATTCAAAATCACGTTAAAAAAGGACACGAAATACAATCAAAGGCAATTTCCTTAAAAACAAAATAAAAAGAACAACAAACATCCAGAAAAAGGCGTTTGGGCCATGGCAAAAAGAAAATGAAAGAAGCAAAAGAAAACGCATAAAGCAAATGCAAAGGTAAAAAAAAAAGCCAAAAGCAAAAAAAATGTCAACCTAGAGGGCTTGCACAAAAGTTCTACCCCTCATTATTCCAAACCCTTACTCCATAAAATAAAAATCTTAAAACTTATAAAATCCATAATCCTTACCTTAGTCCAACCAATTAAACCTTCATAGAAACTTAAAACCTCTAACTTTTCAACCTTTCATATTCAATCGTAACTCATTCTTCAAGGTATGTCCAAGCCCGCAAGGGTGAAAACCGAAAGGGCGGCCTAAACAAAAATTAGGGCACAAAAAATCAATCAATCTAGAACTACGAATGGTCTGATTCCGCAAGGATACGTAGGAATCCTCATCTTGAGGTGCGACCGCTTCAATAAAATAAATTAATCAATCTCTAATAATTTTGACTTTCTAGAATTCAGAAGCATGCTATTTCTAGATCCCTACATAGACTCGAGTATGAACCTAGCTACATCAAAGCCTTTTCCCACCTACATCTATATGATTCATAAATTAAACCTTTTATTTTTAAATCTAAACTCTCCTTGTCCCTGAAGGATTCTCTAATAATTCCATGGTCTCTAGTGAAATTTGACTTTGCCTACATCAACCCCCCCATTGAAAAAAAAAACTGCTAATGCTCCTCTAAACGTTCTAGACAAGATAAGTACCTTTTTATCTAGGCTTAGAATGCCTAATTCAAGACAAACTTACCCAAAGTGGGGGATTCCGATATTTGTGGTGGTTCTTCCAAATCAAACTCCCCAAGAGTTGTAGTCTGCGGATTTCACTCGCGGACCCCGATTCTTTACTAAAAATAAGTTTTCGAAAATCTACCTATCTATCTCTACTAATCCAGTTCAATCTATCTCCTTATATCCAAATGCAGACCTCCTAGCCTTGTATAACTCTGACCTTGCATGATAGTTCATATATACATTATCTTTGCATAACCCTAATCCTTGCATAGCGTCTCATGCATCCTTAGAGAGTAAGTTTGCATTATAGCATTATTGCATCATTATTTGCAGCTATTTGCTAACATCTTCTCCTACAAGTAATCAGATTACTTGGGTTATCGTCTTGCAGACTAACTTTCACTAGAGGAAAAAAGGCCAAGGGCTGCGGTGCAAGGGATGCAGTTCTCTGAAAAATGCAGCCCTTAAGAATTAAGGGTTGCGGTTAGCCCAAAAACTGCAGCCCTTAATTTAAGGGCTGTAGTTTTTGGGCTAACCGCAGCCCTTTTCTTTCGCCTAAATTTGCCTACCTTACGTGTGTATCTCATTTCCCGCTGAACTCGTCACTTTCTATTTCCCCTATCTCTCTCCTCTCTCGGTCACAATCACACCCTCGCCTACCTCTCTCTCTCTTTTCGAGCCTCCCTAAACCCGGCTCGCCGGAGCCTCGGCTCTGCTGTTACTTCTCTTCTCTCTATTTCCTCTTTTCGTTGTGCTGCTGTGTTGTGGCGGTGCTGCTTTTCTTCCCCCTGTCGCTGTTCGCGCACCGCTGCAGCAAGCCGGCGCCGCTGTCTTCTTCGTCCTCCGGCTCTACGCTGGTGGTGCTGTGGTGGTGTTGTTTTGTTGAGTTGTTGCTGCGTCTCCCTCTTCTCTAAATTAATGTTGCTGCATCTCCCTCTTCTCTAAATTGTTGTTGCTGCGTGGGTGTGGTGGTGCTGCCACCGTCTCGCCGCCACCAGGCCGCCACTCGTTTCTACCTCTCTTCACCTAGCCCAATTTTTAGCGTTAATCGAGAGGTGATTTCTTGTTATTTATTCTTCAATTAATTTCAAAATTAGGTTTTTTTACTTTGATTAATTTTGTAGCTCAGTGATTTGAGTGCTGCTTAGGGTTTCCATCCCTATACCTAAACCAACTGGAAACACTGGTGCTGATCCTCATAAAATGTAATTTTTTTGTTTTTTATTTATAATATATAAGTATGTTTAGATAATTAAAATTTTCGAATATGGAGCTTATCTTTCTTTATTCCATTCTTTGAGCAAATAATTTGAGTGGAAAGTGAGAGAAGAGCATAGATTGGTTAATGGCTTCCAGGATATTTTAAAATGGGTTTTTTCACTATATACCCCTGACTAATTTTTTTTTGCACCGTATACCCTTTCAACTTTCCAAATTCACCATATACCCCTCACGTTTCAAAAAATACATCAACATGCCCTTTTGACTAACGGAAGGCTAACGCCGTTAGTCATTAACCCCTAATCCCCCTCTAACCCTAATTAACTACCCTAAACCAATGCCAAACCCTAGCCCTAATCCCAAATCTAATACTCCACCCCTTACCCCACCCACTCCCCACCCTTACCCCGAGTCCACCCACTCCCCTCTTACCCCACCATCCCCGAAGCCCACCCCCATTCCCCCCACCCCCGAAGCCCCGTCTCCCCACTCCGTGCAGTCCCTCCCCCCCTCCTCCCCACCACCCCCGAAGCCCCTCTCCCCACTCCCCGCAGCCCCCTCCCCACCCCCTCGCATCTCCCGGCTCAATTTCCCCTCCCTGTAAACTCCCGGAGAAGAACAAAAAACGCATGAAGGGGGTTCGATTTTCGCGCATCCGGTTCTTGTGGCGGGGGGGGGGCTCGATTTTCGCGCATCTGGGTTGTTGTGGTGGGGAGGGGGGTTCACGGCTGGGGAAGGGGCGGGAGCGGTGTTCGCGCAGGGGAAGGGGAAGGGAGGGGGAGGGGGTTCGAGCAGCGAGGGGAAGGGGAGGGAGGGGGTTCGCACGCCAGGGCGGGGAGGGGAGGGGGTCGCGGGGGTAGGGGAGGGTGGTGGTGGTGACGAGGGAAAGGGAGGGGGAGGGGGTCGGTGGGTTAAGGGGAGGGGTGGTGGTGGTGAAGGGTTAAGGGGAGGGGGTGGTGGTGGTGACGGGTGAAGGGGAAGGGGGTCGGTGGGTTAAGGGGAGGGGTGGTGGTGGTGAAGGGTTAAGGGGAGGGGTGGTGGTGGTGACGGGTGAAGGGGAAGGGGGAGGGGGTTAGTGGGTTAAGGGGAGGTGGTGGTGGTGGTGACGGGTGAAGGGGATGGGGGTCGGCGGGGATGGGGGTCGCGGGGAAGGGGACGGGTGGTGGTGGTGACGGGGTGGTGGTGATGGTGATGGGGTGGTGGTGACGGGGTGGTGGTGCGGTGGGGTAAGGGGTGTTTAGGGTTAGGGCCCAAATTAGTGGTTAGGTTTAGGGCCCAAGTTAGTGGTTAGGATTAGGGCCCAAGTTAGTGTATTAAATTAGGGTTAGGGTTAGAATTAGGGTTTGATTTAGGTTAGTTAATTAGGGTTAGGGGAGGATTAGGGCCTAATGACTAACGGAAGTCTAACACCGTTAGTCAAAAGGGCATGTTGATGTATTTTTGAAACGTCGGGGTATATGGTGAATTTGGAAAGTTGAAAGGGTATACGGTGCAAAAAAAAATTTGTCGGGGGTATATGGTGAAAAAACCATTTTATTAGTTATTCTCTCGCTTCCGTTATTTGTATTTATGACGTAATCGAAAACCACACTTTCAAAGAATGTACAAACACACTTTCAACAAAATCAAGATTGACAAAAGCTTTTGCTAGGAAGAAAATTTTACTCCATCTAATATTTTTGAGCAACCTGCACATAGGGACTTCAGTTAAACTATGGCACTCATTTGAAATAGCTGTCTTTTACTCTTTCACTCGATATGGGTAATTGACGAGGTTTTTTTTACTCGACAAGCATCAATCCGAGCTTTTGTTGGCATCTTTAGGGAGGGGGACTGTAATTAGGGGTGTGCACAAACCGGTCCGGACCGGAATTTGGACCGGACCGGAATTCCGGTCCCCGGTCCGCTGAAAATCGAATTCCGGTCCACCGGTCCGGTCCGGGACCCGGTTGGACCGAATTTCTATTATTTTAGTAAAAAAAAAAAATTTATATGTTAAAAAAAATTAAAAGGTAGAAAGTTAGAAACTTAAAAACCTACTATTTATTCTTTTAGGATTATTGACATTAAAATTATTAATTTTTAATGAATATAATTTATAAATATATTTAAATAAAATAAAAAAGTTTTTTTTTTTGAAAAACAAAAATTTCGGTCCAAGAGGTCCCGGTCCAAGAAAACCCCGGATTCCGGTCCACCGGTCCTGGACCGGTGCACACCCCTAACTGTAATACCCCGAACTTTTAACTAATTTTGTTATTTACTAATTATGTTTATTAGCTTAATTTCGTTTTAAATCTTTTCCGAAATAATCATGGTTAAGTTTTTTTTCTAAAATATACTACATTTCCTTTAATTATCTCAAAAGTTATATTATGATGGTAATAGTTTACTTATAATGTAGTTTATAGTTTTGATATTTTCTTAACTTTGGAAAATCACATCCACACACTCCATCTTCTTCATCAAGCTCCTTCCCTTGCTCCCCCAAGTCTTCTAAAAGTACTTGCTCCCCAAGCTATAACCAACCAATGTCTATCAATTCCTTAATCAAGTTAAACTATCAAATACTTCTATAAATAGTCCTATTCTTGCCTTTGATTGGACATCTAAAAATGGAGCCTTCTCCTTCTTCATACCTTCATTTTAGTTCTATTTTCCCACCACTACTACGACTAGCAAGCTTTCATTAAGCCACAAAAAGAAGAAAACCCAAAATACTCAATTTCTCTCTTCTCTAATTGTGAGAGTTTTATGCTCTAGCAGTGGTTTTTGCCCAAAATCTTCTTCTTACAGTCATAATTTGCCTATACTTCCTTCATAAAAGTTGTAGATCTCGAAAAGTTATTGAATTTAGACACAAAAATCAATCAATTCGGAGTTCAGAGTGAGGAGTTAGACTTTCTAGAAGTTTTCTGCTATTGCTGCCAAATATTATATACCCTCCTCCTGTTTCTTTGTTAAATTCTGATTCATGAAACCCCAAGTCTATTTGTTTGGTTATGAAAGCTATGATTTTATGGTGGTTGTGAATGACAAATCTTGGAGGTTACGGAATTTCGATACTTAAGGAGTAAAGGAAAGGAATTAGCGTTTAAGGTAACCTTTATGTCTAGCATTATATGTGATTGCTCGTATATATAATGTTTAACATTTTATGTCCAGTGAATATGTATATGACCGTATGTATATGTATCTATGACTATGTGATATTAATCATGTGATGTTATGCTATAAGGTGTGATGTATATGATATCATGAATGTTATATGTGAATTATGAAAGTGATGTGTATCCTATGTATATTATTTATGATTTATGGGTATTGTTCGGGAATATAAATATATGTAAATTTAAAAAATCTGAATGGTTCTGCTGGCTTGGAGTTATGAACTGAACTGGTAAATGGGCAAGTTACAGGTGGAGGAATTTTGTTTACGATGTACGAAAAGGACCAAAGTGGTCGAATGTTAATGTTAATGTTCTGTCCAAAACATGTACTTGCCAATAAACTAAGCTCACGTAAATGGTCCTTGCCGGTAGACTATTCAGTGTTATGTTTTCTGACACTATTTCCAAATAATTACCAAAATGATGTAATGTATGCTTATGTGTGAAAAATGTTTACGAACTAAAAAACGTTTTTACGGGTTAGAGTAAAGTTACTAAGTTTTCCACTCAATTTAGGTTACTTTTCTGTGTTTTCTTTTTTTCTTCTATTTTATGTAATTATTCAGGTATTATGAAGATAACTCAAGTTCAGTTATGACATGGATGCATGCTCCGGATGGATTATGTTGAAGTGACTCTGTATAATTTGGGATTTGTATCATATTATGTATTATGAGTAATTATTACTATTCTAGTTGAGAGTTTGTATAATTTAGATACCATTTTAAGGCTATTATTTTTGTGGGCCCATAACCCATGACTAAAGTTCTGTTTCCGCTGCCAATTATGAGTAAATCAGGTTATCGATTTTCGGGGCGTTACAGGGACACAATTATGAAGTGAGTTAAAACATGTCCCTAAATAATTTTCTTGGTGATAAGTTTGAGTTAAAGTATATAAAATCGCTAACGTCTTGAGAATAGAATGGTTTAGGTGTATGTGCTTTTGAATGATCTGCTTGGAAAGATCTTTGTGAAAGTTGACGATGAGGAATTTTAATGTCACCTTATTGATCTTCAGTAATTTCGGGTGGAATATCATGAGAAATGCAAGGGGTGCCTAGAGGACTTAAATATAAAGCTAGTGAAACTTAATATCATTGATCTAACATAAACGGAGTAATAATCATAATCGGAGAGGATTGTATTTCTAGATTTGGTTTGTATCATTTTATGGATTTCTTTTACCTTGTTGAAGCATTCTTTTTAACTGTTAACACATTATCCACCATCATTGATATTCTTGGTTGATTTTTCATTATTAACAAGGGATTCGTTTGTTAGTGTATTACTCATACTAGGGTACTCATATTGGACAGTTAGACGCAGTACTAGAAAGAAGAGAAAGGCATGAAAAGACTTTACCATGTTTGGTTTTAAAATAAAAATTTGATTATATAGGAAAGGAGAGGAAGTAATGGGTAAAGAATCTTATAATTTTTACAATTTCCTTTCCTCTCAAAATTGGAGGAGTTAGAGAGGAAAGGGAAATAAGAAGACTTTCCTTTCCCTTCCTTCAGTTAAACTAAACTTTGCAAAAGTCACTTTCTTTCTTTTCCCCTATCTTCCCTCCCTTCCTCACTTCTGTGACAAAAAGAATACAAACAATCTTTGAATATTAGGCTTAAAGTGGTTTATCTTCTTATGGCAGTTTCATTGTATCCTTCTCGAACAATATGCCTGATCCAGAAAAGGATAGTGCTGCAGTGCTGCAATTCTTTGCCAACATGGAAGCTGCTTTCAGGGCCCATTTACTTTGGAGCGGGTGTTCCGAAGAGGAGCTCGAAAACGCTAGTGAAGTGAGTTTAACTTTATTCTTTGCTATATACATTATTTGCTCTCCAACTTGTTCTCCTGTTCCAATACCTTACATCTTACCTGCTAAATATTCACTTACAGGGATTGGAGAAGTATGTCACGACAAAATTATTTACTCGTGTTTTCGCTTCATATCCTGATGATGTAAAGGATGATGAACAGATTTCTGAAAAGATTGCTTTATTTCAGCAAGCCAACCTATCAAAATGAGTCATCGTGGCTGGTGAGTGTGAAAAGTTAATGTCTTAATATCTATGAAATTTTTCTTTGTACAGTGGTTTAAATTCATGCACTTGTAAACTTTTTTCAGTTTGATGAATGTGTTGAATTTATTAATGAAGCCAAAAGGTCAAGTGGAGTACTGTATCATTGCTTTGGGGGGAGATCTAGAAGGTAATTTATACAGCTTGCTTTTTAGCTGTCATGGTCT
Organism: Beta corolliflora; assembly: GCA_947648045.1. Lineage (NCBI taxonomy): Eukaryota > Viridiplantae > Streptophyta > Magnoliopsida > Caryophyllales > Amaranthaceae > Beta > Beta corolliflora. The sequence continues at coordinate 155,719 of CANSZD010003585.1, forward strand.
GAGGGCTGTAAATTGATAACATGCGTCATATGAGTAATGTTGTGTTTTCCCGTATTGGTATCCAATTTAGTTCAGAATTGATTCTGAATGACAATCTGGTTCTAAAATGGCAGATGTAGGTTTGTTTGTGTGGGGTTTGGGGTCCTAAGTTTCTTCCTTTTTTTCCTGAGGTAATGGGCCCTAATCTTTTGATTGAAACATTATTTGTGTAGAATTACTAATTTCAGCTATGAAATTAGTTTTTTTGAAAATTTCCCCTTGTAGTAAATGAGTGCAACACTCTCACTCTATGTCAGAGAGTGAGCATGTTGCTACCACCGATATTTCAATCAAGTTGCTATATCTGCTTTCTGAAGTTGAAAGTGGAGAGATGAGGGTTCCTTGTTCCTGCTTTTGGTGATTGTGATTCCTTATTGCTAGTACTAGAAATGGATGAAGTATGATGAACTCCTCCTTATCCCATGCAGTGTCACTATTATTCTTGCATATCTCATCAAAAGGCGTGGCATGACTGTATATCAAGCTCTTGAATATGTCAGCAGCAAAAGACCTGGCTTTGATGAATGTGTTGCAATTTGTAAAGGGCTACTTTGAGTGGTAATTTGTAACTTTTATATTTGTATGAAAACATAAGTTGCAATGAAAAATGATAATTTTATATATATACAACTGTTTGGGGATCATTTAGGACTAAAAAAAAAAAAAAAAAAAAAAAATTTTGGATCACAAGAGCTGCGGTTTTGATAAAAACCGCAGCCCTTAATGGAATGATATACTCCACTTCTCAATAAAAGAATCCCCCATTCATCATTTCAACTTCTATGAATTACACCCACCCCTTGTTCACAATTTGGCCCTTCCTTAAAGTTAGTGCCAATTAGTAACCTGATATAACTAATACAAAAATAAATATAAATCACTTCTAATCAATTTATATCAATTTTAATAAGTATAATATCAGCTTCGATCAATAAACATAATTTAGTTAAGTAAAATTCAGAATTGTCCTACCATTTTATTATTAAGAATATGATATGAAAAAAATAAAATATCCTTTATATAATAATGTTATGATATTTTTTTATTATAATTGCAATTAAAAAGTACTACCTCTGTTTTTTTAGTTGACCCGTTACCCTTGGACACATATTCCAATGCACTATTTGAAGCCTTTATATCTCTAATTATCAATAAGCAAAAATTACAAAAAGTTGATATTATGAAAATATACATTGAGACGAATCTAACAAGATCCCACATGACTATATTTTTCCTTAATCACAAAAGATAGTCAATGTTACACATGTGAATAGTGTCAAAAGTCAAAACGGGTCATCAAAAAAAAACGGAGGAAGTAATTGTTAAGCAAACATGTTAATGTTATTATTAATTTAGTGATATTATTGGCATTATAATCAATTAATATTCTTAATATTATTGATTTTTAACAATTTGTGATTATAAATAATTCAAAATCACGTTAAAAAAGGACACGAAACACAATCAAAGGCAATTTCCTTAAAAAATAAAATAAATAGAACAACAAACATCCAGAAAAAGGCGTTTGGGCCATGGCAAAAAGAAAATGAAAGGAGCAAAAGAAAACGCATAAAGCAAATGCAAAGGTAAAAAGAAAAAGCCAAAGGCAAAAAAATGTCAACCTAGGGGGTTTGCGCACAAGTTATACCCCTCATTCCAAACCCTTACTCCATAAAATCAAAATCTTAAAACTTATAAAATCCATAATCCTTACCTTAGTCCAGCCAATTAAACATTCATCAAAACTTCAAACCTCTAACTTTTCAACCTTTCATATTCAATCCTAACTCATTCTTCAAGGTATGTCCAAACCCGCTAGGGTGAAAACCCGAAAGGGCAACCTAAACAAACGTTAGGGCACAAAAAATCAATCAATCTAGAACTACGAATGGTCTGATTCCGCAAGGATACGTAGGAATCCTCATCTTGAGGTACGACCGCTTCAATAAAATAAATCCATCAATCTCTAATAATTTTGACTTTCTAGAATTCAGAAGCATGCTCTTTCTAGATCCCGACATAGACTCGAGTATGAACCTAGCTACGTCAAAGCCTTTTCCCACCTACATCTATATGATTCATAAATTAAACCTTTTATTTTTTAAATCCAAACTCTCCTTGTCCCTGAAGGATTCTCCGATAATTCCATGGACTCTAGTGAAATCTGACTTTGCCTACATCAACCCCCATTGAAAAAAGAACTGTTAATGCTCCTCTAAACGTTCCAGACAAGATAAGTACCTTTTAATCTAGGCTTAGAGTGCCTAATTCAAGACAAGCTTACCCAAAGTGGGGGATTCCTATATTTGTGGTGGTTCTTCCAAATCAAACTCCCCAAGAGCTGTAGTCTTCGAATTTCACTTGCGGACCCCGATTCTTTACAAAAAATAAGTTTTCGAAAATCAACCTATCTATCTCTACCAATCCAGTTCAATCTATCTCCTTCTATCCAAATGCAGACCTCCTAGCCTTGCATAACTCTGACCTTTCATGATATTTCATATATACATTATCTTTGCATAACCCTAATCCTTGCATAGCGTCTCATGCATCTTTAGAGAGTTTAAGTTTGCATTATAGCATTATTGCATCATTATTTGCAGCTATTTGCTAACATCTTCTCCTGCAGGTAATGAGATTACTTGTGGTTATCGTCTTGCAGACTAACTTTACTAATAGACTAGACTCAAAAGGATTGCCTACGCTAGCTTCGCTAGGCTTAAGAAGGAATTGGCTTCGCCAGACTTGATGATTTGGGATTGCTATAGATGTAAGATAACAGTAGCTTCGCTAAACTCGAAGGGTGCCTTTAAGGTCTTAGGGGTGACTAGCTTTACTAAATCAATGGGTGCCGTTATGGTCTTACGGGTGACTAGCTTAGCTAAGTCAAAGGGGTGTCGTTGTGGTCTTACATGGATGACTAGCTTAGTTAGGTCAAAGGGGTGCCGTTGTGGTCTTATAGGGATGACTAGCTTAACTAGGTCAAAGGGGTGCCGTTGTGGTCTTATAGGGATGACTAGCTTAGCTAGGTCAAAGGGGTGCCTTTATGGTCTTACACGGATGACTAGCTTAGCTAGGTCAAAGGGGGTTTGGACTTCGTCCTACATGGGTTTGGAATTGGACTGGATTGACTTTGGAAATGAGTTGGGCCTTATGCGGACCTAATTCTGGACTTATTCCTATATTGGTTTGACGTTAGACTTGAAAATGCACATGGGCTTGACATTGGATTGGAATAGAGTTGGATTAGACTTGGACTGGGATTGACATAGACTAGGGTTCACATAAAGATGCAAATGAGCCTAGATTTTGACAGAAGCTAGACTTATATGGGCCTAAGATGGACTTTAATGCTAGCGGGCCTAATATGAATGCATGGACTCGAATTAGATGGACCCTATATGAATGTAAAATGGACTCTAATGCATATGGGCCTAGATTTAATGCAAGTGAATTGAGTCGATTGGATTGAATTGGATAGAAGGTGTTTGGATGAGCTTTGAATTTTTTTGAAATGCGTTTTTGAAAGGAACCCCTTAGTTTTATCTTTTGTTAGGAAAAGATGATGGATTAATTTTGAAAAATGTTTTTTGCAAATGTCGTGTATGATGATGATTAGTAAATAATGCTTTTTGAAAAAGGTAGAATAGAATAGGATGTAGGATTGATTTTGAAAACATGTAAGCTTTTTTTGAAATCGAATGAATATGGTAAGGTTGGATTGACAGGGAAGATTAGTTGAACAGTAGGGAGAAAATGGGAAGAGGTAGATATGCATGACAACTCTAGCTCTACAATGACCCTTTAGATGCATTTTTTTTAGATGGACTTGACCTTGCATGAAAAGACTGATTTTTTTTTTTTGAATATGATACGATGCAAACTTGTTATCTTAGACTCGAACAAAGGTCAAAAGACCAATAAGCATGGGCCGAATAGGCTGCGTGCGGCGCACGCGGAACTTAATGCGTTTGGCGCAATGCTCTGCGGCACGCGTATTGGTAAATTGACGAATGTTCGGTTGAAAACGACGATTTGTTTCAGACTCAAGTTGCAATAATTTCGGGCGTAAAGCATATTAGCAGGCAAAAATTGCAATCACACATAAATGTCAGGTAACATGAATGCAAAAGTTCTCAACCTAAAGTCCAGTTCTACATTCAACTATTGGTCAAGTTTAGGTTAAGGCTGAAAAGGGTCCATGACTAAGAGATTGATCCCACGCTTCGTACCCCTGCTTAAAGAGGTGGCCACATGTAAGACGCACTCCAGTCTCAAGTCACGAACAAGAGAACAATGCCATGGTTGGGTAGGTTTGCTTATAACTAAGATCCAACACTATCGCTCAGGAAGCTTTTTGGAAGGACAGAGCGCAAACCCCCCGGGGGTGACCTCACACATAGAACATGTGCTAATGAGGCAAGGTAGATTGTCCTTATGGTGGCTGAACAGTAGCCATGCATATGCAAAACTGTATATTATTCGAAGGCATAAAAATAAGAATGAATCGTATTTTTCAAGTTTCACCCACTCATTTAAAAAATTAATTTTTAGAATCCTCCCCAGTGAAGTCGCCAAATTGTAGCCGTGTTTTTATTTCGCCTACGCGGTGTGAGCGCGTATTAGATTTGACTACCCCACTGTTAAGGTTTTATTGAAAATTGTTTTGTATTGAAAGAAGTCGCCAACAATTCTTTTTAGGATGAATCATAAACCTAATTGGATATGGGAAAATCATAGGGAGAAATTATCCAATATAGATTTCCCCGTCTTGACTCCATAGATGGTCAAAGTGAACCAAAAATTGAGTTCGGGGGTGAGGGTACGAATATAGTCATAATGAACCACATTCGCCCAAAGTTGGCCTCTACTAAATATCGATTCATTGCAGATTTTATGCCAAAGAATAATCAAATAATGTTTTATACACCCTAAAAATATTTAGTCTAAGTGAGTTCAGGAAACACATAAAAAGACTAATTTTTAGTGACAAGTTATTATGCAATCAATTTACAGGGAACCTAGCAAGTTGTCCAAATTAATCTGATTAATGTTAGAACAGTTCTTTAGGTCTTTGATCAACAATGAATAACATGTGGGTGATAAAAGCAATAAAGCAGGAACAATCATATAATAGGCATAGAATGATCAGGCAAGCATATAATATACAAAGGCATTGAATAATAATAAAATAAAATAAAAGAAAATATAGAAAAAGGGTTAGAATATACAGTATAACGATTTTACATTAAAGATCTACATCAGGAAAGAAAACTGTTAGTAACTTCAATATAAAAATAATTTATTTAAGGACCATCGGGATTATACCGTGGCTTGGGTCTGCGAGATTGACAACCTTCGGGACGAGCAATCGTGAAGCCTGAAAATCTGAATGTATGAAAGTATGTAGATTGAATGTATTTTGTGTTTGAAAGGTATGAATTTTGTAGGGAAGTTTTGTAATTTGTAGAGAGGTTCGTAAAGTATTCCTCGAGTTCGAAGTGTGTTAATGTGAAAAATCCGTCCTTTCAATCTGTTCGAAAATCAGGACTATTTATAGAGAAAACGGCATTGCGCCTCACGCACTGGCTGCGCCAGACGCAGCTGACGTGGCAAGCGCATGACGCGGCATGACCAGTAAAAAGCGTACACGTGGTACGCGCTTTTGAAAAAAGATAAGAGAGAAATTTCGCGTCTCAAGCAGAGAACTGCGTTTGACGCATGACTCTACATGAAACAGAAGTCTACGTGGCAGTTCTGTTGCGCTTAGCACAACCTGTGCGCTTGGAGCAGCTTACGTGGAAGTCCACGTGGCAGGACACGTGCGCTCAGCACAGTCAGCTGCGCTCAGCGCACCGCCTTGTTTTTGATAGTTTTTTTATATAAACACGTTTTAAAGATTTTCTTTTATCTTTTAACTCCGGAAATCTGATTTTACGGGATAAAATCCGATTTTGACTTATAAAATATCTTTTGAAAATATTTATTTATTAAAATAAATAAATTAATTATCAATTAATTGGGCTTTTCAAAGAATTGGGCTCAAATACAATTAATTATCATGAATAATTAATTGGGCTTTAAAATAGGACTTTAACACTTTTCGAAATGGTTTTGAATGGCTTTTCAGACTGCTCTGCCCTTGGGTCGAACAAATTAAGACCACGGTATGTTTCATCATCGGATCCTTAAATGGGGAGACACGATTATGTGTCTATATATATATATATATATATATATATATATATATATATATATATATATATATATATATATATATATATATATATATATATATATATATATATATATATATATATATATATATATATATATATATATATCAGTGCCAAACTGCAAAGCGTTTAGAATTGTTCTCCGTCCCGACACAGGCTACTTTGACATTCAGTTTCCTGAACCTCAGTCAAAGTGGGGGCTTTTGTAGCCACAAAATCGTATCTCCCCATTGAGTACCCAATGATTAAACATATTGTCGTCCTAATTGGTCCGGTCTAAAGAAGAGCAATTGAACAAGCTAAGCCCAAAAGCGTTTTAAGAAACATAAAGTCTATTTATCAAATCCAAACACAATTTTAAGGCCCAATAAATTATTCTTGATAATTAATTGTATTTTTAGTGTTTTAATTATAATTATTCTCCATAATTATTTTTCTAAGGATATTTCGAAAATAAGATTTTTTTATTTCTAAAGATAGCTGATTTCAGATTTTAAAAGATAAATTTCATCAAAGATAAAAAAGAATCCTAAAACAATAAAAAAAACGCGCCAAATCTGTGTTACATTAAGCGCACGCTGGTGCGTTGACGCTATGTCGATGACGTACTCAAAAAAAATGTGAAGCTAGTGTGCGAGATGCACAAGCCGTGCGCCTAGCCAACAGCTTCGTCTTATCCTCTTCGCGTCGTTCTCGGTTCCCTTTGCCTATAAATAGCTTAGTTTCTTCGGAAGTTTTTCCTACGACTTAGAATACGGTTTTCAACTCAACTTCATACCTTATAACACTTAACAACTTCCGTTCAAACACAATCAGATACTTAAACACTCATTCAAACACATTCATACATTCGAATTTTATATTTGAATCTTCAAGATTGCTCCTCCTACAGATCATTATACAAGATGGTGACAAAGGTATCATTCCTGAGGGTCAATTCCAATTTAATTCCTTTTGTATTAAGAATTTACTTGTCACAATGTAGATCTCAAAGGAATTAACGCTATTCAGTACATTCTTCTCTAATGTCTTCTATTATTTCTTTTCTATATATTATATTATTCGTATGCATGCTTGTATGATTTAATGCTTTCATCACCTCACATGCTTATTTTTTAAAATCAAATACCTAAATAAATGTTCCAATGCTAAATTCAAATAATTTGGACAATTGGATTAGCTTCCCAGTAATTTGATCACATAATTTTGTTATTTAATTGCATAAGTATAAATATGAATCGTTATTAAGTGGAGGCCATTAATGGGAGAACATGATTCCTAATCATGTTCGTACCCTCACCCCGAAATTCAATTTTTGGTTCAATGACCAACTATGAAGTTATGACGGGGAAATCTATATTGGATAAGTCCTTAAGATGTCCCTAAGAATCACAAATATCCAACTAGGTTTATGAGTTTTCCTTTAAAGATTTGTTGGCGACTTCAAATACATTTTTTAATAAAACCCTTACAATGAGGTAGTCAAATACGCGCTTATCCCGACGTAGGTAATAAAAACACGCCTATAATTGTCAAGCCATTTTTTTAGAAGGATCGGTTAAGGAAACTAGCGAGAATGTTGTAAGGGTGAAGGATGGAAGTGTTGGTGAATTTATAAATGAAGGGCCATGCCCCTTTATATAGAGGGAGAAGGTGCTTGAAGACAAAGTGTGATCACACCTCTAAGTCATGCCATGAACATAAGAAGGTTGGGTATTTTCCATAGGGAATAATAGAAAAAAAAAACCTTCCTACTACTATGTAATGACCAAGCATATGTGGTGATGGAACTTTTGGCAAAATATTGTTCATCCCCTACTTTAATTTTCGTAACCTGTGTATCGATGATAAGTCACATACATTAATACAATCCATTTTTCCCAATGGCCATCCAAATAAAAATTAATAACCATTTTTCCTTTGAAAGCTTGTGATCGTTTTCAATCTGGATAAACCAGTTTCGTATCATGGTAATTTTTCCAACAAGGCAGATAAGCTTTATGCATGAAAAATTACCAAAAGATTTTTAAAAGCATATTAAATTTGTCATGTAATGGTTGATCCACCACAAATTGTCCTTCACAAGTCTGGAGGGTAATAACCACTTGTCAATACTTTAAAGTGACATGGCAATGCTTTGCTTTAAACTGACATGACAATGCTTTGAGTCAAAGTGTCTATGGTGTGAAAGATGATGGTGACTTGACAATTCAATTGTCATCAAGGCCATAAAAAATTATATTAAAACCGAAAATCAATTTACCAACTATCAGAGTTCTTCATCTAATTAAAAATAAATTCTCACTAACTCTTGAAACAAAAGTCAAATTCATAAGATAAAACTTATCAAGACGATAATAAAGTCGTGTTTTCTTTTGGAACATTAATTGGGATTTTCTATCAAGACGACAATAAAGTCGCATTTTCTTTTGAAAAATTAGTTGGGATTTTCTATTATGACAACAATAAAGTCGCATTTCTTTTAGATAATTAAAAGGGGTTTTCTACTAAGACGGCAACAAAGTCGCAATTTCTGAAAATTAATTGGGATTTTCTATCAAGACGACAATAAGGTCACATTTCTTTTAAAAGAGATTTTCTACTAAGACGACGACGAGGTCGCATTCCTTTTTCAGTAAATCAATTGGAATTTTCTATCAAATATGACAATAAAGTCGCAATTTTAGAAAATTAATCGGAATTTTTTTAACTAAAATGAAAGTAGAGGTCGCAAATCACAGTTTCAAAAAATATATAAGTTATGACTATTTTCTCATGGAGAATATGTTATATCAAAAAAAGGAAAAAAAAAAGAAATATTTTTGTCAAAATTTTGTGTCGTATCAAACATTGGTCATCATTTTCTACAAAATTTGACCAATGTGGGACCATCTATAGACACCAAATTTTGAACGCCATTTATGATTAACGATTAAAAGGAAAATTTCGAATACGAGAAATGCGAGCTCGGAGCTCATATAATCGCATCAGAATAATAACGAGCTTTCAATATTTAAGCCACCAAGCTAGTAGGAGATTGCATAAGCCTTTAGGTTTGTTTACCTAGAAGAGCTATGTTAAAATATTTGAAATTGGAAAGATCCAATCCCGTTGCCGCCTTAGGACTACACAAGCTCTTCCAATCCAACCAATCAATGAATTTTCATTTCACCCTTTTTTTTTGTCCCTACGGAAAGCTTGATACCATAGAACGTAATTCGTCACAAAAAGAGCAAGGAAGTTTAAACACACTCATCGTGTAGGTCGGGATAGATTGGGTCACTGCCTTTATCATAACATGTCGACCCGCCTTAGATAAATTCATCCATTTCCACCCATACAAACATTTCCACACTTTCTCACGAACACCCTTAGTAATTATATCCTTCTATTTATTTATGTACCAAAAAGAACAAAATAATTCCGTCAAAAAAAGGAACAAAATGAGGGCGTTTGGTTCACAAGGTGATATAGGTTTGGAATCAGGAATCAAACCAAGGTGGTATATAGTTAGAACTTGATTTCTAATACCTAATGTTTGGTTTGAATCTTGTTGGAATTAGAAATCAAATCAAATTATTATGTTTTTTAAAATATTTTTTAACAAATCACCTGTAATACTGTAAATGTTATTATATTGTCATTTTCTTCTTTAGGAATCAAGTATAACAATAATTATAGCCTCCCATAATACGAGTGTCAAGTATAACAATCTAAAAATAAGATAGAAAAAGATAGCATCACAAAAAGAAAAATTGATGCTGAAGGAAACAATGAAGAAGATAGAATTGCAAAAGATCAACACAATAATGGTCCATGAGTACAATGAATTTAACATAGATAGAAAAAAATAGAAGAAAAAAACAATTGTATGTTGAATGATGCTGGAAAAACAATGGAGAAGATAGAATTGCAAACGTCAACACAACAATGGTCAAGCTGTACAATAATTAAAAAAACATATGGAAATTTATTTCTAAAGAAATAGAAAAGAAAACAATTGTCTGCTAAACGATGCTAGAGAAAACAATGGAGAAGATAGATGCTTAAGATGCCGGAGTAAAACAATTAAATGTAGTTTTCAGAGGGATCGAATGGATAGAGAAGATGATGGCACTACTTTTTTTTTTCTTCCAACAATATGTTTCTATATTTTTTTTTGATACATAGGAGTTAAGCCAAACTCCCTTCAAAAAAAAAAAAAAAGGAGTTAAGCCAAACCCATCTCTCCTCAAGGATTTCGAAACCCCATACTCCATGGGTTTAAGGTATTGGTTTCATAAAGAGAATTTCATTAACCAAACACTTGGTATGGCCCGTATGGGTTTACCCAATTCCAAACATATATTTTGCGAACCAAACGCCCCAATCTCTATTATATAAGTGAATGAGGGAGGAAGATGGTGTGTCCCCCTAACAAAAAGTATGATATATCCTTAATGAAATTAAATTGTCATATATATTAAATAATTTTTACTTCTTCCTACCTGCCATATATATTGAACAAGTTAACAATGGAATTGAATTTGAAATTTTACTTAGATATTAAATTAAGGAAAATGAATTTCTCTTCTTACATATGTGTGAAAGACTTTGATAAAATATTAAATTGACAATAAAACTTGATTGACACAGTCAGAAAAAAAAAATAAAAACTTGAATTTCATATTTATAATTATACTGATAATATTTTAAAACCTAAATGTTGATTATTATTCGTAATCTGTGCTATATAAATCAAACTCTTTCACTTTATTTGAGCACAAGATTTCTTCTGCTTTATATTTCCTTCTCTCACTACTATATTTTAATAACGGTTTTTTCACCATATACCCCCGACAAATTGGAAAATTCACCATATACCCTCAATGTTTCAGTAATTCACCATATACCCCTGAGTTTTCAAAACTGTGCACCATGTACCCTTTTTGCTAACGGATGTTAACTCGCCGTTAGTTTTATTTACAATTTTGCCACCATTATCCTCTAACCCTAACCCTAACCCCTAACCCTAATGCCTAATTAACCTAAGCCCCAAACACTAACCCTAACAAGTTACCCTCCCCTGCCATCCCCCCCCCCCTCCCCACCCCACCCTCCCCACCCCCTCCCCCCCCCACCCTCTCCCCCCCCCATCCTCTCCGCAACCCATCACCCCCCCCCCCACCCCTCACCCCTCCCTCCCCCCCCCCACCCCTACCCCTCCCCGTCAATTTCCCGCCCTCCCCCTCCCCCCCCCCTCCCCGTCGATTTCCCGCCCTCCCCGTCCCCGTCCCCTCGAATCTAGGTAGAATCCCAAACCCCAGAACAAAAATCCGACCCCTGCTTGAATCTGGGTAGATTTCCCGCTCTAAACCCGACCCTCCTCCTCCTCCTCTGTTTTCCGCCCAAAACCGAACCCCCTCCCCTCGTTTTCGAATTTCTAGGCTACGAGAGAGGGGGAGTTTTCGAATTTCGGGGGGATTTCGACGGTGAACGAAGAGGGGGTACGTGATTTCGGCGGTGAACGAAGAGGGGGTGGGGATTTCGACGGTGAACGAAGAGGGGGTACGTGATTTCGACGGTGAACGAAGAGGGGGTGGGGGATTTCGGACGGTGAACGAAGAGGGGGTGGGGGATTTCGACAAGTGAACGAAGAGGGGGTGGGGGATTTCAACGGTGAACGAAGAGGGGGTAGGAGATTTCGACGGTGAACGAAGAGGGGTGGGGGATTTCGACGGTGAACGATGAGGGGGTGGAGGATTTCAACGGTGGACGAAGAGGGGGTGGGGGAGATCGACGGGGAAGGGGAAGGGGGGGGGGGGGGGGGGGTGCGGATGGATGGAGTGGAGGGGGGGGGGGGGGGTTGGGTGGGGTGGAGGGGAGGGGAGGGGGGGGGGTGGTGGGTGGGTGGGTTAGGGTTTGGGGGAGGGAAGGATGGGTTAGGGTTTAGGATTAGGGTTATAATTAGGGTTAGGGTTAGGGTTAGGTTTAGGGTATTAAGATTTTAGGGTTAGTGCTTAATGGTGGCAAAATCGTAAATAAAGCTAACGGTGAGTTAACGACAGTTAGGAAAAGGGTATATGGTGAACGTTTTCGAAAACTCAGGGGTAAATGGTGAATATTTGAAACATTGAGGGTATACGGTGAATTTTTCAATTTGTCGGGGTTATATGGTGAAATAACCGTTTTAATAATGATGAACAAATAACTGAAAAAAACCAACGAAACATTAATTTAAAATATATATTAAAAAAATATAAAATAATTATAAATATATGGTCGAATCAATTTTTTTGCAACACAAATAAATAAATTGAGAAAAAAAAGTTAATATAAAACGCACACATAACTTGATAAAAATGCTAGTAGAGTTAGGCGCGCTGTATTCATTTCCTAAGTGTTGGCACCAATTCTTCTAGGCGGGAAGTAAGTGTACACTTTGCCATTATTCTAAAAGAAATTTGTTTGAGCATAGATCGAAATTTCAAAATCGAAATTTTGCCAAACCCTACAACAAATTTCAGTTTTCTCCCTCCATTTCTACTACTTTCGACTTAGCAAACAACACTATCTCGCCTCTTGAGACTTCAGACCCCCTACCTGCTACCTCTCCCCTTTCCTCTCTATACCCCTAGCTTCTCCAAGAAATGGAAACTGAAGCTGAGTTCGACCAATTAATTGTTTCCCAGTCAGAAAATCTCTCACCAACGAATCATCGTTCGAAACTAAACCGGTTAAAAAAGGACAATTCGATGGAGATCGACTTCCAAACCTCTTCTGGTCCTTCCATTGAGCCTGATGAGTTAGAGAGAGAGAATGAATCAGATGGTTTAGATCCTTTATTTGAGGATGCACATCAGTATAAAGCCAAAAGGGTTTTAGAATTTGATGATAATGGATGTGGGTTGTCTGAGTATGATGCTAATGCGGATTTTGAGTACCAGAATAATAACAAGGAGAAAAAAAAGCGAAATGGAGCAGAGTTTCAGGGTAATAAAGATAAGAAGAGAAGGATTAAGACCGACAGAGAGAAGATCGATAAGACGAGCAAAGGAAAGGCGGCAACTTCGAATCGGACTGAAAAGAAAGTAAGAATCACTTTTATTTTGATTTTTGAATCGCTTTTCTTTTGTCATTTTCATGTTTATTTACATTGATTACACGGCCCTTTAAATAAAACTATTTCAGGAGAGGAAAGCACATCAAGCCCAGCTGGCTGATTTTCAGAGGGTGATGAGAGGTGATTTCATTAGTTTGTACTAGAAGAAGCGCTTAAATTTGAACTTAATCCGAGGTTATTATGCGTTAGTTTGGTTGTAAATTGGATTCTTTTTGTTATATGTAGAGAGGAAAAACGTGGGTTTCAAGTCTGTACCGATGGTTGAGAAATCCATATCTTCGGTATTAGAAAAGATCAGGCAAAGGAAGATGGAGTTGTCGAAAAAGCGGTTAGTTTTCACTGAAAAAGATCAGGCAACTGATGACGGAGTTGTCACAAAAGATCAGGCTAGTGATGATGGAGTTGCCAAAAAAGTTCACGCAAGTGAAGATGGAGTTGTTTTAAAAGATCAGGTAAAGAAAGATGGAGTTGGTGATAAATGCCAAATAGAGGAAGATGGAGTTGTTGATAAAGATCAGGGAAATGCTGCACCCTTAAAATGGACAAGTGAAGATGAGCAAATTACCAATAACAATGTAAGTGATCATGATTCAATCTAAGTGTTGTTGGACCATTAGTCATAGGCCAATAGCTCATACAGTGTTCCTTATTAGAAGTTTAACTTTCAGATCTTCATATCAAGCATATGAAGCCTCATGTACCACATCGTTTTAGTATGTTGTGGCATTTGTTTAATGATTGAGTATAAGTTTTGTGTGGGTGCGGGCTGTTAAGACTGCGTGTTTGTGATCTGATGCAGCCTTTGGTGGACGATATAACACAGTCGTTTAGAGCTCCAATCAACGACACCCAGGTTTCATATCTAACCTACTAGTATACACCTTTCTGTTTCTGATCAATCTTGAAGTTGTTTGCTGTGAATATACAATCTGCAGGACCTGTTTTTGGATTCTATGAGGAGTGACTCACAAGGTGACGAGTTGAATGACTTTAGCTGTCCTGTTGAAGATATAGCTCCATCGGCACCATTACTGAATTTGAAAATTGATTCTGCTTTTGCCGATGACATGTAATTGCCTTGTGACTTTTTTATATTTTTTATATTTTTTTATAAATTGCTTTATATTAATGCAACAAGAATCATATCATGAGAGCATTCATTGTACACCCAAGGCTTTTTTTTATCATTTACTTATTTTCTCATTTGGAGCTCTCCCTATTGTGCAAATTTTGCTCATTTGGAGGTTTTAAATGAGCATAGCCTTGGGTGTACGATACTCGCGGTACACCCGGGTGTATGATTAAAGTTGTATCATATCATTGCTTTGGAGTGTTTTATTATGCTTTTAATTCCATCTTGTTGATTACCATGACATCAAGTTCTTTTTTACTTCCCATCCTTCACTTAAAATGTACTGGTCTTGAATTTTTACAACCTTTGGGCTAAAATATTGCAAGGATATCAGATCTAACTATCTCACTTCTTTTGTTCTTTTTCTTGAAAATCCCATTTGATGAGCCTTGATAACTAATTTTCCATTTGAGGTTTTTCATTTCCAGTTCCTTTTAGGAGGGCCAATATATATTTTTTCCAACTCTAGGATGCAAAGGTGAAAGGATAACCAAACGGAATTGAGAAAAACGTCCCCTAAATGGAAAAGTTATTACCGACAAGGTCACCAAATGCCTTAGTTTTGATGTGCCAGGCTAGATTTTGGTATATAAAAGTAGTAAAGTACTTGTTGTTAGAGTTAGTCTTTGTTTTGGTGTTTTGGAAGATAATGTTGTTTCATATAAGATAGATATCTTAACTGCCAATATCTATCAGTATATAATATACAGTATATATTATTTTTCTCCAGAATTCCTCTCTGGTTACATACATCTTCTTTCTTTTATGAATACGTTATCAGGAGAGTTAATTATGGAGATTGCTTCCATTTTGTTAATTCTGGTTTAGGGTGAATCCTGGGGGTAACTTAGCCATAACCCAATAGCAATCTGTTTAGAGTGGGGGTTAATTATACATTAAGGACAGTGTAAACACGTCCCTAAGCATTCGGTTTATAGTTTTTCTAACACTTGTTTACTTTTGTAGCTCTTCTAATGATGAAGGAAGTGACAAGGAGAACATTAACCCCCACCCAAAGCACCTGCTTAGAGGAAGTTCCCCTGCAACTGACGATCCAGTCAAAAAATTTCTGGATGAAGAAGCTGAAGAAGATGATAGTGATAATGATCTTTTGCACATTCAAGACAAAGATGAGGAAGATAGTTCCGACATGGAAGAAAATTGTGATTACATTGCTACTGATGTTGAAGAGAAACAAATTGATCGACTTAGGGGAAACCAACGGCACCAAGAGTGGTGTCAGCAACAAGATGAAGCTGAAACAGAAATGCTCTTGCAAAAGCTACATTATGGTGTAAAGCAGAGTGAACCATCTGTTTCTGATGATGATGATGCTGACACAACAGATAAAGAAGATGTTGACACAACAAAGGATAAAGAAGATGAAGACGATGAATATGATAGAGATGACCGTCACACATCCTCTTCTCATGTAACTACAAAAAGGCTAAAGCAAATGATTCCACAAATGTTTACAGATGAAGATGATGGATTTGTATCATCTGATGATGAAGAAACAGAAATAAGGTTGTCGAAGCAATATATACTTCAGAAAGTGGTATATAAAACAAGCATAACTTCTCTTCTGTTTTTTGTTTCAATACTTGATTGGTTTACTGATTACTAGACTAATAACCAAGGTTCAAGGTCCTATGCTTTAGAACCTTCCTAACTCTCCGTGCTTGTCCTGGACTACGCAATTATGTGGGGGAACTTATAATTTCTGGTATGTCTATCAGGCTGTAGAAAAGCAGTCAAATTTCTTGTCTACAGCAGAAGACGAGACATCTAGAGAAGTTTTTGGTCGTATAAAAAAGCTCAATGTCATTCCGGAAACTAAGAAGAAAGCGAGAACATCATGTAAAGCCAAATCCATTGATTAGTGTTTTATAAGAACTTATCTTCTGTTTCTTATTGGTATTTTGTTCTCTAATTTTCAGCAGTTTTTGATGCTCTTCTCATCAAAGGGACCGATTCTACCTCTTCAAAGGTAATAATGGATATCTTAGCTATGGGTGTTTCCTTTTATTTTCTCTTATTATCAATTTTTTTTTGTGGTGATCCTAGCTGTGGATCATAAACCTATCTGTTTGCTTGTCATTAAGATTAGATTTCCTCCATCCACTTTTATAAGAAATGACATAATATAAAAAAATATATTTGTAACAATGACCTATAATAACATTACATTTGTGGAAGATTAAAATATCTTAACTCACAATGACAAAAGGAAGGTGAAAGCCTAATATGAGCTACTGGATAGGAAGTGAGTGTTAGATAAAAATAGTTTTCAAGCAACTTCATCTGTCTTGTTATATGTTATACTTTCTCAAGTGTATTATATAACTTGGAATACTTTAATATATCCATCCCTTCACTTGATGCTTTGCTTTTGGAATTTTAGTCGTCCTTTCTGCGGAGAGCATCCTGCAATCCTGGGCCATCAAGCCATAGGCGTGCACCAAGCACTGGAAGATCTTTTATCTTTGGACGAGATGACAGCAATAGTAGGAGTTCAATGTCATTGCCTGAAGAGTCCCCCAATTTGGTAAATACTGCAGTGTTTGATAAGCGAACATCTATTTTCAATTTCCCATTTTACTTTACAGTCTAAATCTTCTGCACGGCAATTATAGTTCCCTACTCGATTTGCCACACCTCGAGTGAGCAGACCGTAATCCCCAAGTTCATCTCACAGATGAACTTCATTTACATATCACTAATTTATATTTCATTTCCCAACTATTTTGACTGTATGTTCAACAAAATTTGACAAATTGCGATTTGTTATGCTAATAAAGTTCTTAAATACGTTTATAGAATCAAAATAATAACTTATTTTTGTTCGTATATGAAATGAACTTGGGGATTCCCGTCACATGGAAATATGTTGAGAGACGTATACAGAAAGGTTTCATTTTGATATACTTGCTTTTCTCTTATTCAAATATTTAACCTATATATCCAGGGCCACAAAGAAAGTCACCAGAAGAAAAGTAGTTCAGCTAAATTTGTCAGCTCCCAAGCCAAATGGAGTACCCAACACACACAGATGGTACGTGATACAGCTTATAGCAACTCACTCTTTGATATACTCAGATCCTCTTCCGTGAAAACTGGTTATGATACTCGGGAAAACATAGTTGATCACCAAACAATATTTGCTGCATTTAGACCAGTGAAGAAACAACTAAAGCTCCAGGGAAGATCTTCTCAAGGAGCTTAAACACTTGTCTTTGAGTTTTATAGGGCAATTATCGTACTGTTTGGCTGGTAAATATTCAGCGTTGGATTTAATCATTAATGGCTTTGAAAACTCTTCTGTTTTTTGGGAGCCATGGCTTAGAAGTGGAGCCACGGGAAGGCTGTGGTCTTTTCTATGTGCATTATTTGGCCTATCTCTATTGGTCATGTAAATGAGCTTACGTTTCTGCTTTCTTTATTGGTTCTTTTACCCTCTTGACACTTCTTGTCATGCTTTTATTCTGTAACATATCTTCGCTCTCTCATTATTGTTGTACCTCTCTTGATTTGTCCTAGTAAAGGTGGTTGATATTGGAAATATAGTGTTTTTAAGGCTAAACCTAAGACCAAAATGATAAGACAAGGAATTAGAATTCGGTGTGTCTTGACAATTAGGAACCACTAACTTGCAAATGAGGTGCTCATTTGTATGTGCTGTTTTGGAGCCATATAATCTTATGCCCAAAAGAGAAGGAATTGTGTTTATCTCTTTTACAAGTGTTGAAGTTCTTGGATAAAATTTGATAGAGGAAAATTAGAATATATTAAATAAAAAATGTAACTTCCCTTATGATAATTAAGAGTCAAAGAATTAAAAAGAAAGGATCCAAGAGATTGACTCAAGGTTACCAACCATTTTGTACCCCTAAATCAAGAATTTAATAAAACTATAGTAATGTGTCATTACAACCAATTAATGATCAATATATCAATTACAAGAGCCAAAGGGATGAAAGTCAATGGATAACTCTTTGGTGGACGCTTGACATAAAAAAAACAGCATACTCTGCACCTATATTACGGCTTACTGTAGCCTACACGCAGATATTCAAGTGATAGAAGTGCAATATAAGAGATTAAATGATAGATATGTAAAGACAAAATAATCACCTTTGTCGCCTGGGTCTTATGTAGCGATCTACAGAAGAAGCAATCTTGAAACTTGAAATATAAAACTAGTCTAAATGTATGTGTTTGAGAGAGTGTTTGTGGTAGGAGAGTATATGTAAGTGTATGAAAGTTGTATTAAAGTGTATTAAAAAGTATGAAAAACAAATCGTCGAAACAAGACTATTGATAGGATAACCATGTTGAAAATCACGCGAAAAGGATAAGAAGAACCATGCGTCTGGCGCACGGAGCATGCGTCCAGCGCATGGTTCGTTTGTTAGCGCAAGCTTCAATGCGTTCCTTCGTTTTGTAGATGGCTTCTGTGTTGCGTCAACGCATCTTAGTGAGCTTAATGCAACACAAATCTAAGTAGTTTTTCGTTAGTTTAATTATTCCTTTTTATCTTTGATGAAATATTATCTTTTTGAATCCGAAATCAGCTATCTTTAGGAATAAAAATCTAATTTTCATAATATCCTTTAGAAAATAATTATCAAGAATAATTAATCAAAATATTTATTTTAAATACAATTAATTATCAAGAATAATTAATTGGGCTTTATGAAAATGGGTTTGAAAATACAATTAATTATCATGAATAATTAATTAGGCTTTTAAAAGTGTGCTCGGAATTGTTTTAAGAAAAAAAATAGCTTTTAGTTTCTTAAAACGCTTTTGGGCTAAGCCTTTCAGATCGCTCTTCCTTTGGACCATACCAAATAGGACGGGGTATGTTTCATCATTGGATACGCAATGGGGAGACACAATTTTGTTTCTACATAAGCCCTCACTTTGACCGAGGTTCATGAAACCGAAAGTCAAAGTAGTATGTGTCGGGACGGAGAACAATTCTAAACGCTATGCAGTTCTACAATTGGTCTGCAAAACAAAGTTAGTGTGCAAGACGATAACTACAAGCAATCCAATTACCTGGAAGAGAAAATGTTAGCAAACAAGTGCAAACAACTCAGATAATGATGCACATAATGATGCAAATATGCAAACTTAGACTCTCTAAGGATGCATGAGACGCTATGCAATAATCTGGGTTATGCAAAGCCTAAGGTATAGATGGAATGTCAAGGTGAGGATTTTGCAAAGCTAGGAGGTCTGGATTGATAGAAATGGATAGGATGATTTTCGAATGTCATACAAGGAATGTCATACAAGGTGAGGATCATGTTGGTGAGGTCAAAGAGAAAAATATCCACCGAGAGAGTACAAGATGTTGGGTAAATCTAAATATATATATTAAGGAGGAACTTTTTCGAGATATCAATAAGCTGCTCCTCATGATTTCGAGGTCCTAGAGTGCGCCACGTAGGATTGCCATGTCATTAGTTGTTATTTTTATCTTTTAAAAAATAGAGTTTTATATAGATTTAAATACATATAAGGAGTTTTGGATATGGGAAAATTAGAGTTTGGTTTTGAATAAACAACCTAAATTATTATATTATGTAAATTGTATATAACTTTTTGCTATGTAATTCAAAATATTATAATTTTTGTATCATTGGAGAGCACTCAAAATATGCTTCAAAATAAGATCCATTTACAGTATAGTTTTACAACTTATGAAAATATATTATCTTAGAATATTATAGAGAGCGCCACCTAAGCATGTCATATCATTATTTTAATTTTGTTTTTTTAATAAAAAAAGAGTTCTAAATAGATATAACTACATGCAAGGAGCTTTAGATAAGTGAAAACTAGAGTTTAATATAGAATAAATAACCTAAATTATTATACTACGTAAATTAAATATAACTTTTGCTACATAATTCGGAATACACACATTATTAGGCAGCCCAAGCCCACAATTCTTTCGCCCCAACCCAGTATTCTTCCGCTCCAAACCAGCACCCAGTTCCTCTAAAAAAAACTTCCACATCAACCTATTTAAGTTCTCAAATTCAGCCTCCAAAATCATTCCTTATTTATTTTGTCGAAAAACCAAAATTAATTCTCCAAATTCTCTCTCTTCTGAAATCAAAAAACGGGGGTGATTAATACTCGATCTTCTTCAATTTTTTCGCAATCAACTATCCATCAACACAATGATTTTCACATCTGCTGCATGTAATTTCAAATTCAATTTCTTCACATCTGATGTAATACCCCGAACCTTAATCTCATTTTATTAGCTACTAAATATGTTTATTAGCTTAATTGTGTCCTAAATTTTTTTCATAATCATCATGATTAAGTTATTTTCTAAAATATATTTAGTTTAATTATTTCAAAAGTAATGTTTATTATGGTAATGATTTACTTATTGTAATGTAGCAATATAGTTTTAATATTTTCCTAAAATTGAAAAACCATCATCCACACACTTCATGTAACAGCCCGCACTTCCGAGCTGCTAGCTAATCACACTTAATATTCACAAATCTCAATTAGCACTTAATAAACCTATTTATTCGCAGCGGAAACATAATCTATAAAACGATCGTGGGACCTGTGGATTATGGGCCCACAACAAAACATGTTCAAAATCAAATATCAGATTACATAATACTTTACTCGATTCCCAAAACAATAGAATATTATATTCTCAAATAAGCACTTGAATACTTCTCAATACAACATCTGAATCATTAATCTAATTACAATTTCATAACAAACTCTCGCTTAAGATCCACTCTGAGCTTCCAACACGAACCTGCAATTACAAAAGAGAATACAAAACAAAAACAAAACTAAAATGAGCGGAAAGCTCATTAACTTCACTTCAGCCCGACAAAACGATTTTGGTTCGTAAACGTTTTTGATATGAGAAACAAACTTGGAAATTGTTCGGAAAAGAATTCATCTTTTAAAATATATCGCTGGCATAGCTTAATCACTTAAAAGAAATTGCTGTCAAGTACAGGCAGAAACTTAACATAATATAACATAACACAATATTCGACCTTATCTGGTCTTAACTCATATCTGAATCATTTCCTTCCACCTGTACTTTGCCCACTATTCATCTCAGTTCATAAGCTAAGCCAGCTAAAACAATTACGAAATCCTTTTCTCATTATCATACTCAAATCATATTCCAAGAAACAAAAATATTTCTGAACAATTCCAATAACAGAACAAAATCATATGCCACAAATCCACACATAAAGATGCATCTATAACCATGGTCATGACTATAAACGATATACAATATCAAAATACAATGCACATATGGGCACGTAAATACATTTTGCTGAACATAAAGGTTACCTCAACGTTATCCAACTCCATAATAAACTCAAGAACGATTATATGCAACCTCCAAGAATCATGAACTTGATCTCCTTCTTGGCTATAAACATACATATCTCCAATAGCCATGCTCCAACCACCACCACACAACAACAACAATAAACATTCATTCTCATTACAATTCAGATTAAGAATTGACTTGTTCACTTTCTAAACTCTTTTATGCACTAACTACAAACCCATATATGCAAACTATTCCACTAATCTATCCCCCATCATTAATATCACAAGCCAGCTCTAATAACCTCACTTTGGAAATTACCACACTGATTTGCAAAACGTGAAATTATGGTTTCAATTTGAATTATAAAACTTATAAAATCTGATTTAGCAAACTCACTAAGATTATAAGTTCCAAAGCAAGTTCTAATCGATTAAACAAAATGAAGTTTCAATCTTTGTTCTCAATATCCAAAAGAACTTATTCAAATCCAATAATCCAATTTATAAACAAATGTAATATACATCGATTATGAGCTATAATGATACAACTCCAAATATATAATTCAATCATCCAAACTATTTGATGCCATTGCAGCTGAAAATGAAGCAAAGGACTGAACTTGTTACCTGCATGGCTGCATCAATTAGAAAGAAGAAAACTGAAACAGAATCACAACAAGAACAAATGGCAAGAACGATAATGACGCAACACCACCGTCCTAGCGCAGCAGCACCCAATTCACGGCGGCGTCGGCACTCTGCACAGCCACGACGCCAACGGTCGCCAGGTGGTGTGCCACCACAGAAACGAAGCTGAGGTGAGGGAAACTGACAGCACCAACAGGAAGCGGCACCGTAGTCGCTGACAACAGCAATCCCGTGGAAGAAATTTGAGTGAGAGAAAGGATGCGAAAATGAAGAATTGGGGTTCTTAGCTTTGCCCAAAATCAGAAAATTAAGGATATTACATCTCAATTATGGAGATTAGATGAAATTGGCAACTCAAATTGGAGGCTTTGTGCTCCATTTGACACGATGGAAATGGTTGATGTGTTGGCTTTGAGAACAATTGACACGTCGAAGGGAGGAGAAATGAGAAATGACTTTAGACCTTCTCTTTTTTTTTTTAAGAAAAACATATACCACTCACTTTATATCTTAGAAATAGAAAAGAATATTTAAGTAACAAAAAATTATTTCTAAAAAAACAAACTCACATTCTCAAAATAATACCATATAAAAATTATCATTTAATCAAAGGTAATAAAATATAATTAATTTTTAATTAAGCTATTTAAACACGGGGCTTTTACACTTCATCTTCTTCCTCAAGCTTCTTCCCTTGCTCCCAAAGGCTTCTAGAATACCTTGCTCCCCAAAAAAACTTCATCATTAACTCTCCATTAGTTTAATGGAGTTTTTCTGCCTAATATCACTATAAATAGTGGGTTAATTTCACCATTTCTCACCCACTTGAAAATTACAAACTATAATCACAACCTCCATTAGCACCACTAAATAAAAATCTGAATTTCCATTGATGTGCCTTCTTCTTATTGAATACCCATGAATGGCCTCAAATATCCACTCTCTTTCTCCTTTGATTTTATGTTATCGTACTGTTTTTCTCTAATATCTTCTTCTTACAATCGGAATTTGCCCGTACTTTCTTCATGAAAGTTGTAGATCTCGAGAAGTTATTGAATTTAGTGAAGGAATATGTCCTTAGACATCCCGGAAATTACTAAATATTAATAGGAATTATATTATAAAGATAATGAAGTTAATTATTTTAGTAATCGTATTTTCTTGCTAGAGAATAAATATGATTAATAGGACAATATTGATTGAGCCTATAACTAAAATAGATTAATCCTATGAGGTCACACATTGTAGCACAAGTTGGACAAAGCAATCCAAAACCATTTAGGATTAGGATTGGGTCGGTCCAAAGGGGAATAGGAGGAGAATTAGTTCTCCTAACTAGCGGTACTAGCCTATGACTCTTCTATTATATATAGCATATAATATTAGGGTTTAGGTGATCAATTCATTAATCAGTTTCTTTTCACAAGAGAGAGAAGTGAAACCCAAATCTATTCCCTTTAACAGACGCCTATACCACCAAAAAGTAAGGGATATTTTATCTTCCGTTCTAGCAAACGTTGGTGTTCAACTGGTGCTCGTGGACTGATTAGAGGAGCAACACTTGGGGCTCTCGGATCTTCAAAGCTTGCATACAACAGGAAAATCACGCTACAAAGGTTTGATATTTAATCCCTATTGAATGATTCATGTGTTTGATTATGTTTTCGATCCTATGATAAATGTTAGGAAATTGTTTCCTGAAATTCCGCTATTTGCATCTATATATTCCTACAGTGGTATCAGTTTTGCCTAATTCATAATATTCATATGATCATGTAATTGTATGCAAAGTTATTATTTTTATTCAATTAAGGGAGGATTTATTTATGGCTTGAATTTGCATAATCGATGTTTGATATTAATTGATTGGAAATTGTAAATAAATAATTTATTTGTGATTTATGCTCAAATAATTTTATAAAGTTCCGAATTTTTTATATTATGGACGAAATATATTGGTTAATTCACTCTAAAATTTTCGGTTTTTTATAAATATATTTATTAGATTTAAAATTATTTAATGTTTAATTTGATTAATCATTGAAATAATTTGTTAACAATTAAAATATTTGATTTTTTACTTGTTAAATAAATCTAATATTCATTACCCACTTAGATCTAGAATAATATGATGGCTGAAAATAATTTAATTATTTTTCCCACTAATTTTCGAATTTTATCATATTATTTGTGAATTTTGGTTAAATTTTATGTTTAATTTGATTATTCATAATTTTTAAGGTCAACAATTAAAATATTTGATTTTATTTGTTATAATAATTCAGTAGATCACCCTAAAAATTATTTTTGGATTTTTTTGAATTTAATTGTTAATTATTTGAATTTTTTGGATATAATTTGATTTTTGCCCTAAATTTTGAATTCTTGTTAGATTTATTGTTTAATAAAGATTATGCATTCAAATCTTAACTCAACAAACCTAAAAATTTGTTTAAGATTTGCTGATTGATTCAAAAATTTTGCCACATATTTTCGGATTTTTTCACCTAATTAAATCCCAAATCTTTAAATAAATGTTAGTTAAAGATTAAATGAATTTTTGTAAACTGTTACAAAATTCAAAGGGAAAGCCAACCATGACTGGGTGGCCCACCGGTGACGGTGGAGACACGGTGGTTGGCGGAAAAGGACCGCAATCTGGTGGGGGTGGGGGCGGCACTGGTGGGGATGGCTGGGCGGCGCGCGTGCGACGTGCGCAGCCCCTCCCTCCTCGTGCGAGCTGCTGGCGCACGTTGGTGGTGCTTGCTGCCGGCGTGTGCTGGCCGTCGATGCTGGCGGTGTAGAGAGCGACCCTGGCAGGCTGTCCGGCTGGACTGCTGCTGTGCCGTTGTGGTCGTGTGTGTGGCGTGATGTGCAGGCTGGGTTTTTCGTTTTCCAGCGGGGGTTGCTTGGTTGGCTGTTGACTGGCATCCTTGTGCTGCTGGTCAACGGTCAACAAGTCAACCTTATTTTAAGAAAAAAATTGTTTTTAAGGAAAATCTGATTTTCCAAAGTTGAGCATAAATCCAAAATTTTCCTATTTTGCAAATTTGTGAATAATAATGATTATTGCCATGTTTAAATAAGTAATTGAATTAAAATAATAAAGTTTCCTAAATAATTTATGGCTTAAATTTGTTAAGTTTTTATAATTATTTTGGAAAGTTTTATTTGCTTATTAATTGTTAATAAGTAAATAGTTTGTGTTTATTTATTTTGATATTATAAATGCGTGGATGGTTAATGTAATATGTATGATATTATATGGTTAATGTAATATGTATGATATTATATTTTGCATGTTATGACTAGTATGACCCAAATTAGGATAGTAAATACGATATGCGAATCGTTAAATTTGAATGTAAATTAAATACGATATGCGAATCGTTTGTATTTTTGTAACTTTAAATTTTCGTTATTTATTTAATTCAAAATATGTAATTAAGCATGAGGATCCAAGGAGTTTCAAGGATGGTGATCCATGGAGATTCAAGGGAAGATTCATGAAGATTAGTTATTTTCCTAAGTTTAGGGGCCATACTAGATCATTTTAATTATTGCTTTTATTAATTTCTTGCATTTATTTTGTTTAAATGCTTGCTTCTAAGTTTGTTTGTGGTTAATTGATTCATGTGTTCACTATTGATTGACCATATTAGTAAACTTAGGTCCCAAAAGTAATATTGAGTTTTAATTGCTTTTCCAAACAACACCTATAAAGCCTTAGATCATGAGTACTGGGTTCTGCCAAAGCAGGGTGTTGCTCATATTTCCGGGGATAGTAGGGTAGGTTTTTGAAAGTTACATGTTAATGTTTGGTTTAACTCAACAAAATCATCAAAAGATAAAGTTTTGGGTTTTGAAGCTAAGAGATAGGAGTAAACAAGGAGTTGTTAACCTGTCTACCAAGAATTATAATTAGTTATAATTAGTAAAGTGTTTACTTACCTCAACTACTATAAATTGAAGGCAGGGCCAAAGTCCGTTTGATTGTAGTGGGAGGGGATCTTGGTTATTTCTTTATTCAATAGGGGACTTTCATTTTGAATAAAGGGTAGTAGTTAATTAAAATTTGTTTAATTGCTGCGTTCTTGATAAACATTGATTGAATCTTGCTTTATTATTTGTTATAGTAATTATGTCTAGTAACAACAACATCAACACTAACAATTCTACTTGTAATTTGCGCTCCGTCCTTTCGAAGGACAAATTGAATGCTGAACGTTTCATTGCAAATGAAAGGGAAATGAGAATCGTTCTCAGAACTGATAAGTTCAACGACTTTCACAAGCAAGGGTAGGAAGCAATGATGCAAGAGATGCATGAAAGGCTAACTCAGACTGAGCGAAACATCCCTAACCAGCCAAGAAAATAATATGAGGATGTTCTTATGGTTAGAAAAGGGCAATCGCTCAATAGGATTGGGATTGCTATTAAGAAGGACGAAAGCAAACAAGTTGCCAAGTCTGAAACTTCTGAAAAGCAAAAGAGTACACCAAAACCAAAAGTTACTGATGAGCACTATTGTTACACCTGTAACAAGGTTGGTCATTGGAAAAATAGTTGCCCCAAGTATCTGAAGGATCAAAAGAAAGGAGTTTCTAGTTCAGATATGTATGTTATAGAAGTTAACTTCGCAACTTCTGCTTCTTGGGTATTTGATACCGCTTGTGGTTCGCATATTATTTGTAATATGCAAGGCCTCAAAAGAAGTAGAACATTGGGGAAGGGAGAAGTAGATCTTCGCGTTGGCAATGGAGCACGAGTTGCTACATTAGCAGTGGGAGTATATAGTCTACTTTTACCTTCAGGATTAGTTTTAGAACTTAATAATTGTTATTATGTTCCTGCTATCACAAAGAACATTATTTCGATTCCTGTTTTGGATTCTGAAGGTTATTCATTTACAATAAAGAACAATTGTTGTTATACGTATTTGAATGATATGTTCTATGTCTCCGCTAAGTTATCAAATGGTTTATATGTGCTAGACTTAGAAACCCACATCTATAACATAGATAACAAGAAACATAAAGCAAATGATTCAAACCCTACATACCTATGGCATTGTCGATTAGGCCACATAAGCTCAAAGCGCATTGAGAAGCTTCATAAAGATGGAATTCTCAAATCATTTGATTTCAAATCATTTGATTTCAAATCATTTGATACTTGTGAGTTTTGCTTGATGGGGAAAATGACAAAGTCTCCTTTCACAGGTTCAAGTGAAAGGGCCAATGACCTTTTAGCCCTCATACATACGGATGTATGTGGACCTATGAGTATGTTGACAAGGGGAGGGTACAGTTACTTCATTACTTTTACCGATGATGTTAGTAGATTTGGATTTGTTTACCTCATGCGGCATAAATCGGAATCCTTTGGAAAATTTAAGGAATTCCAGAATGAAGTACAAAACCAACTTGGGAAGAAAATTAAGGCATTGCGATCCGATCGTGGTGGTGAATATTTATCTCAAGAATTTGGTGATCATTTGAAGGATTGTGGAATACTTTCACAATGGACTCCACCAGGAAAACCACAGTTAAATGGCGTTTCTGAAAGAAGGAATCGAACTCTACTTGATATGGTTCGATCCATGATGAGTCTTGCTGATCTTCCTATTTCATTCTGGGGATTTGCGCTTGAAACAACGGCATTCACACTTAACAGAGCACCATCCAAAGCAGTGGAAAAGACAACATATGAAATGTGGACTGGAAACGTTCTAAAATTGTCTTTTCTAAGGATATGGGGTTGTGAAGCTTATGTAAAACGTTTACTTTCTGATAAGCTTTCACCCAAATCCGATAAATGTCTCTTTGTGGGTTACCCAAAAGAGACTAAGTGATACTACTTCTACAACCAAAGCGAAAACAAAGTGTTTGTTGCTCGTAATGGTGTCTTTCTGGAAAAGGAGTTTATTTCCAGAAAAAGAAGTGGGAGAAATGTATATCTCGAAGAAGTTCGAGATGAGCAACAAATGGATGAGGTTAACACCTCATTAGAGGCGGCCCAGCATGAAAATGCTCCAGAGGTGGTGCATTCAATTCACGTACCTCCTACCGTCCCACTTGGAGATACTCCATGCGAAGTCACTCAACCTAGTGAGGTAGAAATTTCTTCTGTTGTTCCCCAACGTAGGTCTAGTAGGACCATCATTCCGTCAAAGAGATATATTGATTTCCTTTTGACTGAAAGTTCTGAAATAACGATTTTAGAATCAGAAGAACCTACTAGCTACAAAGAAGCTTTGGATAGTCAAGACTCCGAAAGATGGCTTGAGGCCATGAAATCTGAAATGGATTCCATGTCAGAAAATCAAGTATGAGACTTGGTTGATTTGCCTGATGGGGTAAAACCCATTGGATGCAAATGGATTTTCAAGTTGAAAATAGACAAGGATGGAAACATTAGTGTTTTCAAAGCAAGGTTGGTGGCGAAAGGTTTCAAACAAATTCATGGTATTGACTATGATGAAACCTTCTCACCAGTAGCCATGCTGAAGTCCATTAGGATAATCCTTGCGATTGCTGCATTTCATGACTATGAAATATGGCAGATGGATGTCAAAACTGCTTTCTTGAATGGGTTCTTGAAAGAGGATGTGTACATGACACAACCTAAAGGTTTTGAAGATCTAGAAAATCCAGGGAGGGTATGCAATCTTAAGAAGTCCATTTATGGACTAAAGCAAGCATCAAGGAGTTGGAACCTCAGATTTGATGAGGCAGTCAAGAAATTTGGCTTTCTCAGAAATGAAGAGGAATCTTGTGTATACAAGAAGTTAAGTGGGAGTAGTATTACTTTTCTGGTCTTGTATGTGGATGACATACTTCTCATAGGAAATGATAAGGCCATGCTTGAGTCAGTCAAGGAATGGCTTAAAAAATGTTTCTCTATGAAAGACCTAGGAGAGGCTGAGTACATATTGGGAATAAGATCTATAGGGATAGGTCGAAAAGGCTGATTGGACTTAGTCAAGAGACTTATATTGATAAGGTTCTTGCAAGGTTCAAGCTGGAAAACTCCAAGAGAGGTTTCATTCCCATGCAACATGGCATAACACTTGGCAAGACTTAGTGTCCTTCGAGTCCTGATGAGGTCAAGCGTATGAGTTATGTTCCCTATGCTTCTGCAGTAGGATCCATTATGTATGCCATGATATGCACTCGACCGGATGTTGCATATGCTTTGAGTATATGTAGCAGATACCAGTCAAATCCAGGAGATGTGCACTGAATTGCAGCGAAAAACATCCTTAAGTACTTGCGAAGGACTAAGGATAAATTTTTGGTTTATGGTGGAGATGGTGAGTTGGTTGTTACTGGATACCCCGATGCAAGCTTCCAGAGTGACAAAGATGATTTCCGATCTCAATCTGGTTTCATATTTTATCTCAATGGAGGAGCTGTGAGCTGGAAGAGCTCTAAGCAGAGTACCATCGCAGATTCTACAACAGAGGCTGAGTATATTACAGCAGCTGATGCAGCAAAGGAAGCTGTTTGGATCAAAAAGTTCATTGGAGAGCTTGGTGTAGTTCCTAGTATTGAGAATGGCATTGAGTTGTACTGTGACAACAATGGTGCCATTACTCAGTCTAAGGAACCCAGATCGTATCAAAGGTCTAAACATATGCTCAGGAAATTCCATCTTATTCGAGAAATCATTGGAAGAGAGGATGTGAAAGTAAGCAAGGTTCATACTGAGGATAATATTGCAGATCCTCTAACTAAACCGCTTGCTCAACCTAAGCATGAGTGTCATACTAGGTCTATGGGGCTTAAGCATATGGGAGAATGGCTTTAGGTTGTTTACTTCATGTTTACAATTGTAAAGACATTTATTATGCTTTGAATGTTTATCAATAAAAATTCTATTCTTATTTAATTGTTTGATTTAGTATTAAATCAAATGTCCAAATAATTTGTGTTTTCAAATAGGATTATCGAAAACGTTTTGATAATGGAACCCTATAAAGTGAACAGAAATCACAATTTATTTAAAGTCCCTAGTCTAAATCACTAAATTGGACATAAGTGATTTATTTAAAAGACTAGTATATAATTAATTGATAGCACAGTTCCATGGGCTATGGAGACATAGAGATGTCTAATTGATTATATGGATGTATAGTTGATACATTGAGACTTGACCTAATTAGATTCTAAAAGTAGAATCAAACTACTATATTTAGTGGATTCCTTAGACATGAGTATGTCTTAATAACCACAATATAATTAGTTTAACTTTGACACTGTTAAACGCCGCACCGTAAAAGGAGGTTATAAAGGCAGTGATCAGGTGGGCTAAGAATTGAGTGGGAGTTATGGTCATACAAGAGTGGATAAGTCCTCCTATTAAATAGGAATGGTGTCTGGGCCTCTTGATGAGCTAGAACTGGAAAATTGCATGGCCATGCGGAATAGGATTAAAGAGTTAATCCTTATTTGAGCAGTTCAAACTGAGCGATCAAGGAACAAAATTTGAGATTAACATAGTATTATCAAATTTGGCATTAAGAGATTTAAGGAATTTAACATTGTGCTCTTGTCTTCGGACAAGTGGGAGATTGAAGGAATATGTCCTTAGACATCTCGGCAATTACTAAATATTAATAGGAATTATATTATGAAGATAATAAAGTTAATTATTTTAGTAATCGTATTTTCTTGCTAGAGAATAAATATGATTAATAGGACAATATTGATTGAGCCTATAACTAAAATAGATTAATCCTATGAGGTCACACATTGTAGCAAAAGTTGGACAAAGCAATCCAAATCCATTTAGGATTAGGATTGGGCCGGTCCAAAGGGGAATAGGAGGAGAATTAATTCTCCTAACTAGCCTATGACTCTTCTATTATATATAGGATATAATATTAGGGTTTAGGTGATCAATTCATTAATCAGTTTCTTTTCACAAGAGAGAGAAGTGAAACCCAAATCTATTCCCTCTAACCGGCGCCTATACCACCAAAAAACAAGGGACCTTTTCTCTTCCGTTCTAGCAAACATTGGTGCTCAACTGGTGCTCGTGGACTGATTAGAGGAGCAACACTTGGGGCTCTCGGATCTTCAAAGCTTGCATACAACAGGGAAATCACGCTACAAAGGTTTGATATTTAATCCCTATTGAATGATTCATGTGTTTGATTATGTTTGCGATCCTATGATAGATGTTAGGAAATTGTTTCCTGAAATTTCGCTATTTGCATCTATATATTCCTACATTTAGACCCAAAAATCACTCGATTCGGAGTTTGGAGCAAAGAGTTAGACGCTCTGAAAGTTTTCTGTTGTTGCTGCCAATTGTTATACTTTCCTCTTGCTTCTTTGTTCTAATCAGAATTCATGAAACCCAAAGTCTATTTTCTTGGTTAAGAAAGTTATGGTTTTATGGAGGATGATTCTTGGAGTTTAATAAATAATGATACTTAAGGAGTAAAGGAAAGGAATTAGCGTATAAGATAAACTTTATGTCTAGCATTATATGTGATTACTCGTATACATTAAGTGTAACCTTTATGTCTAGCATTATATGTGATTGCTCGTATATATCATGTGTAACACTTTATGTCCAGCAAATATGTATATGACCGTGTGTATATATATGTATGGCTATGTGATACTAATTATGTGAGGTTATGCTACAAAGTGTGAAGTATATGATATTATGAAGGTTATATGTGAATTATGAAAGTGATGTGAATCCTATGTGTATTATTTATGATTTATGGGTGTTGTTCGGGAATATGAATATATGCAAGTTTTATAAAATGTGAATGGTTATCTGCTGGCTTGGAGTTATGAACTGAACTGGCAAATGGGCAAGTTACATGTGGAGTAATTCTGTTTACGATGTACGAAAAGGACCAGAAGTGGTCGAATGTTAATGTTAATGTTCTGTCCAAAACCTATACTTGCCAATGAACTAAGCTCACTTAAATGGTCCTTGTCGGTAGACTATTCAATATGTTTTCTGACAGCATTTCCGAACAATTACCAAAATAATGTAGTATATACCTGTGTGTGAAAAAGTTTATGAACTAAAACCGTTTTACGGGTTAGAGTAAAGTTACTGAGTTTTCCACTCATTTTAGGTTACTTTTTTGTGTTTTCTTTTTTTCAATTTTATGTAATTATTCAGGTATTATGAAGATAGCTCAAGTTCAGTTATGACATGAATGCTCCGGATGGATTATGTTGAAGTTACTCTATATAATTTGGGATTTTTATCATATTAATTATGTATTATGAGTAATTATTACTATTCTAGTTGAGAGTTTGTATAATTTAGAGACTATTTTAAGGCTCTTATTTTATTTGTGGGCCCATAACCCACAACTTGAGTTCCATTTCCGCTGCCAATTATGAGTAACTAAGGTTATGGATTTTTGGGGCGTTACATCTGTTGCTATAATTTTTAGCTCGATTAAGGTATTTTATTATGTTTAATTTGGAGATGGTTTTGTTCAATTTACAATTATTGATTGCAATCAAATTGATTTATATTGTTAGATTTGTTAGAATAAGGTATTTTCGAATTATTTGAATCATGTGTTGTTTTGAAGTATTTGTTAGATTTGCAAATCCAGCAATCATGTTTGTTCAATTTCGATTAAGGTATTTTCGAATTCAATTCGTTGACTTCATGTTTGCTCTTTTTTGTTGTATGGATTATGAAATGTATGAAGGTTTTGAAGAATTTTTTTTGGCGGATACAACACGTAACGAAAATGAACAGTAGATTCAATTGGGCATAATCAACTACAAGTAGTTGATTCAGAATGCACTAGTAAGATAATTTTTTTTTTGTTGATTTTCTAGTACTGTTTCTTAGATATTTGTTGATTCGTTTACTTCTAGTACTGTTTCGTATATTTTGATTTTTTTTTGTTTTCCTAACTGCAATAGTTTGTTATTTTTATATTTTTGAGTATGACATTATATATTTTGTTATGGGTAGTGACTTTATTGCCTAAATTGATCACTTATTAAGGTATCCTGGTGTCTTTTTTGTTGTGACAAAAAATGATGTTGATGATGATCATCTTGATGTTAGTGGTAGTCTTATTATTGTGCAAAAGAAAACAATTGAGGAAATGTATGAATCGTATCGTTTGCATTCCGGAGCATTGGGTTTTAACATTAGGAAGTATACATCTAGGGTTGGGAGGGTTGAAGGGAATGTGTACTTAATGAAGGAGAAGTATTTTGTTTGTTCGTGTCATGGAAAACCGGATGGTCAAAGTGATTTTGTTTCTGTTCCTGATGTTGTTGTTAATGAGGATGGCAATGAGAGGAAGCGGAAGTAACAGAGGGTTATTTACTAGTGGGAAAAACATCAACGGATGAGGTAAAAATAGGGGATACATATCCGGTTTTGGACCGAACGGATGGACGCGGATCAGCTAGGAGTGATCAACTGATCCGAATTTGGACCGGATCAGTTGTCACTCAACTGATCCGGTTTTGTTATGCAACCGGATCAGTTATGGTCCATTCACAAATCAAAAAAATTCTGCGTTTCCAAAAATAATATTCAGCTTGAACAAAACAAAAGCTGCCCCAGCCAACATTATATACGAATTTTTTATTTCGTGGCTAGAATCAAGAATGGGCAAAAACGGCCAAAAACGAAAATCAACCAACAAACAAAAAATTAGATCCAAAAACGAAAATCAGCCTCCTCATTCAATATTCAACAACAACAATAAACAAAGAACAATCAACATTCATCATTAACAACAACATTAACCCTAGAAACAAGATCTAAACGAAAAATAAAATTACAAAGAAATGAAATTACAAGAAGACAAAAATAAAAACGAAATTACAAGGTTGGTGATTGGTGAAATTACAAGAAACCATAATTACAAAAATCGAAAATAAATGAAAACCCTAATTACAAAAATCGAAAATAAATGGAAACCCCTAAACAAATAAAAACAAACCCATTTTATTTGGTGGCGAGAATCGAGAATCGAGAATGGCAAGGAATCGAATGTTCGTTGATGGCGAGAAATGGCATTTTGTTTGCTCGCTTCATTCGTGTTGCTGTCGTTGGTTGGCATGTTGGTTCATCTTCTCGATGAACTGAGGCGCTAAATTCTTATGTAACAGATTCAATTATATTATTTACAAAACAGAGGAAGCGGAGCATCACTAATGGCGAAAGCCGCCATTAATTCACACTCGAAGCTCTATACTCCTTAGCCGTGATTCAATTCAACAGAAGTGGAGGAACAAATTGCGACATAGACCTACGCGCACGAGTCGCTTTGTGCGCACGTGTCGCGTTCTTAGGTAACGTGGACGCTCTCCGTGAGCTCGATGAATCAACAATGGATCGGAGTGAGAGAGAAGAAATTGAAGATGGAGTAAAAGGAAGAGATTGAAGATGGAGGCGTGAGAGAGATCGAAGAGATTGAAGATTGACGCGTGAGAGAGAGAGAGATTGAAGATTGAGGCGTGAGAGGGAGAGAGATTGAAGATGGAGTAGAAGGAAGAGGTGGCTGGGTTGTGAATTGTGATAGGGAGGAGGGAGGAGGATTTTGGGTTTCTAAGGTTAATGACGATTTTGGGCGTCTCATTTATGGGTGATGTTGGGCCACGAAAATTTAGGCCTCAGTTTCATATATATGGGGGGAACGCTGCCACGTTGGATTTGATATTCTTGGCCCACAAAACTGATCTGGTTTGGAGGAGAACCGGATTAGTTTATAAAAGTGAACGGGTTCTCCTCCAAACCGGACCAGTTTAGTGGGCCAAAAAATTATGCCAAAAAAAATGAATTTATTGATCCGGGTTTGGAGAGAACCGGATCAGTTTGTTTGTGTCATTTAAGGTTTTTCCACTAGTGATTGTTACAAAGACGGGGTTTAATGCAATGATGAGGGTAAAGTTAAATGATTTAGGAATGTATGAAGTGATAAGTCATGTGAGTGGCAACATTACCACCGTTCGGAGAGGGCCATTGGGGATGGCAAAGCGAAATAGATTATTGTTATGACAGAAGCATCAATGTGACCTGTTGTGCAATATCGTTACGAATGTCACCAGACGGTGGTCCGGAGGCCCTTGGTCGTACTTCTTGTGACCACTACAACTTTGTGAATAGGCTTAAGATGAAGGAAATTGAGGGAGGTAATGCATATGCTGTCATCGATAAGCTTAGCCAAAGGGCTGCTGAAGAGGATGACTTTTTTTATAGGGTGAAATTGGGTAGCATCGGTAAGTTGTGTAATCTGTTTTGGCGTGAATCTATGATGAAGGATGATTATGAATTATATGAAAATGTTACTGTTTTTGATACTACATATCGTACAAATAGGTATAATTTGATATGTGGTGCGTTTGTTGGTATAAACAATCATTGGAAGAATGTAATGTTTGGGTGTTGCTTTTGGTCGAATGAGACAACCGATTCATTTGTCCGGCTTTTTGAGGTATTCAAGAAATGTATGGCTGGAGTTTGTCATGTGTCAATATTTACGGACCACGACCAGGCCATCAGCAATGCTTTGGCTCAGGTATTTTTGTTGAAATTTTTTAGTCTTTTTATCTTATATGTAAAAGTGGTCACAAAATGACTTACACTGGTAACTTATAAAGGTATATTGGGTAATAAATAAAAAAGTGACATTAAATGACTTTAAATTATTCTGTAATATTTAGGGACTATGTTGGTCACCAAATGACATAAAATGGTTACTTAATGGCTTTATTAGGGTACGAAATTCATAAATATGTTTATAACAAAATTGTGCTATGTAGGTGTTTCCTAACACAAGGCTGAGGTTATGTCAGTGGCATCTTCATCAGAATGCCGTTAGTCACTTTGGGACTTTGAAGAGTGATGACACATTTTCCGATGCTTTTAAGAAATGTCTTCGTGGTTGTTATGATAGTGTTGAGTTTGAGGCAAGTTGGAACTATATGATGGAGAAGTATGGGCTAGTAGAAGATATGTGGTTTGCTTGTTTGTATGAGTTGAAGGATAAGTGGTCCACAGCATTGAGCGAGGACTTTTTCTCAGCTGGAATTTTGTCTTCCCAGCATAGTGAAAGTACTCATAATGCTATAGGCTTTCAAGCTTCCAAGACAACAAGCTTGTATGAATTTTTTGGTATGTTCTAGAGCATTGTTTTACGATGGAGACAAACTGAAACCAATGATGAATTTGTGGATTCTAGATCTGTCCCTAAGTCTTATTTACCTATGGCAGGCATGTTGAGACATGCTAGTCAAATTTACACAGCTACAATATGTTTAGGGATTTTGAGCAAGAATTTGGGTGTTCTTTGGGTACTATTTGTGAGTTGTTGAATATGGATGACACAATATTAGTGTTTAAAGTGTGGCATGAGAAGCATCCACAACGGACACACCAAGTCACTTTTGATTGTGTCAACAAGTTCGTTAGTTGTTCTTGTAGGAATTTTGAGGAGGCGACGATGTTATGTTATCATTACCTTAGGGTACTTCACATGCACTCGGTTAGTAAGATACCTTCATCCTATATTTTAAGGCGGTGAATGAAATTTACCAAAATAGAAGTTTGGGATTGTTTGAAGCAGCAACGGGTGAACATGTCATCATTAAAGAAAGATTGCATTCTTTGGCGATTCCAAATGTGTAGGGTGTATAACAATCTCATCATAATAAGTCATGACAATGAAGAGGCAAGGAAGATTATGGAGAAGGGTTATATGCGTGATCTTGCTGATAGCTGATTCAGAATCAGGTGTATGAGGCTCAACTGCATAAGATTCTTCTACCATTACTGTTTTTTATCCTTCTTGGGTTAAAACGAAAGGAAGAAGTGTGAGGTCGAAAAGTGGAATTGAGAAAAGCAAGAGCGGCAGAAGTCGTGGGAAATCTTTGGTACTGTTTCCAATGCTGCAAAGGAGTTTGGTTCTTACACACCTCCTGCAAGATTATTTTGACTTGCTTACAGTGGATTAAAGGGGTGACTAATAGGATTTAAGTGGTCACTAATAGGTTTAAAGTAGTGACCAATAGGATTATAATGGTTAGTTAATAATATATTTTTGTTTTGACTCGTTTTATTTTTTTTTGATTTTTTTTGGTTCAAAGAAGTTTTCCTTCATTACAATTCAATAATACTTTTGTTTTGGCTCACTTTTGATCGTCACACAGTCACTTATGCTTTTCAAAGACTTCCAGAGTTGGTAACTAATTAAGATAATTAAACTGGTGATGAATAGGCTTATAGTGGTCACAATTAAGAATAATGGGAGTTTTATTATTATTTGAAAATACCTACAATATTGAATACAGAATAAGACTTGAAATGTTAAGTTTTGGAAGTCTTGAATTGCATCCAAAATAAACTGAATATATATTGCAAAGACTTCTCCATACTAGGTCAATAATTAACATAAACTAGTGACTAATAGGCTTATTGTGGTCACAATTAAGAATATTGGGATTCTTTTTCATTTTTCCATTTCTATCGAATTTAAAAATACCTAAAATACTGAATTAGACTTGAAATAATAAGTTTTTAAAGTCTTGAAATGCATACAAATAAGCAAAACATTTCCAAAGATTTTCAAATACTTCTCCATACTAGGTCACTAATTAACATAAACTCGTGGCTACTAGGCTTATAGTAGTCACAAAATAGAACATTGTCACTATGCCCATAGTTTCATATTTACATAAGTTGTTCACATATCAAAATATAACCTAATAGATTGGAAAATGTTGCATCAACATTTGTGCAAAAAACCATATGATCACAACATTTAATCTTGCTTTCCTTCAAAATTGAACATTTTCCAAAAATGCTCACATCTTTGGTTTTCTAGGAGTCTTCTGGTGGGAGAGGTTTGTTGTGGTACTCTTGTGCTGTTTCAGCTGCTTCTTGGTGTCTCTTTGATCATCTGGTAAACACTTGTTGAACATGTTTGCTTTGATCTTCTTGTTGTTTGGGTTTAATTTTATGGGTTGCTTTGGTTGTTGCTTCAATTCGGGTATACCTAAGTCAAATGATGGCATGTCTGCAACTGCTTTTTTGGTTGTTATTAGGAGCTTCTCAATGTCATTAACCTGTTTAAGAACTTCAGGGTTCTCTAACAGTTGAGTCATTGTGGGTGATCCATCTTGTGGAACATCTTCCTTCCTTTGTTTAAGCTCCTCCAACCTTTGCATGTGCATGCTGTAGCAAACCTCTAAGTCGCGACCCAATTTTAAGCGAGCTTGATCAATAGGCTGTGAAAATTCCAAGTATTATCATTGCAATCAGGGCTGAGCACCGGCCCAGAATCGGACCGGAACCGGCTGGACCAGAATTGAGCAGATCTTTGGACCTGGACCGGACCTGTTTCGATTTCGGACCAGATCGGACCGGACCTGATTTTTCAGGTACGGTCTGGTTTTGGACCTGTTTTGTATTTTTTCCATTTTTTTTTTTGAAAAAAACGTTTAGTATAGCCCTAAAAAAAAAAAATTACCAGGGTTTCACCCTCTTCTCAGCACTGCTCTTGGCGAACTCCTTCCACAAATTATCAGTAAATTTGGACATACTGATATCTCCCGTTCAAGAATGTTTGAGACGAGCTCTGGCTGGATCTGCAACAGGAAGTAAAAGAGTTAGTCAGATATGGTTTATGGACGAGGCATTTTACTTGGTGGTTTTGAATGTATACCTTTATCTTCGGCCAACCGACCGCAAGCGGGCAGCGACCAAGAAGTCATCATTATAAAACATTTCTTTAAAGGGTATCCAGTTCGCTGGCCCTTTAAAGGATGACTGACCCGGCCTGGAATACTCTTTCACTCTAAAGTACTCCACTACCTCTTCGTCGTATTGGTCCTCCAACTCCATCCAGGACTGCTTTCGTCCAGTATTCGTGACGGCTCGATTATAAAATCGATAGCCCTTAGTGGCGTAGTCGTTGGCCGCTCGTAGGAAGATGAAGTCCGGTTTCCATTCGTGCATCTTCGACAGCTTACCCCAAGCGGTGAGAAAGCCGGGGCGGTTGCAGATGCTGAGCCACGTCCCGTCCACGGCCCCGGGAACCTTGGCCGCATAATGAATGTGGGTGAAGGCTTGGAGAGAAAGAGCCATGCCGCGCAGCTCGTAGACGGCTATGAAAGTAAGAACGTTGTGCCAGGCATTAGGCGCCAGCTGGTTATGGCTGATGTTGTAATACGTTAGCACTTGTTCTATAAAATCGTGGAGGGGGAACCTTAATCCAGCGTCCAAGGCTAGCTTGTAGACGGCGAAGTGATTTTTGGGAGCACTCAGAAGTGTGGCCTCCTTATTTGGGATGACGAAAGAGAAGCCCGGCATGGGCATGTAAATGGATAAATAGCTAGGGTCAGGTCCTATCTTCTCTAACCATTTACGATTTACTAAAATAAATGCGGGGTCGAAAAGGGGACCTAAGCGTCTCCTTATCTCAGACGAGGTAGTAGAGGGTTCGTCTGACTCCTCGGTAGTACCGAATTCACTACCATTATTGTCTTCGCCGGCTTCCTCCATATTGACGTCCCTGCCAGAAGGACTGACCTCAGGGTTTATTTGAGGATCTTCAAAACTGCGGTCAAGGGAAGGGGGCCCGTCCAAAGGTTGAGCACTTTGGGCCTCCCTCATCTCATCTGGAACTCGTCCAGTAGATTCCTCTATGTCGGAACTATTTGTTGGGAGTAATACCCTTCGTCTTAGACGGGCCGTTTGCTTGACGCGTGCCAGATTACCCTGCACAGGTAAAGACTGGGTCGTCTGACTTTCTCGGCCAAAACCATAAAAAATATGTACTCGGCCAAAAGAGGCCCAACTCTAGAATGCGCCGAAGAAGAAATACTCTCGGTTCTAGGGTTAAGACAAGCTCTTGGTCGGCTAGGATTATTTGTCGAAGAAGAAGATTCCATTTTATTGATTTTCTAAGAAAAAAATAAAGAATAAAGGAAAGTGAAAAAGAAG
The DNA here is from genome assembly GCA_947648045.1 of Beta corolliflora. NCBI lineage: Eukaryota > Viridiplantae > Streptophyta > Magnoliopsida > Caryophyllales > Amaranthaceae > Beta > Beta corolliflora. The sequence continues at coordinate 196,187 of CANSZD010003585.1, forward strand.
AAAGAAAAGATACCTGACGAAACGCTTGGACAATTCGGTGAAGAAGGCTGAGATTGGACGATCTCTCTCTCTCTCTCTAGAAAAAAATGTGCAGAGCTTCTCTCTCTAGAAAAATTCTCTCAAGGTGTGAAATGATTTAATGAGGTTACACCAATGATATATATAGGAGGGTAAGAAACCCGTTGAGCCGGTTGAGGATGACCGGAAAAGCCTAAAACGGTCGACTATGACCGGTAAAATCCAGAAAAGAGCGCGTCATTGCCTCTTTTTTGAATTTGAATAAACCACCTCGGGTAAAAGGGTCTTAACCATCAGATGGGTCAACAGTAAAAACCCTTTTAGGGGCAAATATTGTAGCCTAAAATATCTACGGCTCCTTTAGAGACACTTGGGCTCAACAGGGCCGTACACATGTCCTCTTATAATAAATAAAGGAAAAAAGATTTAAACCCTTGGGTTGTAACCAGTTGGGAGAAAAGGCTTACTTTTCTGGCCCAAAAGTTAGTCAGAGCTCAAACCCTTTAAGGTGGCTGCAGGTGATTGGTTGATTAACCATCACAAATCCTAGCTTGCCAAGTGTCATGGTCTGATTGCTTAGCCAATCAGATGCCACTATTCTAGGGCAATTTTTAAGGATAGCTGTCATACCACAATCACTATAAATACCCCTGAAATCAGGAGAAAGATCATTCAATGCAAACAGTATAAACTCACTATGAAGAAATACTCTCTCACTTTCTCTCTCTATCTCTACTTTTCTCCTTACAACTCCTGATATCTGACTTAAGCTTCGGAGGGGGAACCACCACCCAAGCTTTCAGGGTGGGTCCCTTTTTGCAGGTTCGGGAACGAAGCTCAGGCTCAGACAGGATCTATTCAGACATTGTTGCACAAGTCTCCAAGTGAAGAACATCTGAGGAATACTAGTTTACTTGCTAGACAAGAAGGCTCAACCTGTAGCTAACTTGTTGGACAAGCATACTAAACACCATCTACGACATAGCCGCCAAAATTATGTAGATTTACATCAATATTTATTGGATATTCATAATTTATTGGATATTCATAATTTTTGGATATTCAAAATTTCAATGGTATGTAATTTTTACAATCTTTAGCATATTTCAAAATACAGTCTTTTAACTTCATGAAGAGTTTTATATCTTATTGTATATCAATGTGACTAGATATTATTCGAAAAGAATTCTAGTTCCAATTTATTGATTTATGAAAAAGTTTATTTGATAATAGAAAGAAAAATCTCCATTTACAAATGACGTATAATAAGGACGTCAAATGTCGCGACCTCATACTCTGACTTTTAGCTCTCCTTTATATATTAGTAATAATATCCAATAGATTTTTCATACTATGTGTATGTTATACATCTTCTAATCCTAATATGAATAAAATTTGTAGAAAAACTAGAGAGGAAAACTTCTTATACATCCCTAACAAATTTTTTGCTCATTGCTCATTTGAAATCATCCAAATGAGAAAAATGAATGTACTAAAAAAAGAAGAGTTCTAAATGGGCAAAAATTAGTCTTGAGTGTACCATACACATGGTACACCCGGGTGTATGATGAATGAACTCCATCCCTAATTCTAATTGCTCTAGATTACTTTAATACATTATTATAGTAAATATTTCTTCTTATACGCTACTTTATTATAAAGTTGAAAAATATTATAAATGGATCTTGATTTATAGTAATTTTTAAATATTTTCCAACGGTACAAAATCTATATTTTTTCAAAATATATTTTAAAAGTTATAATTGTTTTACTTTATACAAGTATTTCATTGTAAACCAAATTCTATTTCTTCTTATCCTAAACTCTATATATCTATTTTTATTGATATGTATATCTTTTTATTTTTGGAAATAATAACATGGCACATAATAAGTGCGACAAATGGCGTCGAATATGGAAGCCAAATGTCACAACCTCGTGCACTAGCTTTTGGACTTGTTGGCTTTCAAATCTCCTTTTATTTATTAGTTATAATATCTCTATTATATATGGCAACAGGGGTGGAACACGAAAAAATAGAAAAAAGAAAAAAATAAAAATAAAATAGGGATGTAACTACCTAATTAATTAAAAAAATCAAAAGATTAAAAAACAGCGAAAGTCAATTACTTCCATCTCAACTAAGTTTTTGAAAAAAATTAAAAATCCATGATTTAGTGGGATAAATTGATTAAAAATCCCTAATCTATTTAATGTAATTAGCAACTAATTTAACTTTTTACATATTTTCGCACGCATCGCGTGCATATAAACGCTTCCAATAATATTTTAATATATATTAGATACTATGTGTAGGTTATCTTATGTAGTATCTTCTTATACATCTATTCTTTTTAGGAAAACTTCTTATACATCTTCTAATCGTAATATGAATAGAATCTGTAGAAAAGTTGGAGAGGAAAACTTCTTGTACATCCCTAATTCTAATTGTAGTAGACTACTTTAATACATTACTATAGCAAATATTTCTTCTTATATGCTACTTTATTATAGAGTTCAAAAATATTATAAATGGATCTTGTTTTATAGTTTTTTAAATACTTTTCAATGGTACAAAAATCAAAAGATAAAAAAACAGCGAAAGTCAGTTTAGGATAAGTATTTCATTGTAAACCAAATTCTATTTCTTCTTATCCTAAACTGTGTAAATCTATTTTTATTGATTTGGATCTCTTTTAATTTTTAAAAATAATGACATGGCACTTAATAAGCGTTTTAAATTGCGTTTAATACGGAAGCCAAATGTCGCGAGCTCATGCACCGACTTTGGGACTCTGCTTTATATATTAGTTACTAGTAATGGGACCCGGATAAATGTAGGCTCTTCGTGAATGATGTATTACCCCATTTGATCGTAATAGTCATTATATAATATGTTATTAGATTCTTTTATATGTATTATATATTGATAATACCAACTTTACGAAACTCTTATAAAATACGAAATCAAAGATATTAATGATTAGATTTTTTTTCAATCAAGAATTATAATGAAAGTGGTGCAACTATTGTTAAATGAAAGAAGTACTTCATATTATTAATTTCATTAATTTGTTTTTAATAAAAATTAGATAATTATAATTTAATCAGTGAATAATTTTTTTTTGAGTTGGATTCGTTAAACATGTAATAAACTTACTTAAAAAATCCTTTTTTTGTTTGGTCTTTTTGCTTTTTATTTTTATTTTTATTTTTTTATACTTATGAGTTCTACATTCTTCTTTCTATATCTCTCTATTTTTTTTTATATTGGCCCTATCTCTTTTCATTGAATCTCCACAAAAATGAAGATCAGGAAGCATGTGGACTCTCTGTGTGACTTTCTGATGTTTATTCTCCCCTCTCCTATAAGCTATATGGCTCCCAAAATGGACAACGATATCGTCATATCTGACTCATTATTGATTGAAGAAGAAGAAAAATGTTCATGACCATTATTAGATTTAATCGACTGTGTGAATTATAATTAAATACCATAATTTAATATTTTTTGTTTGATATATCTTCTCGAGGCAGTTATGAAGAATCGATGAAAACTAAATATTAAGGCATATTATGGAAGATTGGTTTATCGTGCTTCACATACACATTATGTATATTTTATTAGTTTTTAGTGGTTCAGAATATTTAGGCAGATTATGAAGTTTGATAAAAATTTGAGATACTAACAAATCAAGAAGATTTAATGGAGATATATTGATATTGCTACGTTATACTGATACTGGTAGTATGTAATAATTGTAATTTTATTTTGAACACATGCTTAGATCATACCACAATGTAATTGTTTTTTTAAAGGAAATACCATGGAATTGTTATTCTATAAGCTAATCTAAGAATACATTATGATTTTGAGAGTATAAATTTAGAGACCATACCTTAGGTTGGGGAAGAACTCAACAAAAATCACTATTGATCAAAAGGATAATGAAATATGTGATTACAAAAATATAATTTTATATATAACTTCGGATGTACTAATTCTAAATGGAATAAGATTTTTAGAAAAGATGGAGTTGAAAACGAATAACTTAGTGTTTTGGAGGGAAACCATCACTAATCCTAATTACAATAGGCTATATTAGTAAAGATAAACATAAAAACCAACAAATTATGGTAAATCATGATGGTTTTTTTATATGTTGCTTATAGATAACCCGTGATCGTTTATTGTTTATTCATTTTATTTTCAAAAGAAATAACAAAATTTCATAACATGCATATTAGTCCTATCAAACTATTCGCAAATTAGTTGATCAATAAATATTCCATGATAATATTCAAATATATTAGGGATTTGTAGAGCAATTGCTAGTTTTCACAAAATTTTATAAGTCTTTGAAGAGACTGTCTCACGTTAAGACTAACGTAGACATGATAATTCACACGCGTTTGATTATGGTCTAGCAGTGTAATTTAACTAAACTATAAAAAAAGTTAACTAATTGCAAAAATGTGCAACTATATTTACAAAATAACGTTAAATGAAAATATATTAACTAATAAACTAAAACTCATAACTATTAACCAATAAACCATAATTATCAACCCAAAACCATAACATCAACCAAAACCACGATAATCATAACCCAAAACAATAACTTTTTATCTAAACCTATAACTAACAATCCAAAACAATAACCCGAAAACCATAACAAATAACAAGCAAGCCATAACTATTTAGTATCCACCCAAGACCATATTTTATCTCGAAAACTTTAACTAATAACATGAAAACTATACCTAATAACGTGTAAATAATTACTAATAACTGAAAGCCATAACTATTAACTTTACAAATATAACTATTCACATAGAAACGATAACTAATTACCATAAAGCCATAACTATTTACCGAAAACATACATTACGATGCAAAAAAGGACGTTAACTAGTTGAAAGCTTCAAATGTTCAAAAAAGATTGCATCTAAATATGATTTTGTCCTACTTTAGCTCAATTTCACACAAAATTAGCAACAATTCAACCAAAACTCTAACAAATATGGATGATTTGGTGTTTTAGCTCAAAGGAAAAGTGAAAGGAAAAAAAGAAGAGAAGTGGGCTTTAGGTTCCATATCTGATTGTATACAACATCAAGAGAGAGAAATGGAAGTTAAGTGCAAAGGAGAGAAAAACGGGAGGGGTAGAGGAGAGAAAAATGGGAGTTGGTAGAAGAGAAGGGCATAGGAGAGAGAAATGAGGGTTGGCAAAAGAGAGAGAAAATTTAAATTGAAGGGAAATGTGAAGGTCTTATGTTAAGCTTAACGTAAGACCGTCTTTTTGAAGAATTTGTGAGTTTTACACATATCTTACATGGATCCTATTTTAAAGTAATTTTTAAATATTTTCAATGGTACAAAATTTATAATGTTCCAAAATATATGTATAAAAAGTTATTCTAATCAATTTACTATCTTAGGTTTTTTATGGAACCAAACTCTATTTATTTTTTTAAAAATAATCACATGACACTAAAATTTGAAATAGAAAACACATCCCTAATTTTTATTACAGTAGGTCACTTTAATACGTTACTATAATAAATATTTTTTCATATACATTACTTTAATATAGAGTTGAAAATTATTATAAATGGATCTTGTTTTAAAGCACTTTTTAAATACTTTACAATGATATAACAAATTATATTTTTTCAAAGTATATATTAAAAATTATAATCGATTTACTATACTAGAGTAATTCATTGTAAACCGAACTGTATTTATTCTTATCCAAAACTCCACATATGTATTTTTATTGATTTGCAACTCTATTTTATTTTTTTAAAGATAATGACATGTCACTTAATATACGCGACACATATCGTCGAATAAGGATGCCAAATGTCATGACCTCGTGTCCAGACTTTTAGACTCTGTGTTATATATTAGTTATATGATATGATATGATATGATATGACAAAGTCAGAAAAAAAAGATGAGACAGAAACTGTTAGAGACAAAAGCTCTCGCAAATCGCACCATAGCCCCAAAATCCCCAATTCTCCCGAAAAAAATCCCTAGATCTTCTTCTTCCTATCTCAATTGATTCTCTATTATCTCCCAAATCTTGAGTCCTATTTGGTTTATCTCCATTCTTATTCTCTTATTTGATTAGAGTAAATCTTCAAAGAGAAATATTTTCTATCCCCTTAATTCGCCTATCAATGAGCGAGTGTTCTTCGAGCCCTTGGTGCTAGATTGGGCGATTGGATGTTGTTATCTCTTCCCTAAAGTTAATACTGTTATTGCTCGCACTAATATTCATTGGAAGTTTGTGAAAGGAGATGCTGATTATTTTGAAATGGGTAATGATTGGGTTATGCTTAAGTTTGCTAATCAAAATGAAATGGCTTTAGTGTGGTCTAAGCGTCCCTGGCATGTCCAGGGTGACTTGTTAGTTATTCAACCCTGGAGACCTTTCTTTGAATCCTATATGGAAGAAATTATATGGGTGGATTTGTGGGTTAGAATCCCCCGTTTGCCTGTTGAGTTGTTAAACTATGTTTCTATTGCTAGTTTGCTTGCTGCTAATGGTGTTGGTACTTTGATCAAGTTGGATCAAAGGTCTTTGCTGAGAAACAAGATTAGATTTGCTCGTGCTTGTGTTAGATTGATAATTACTCTTATTGAGTTTGCTCAAATCAGCAGGATGGGTGATCTTGTTCATGGGTACATCATTTGGTATAAGGACTTTTCATAAGGTTACTCTTTCTGTGGTTATAATGACCACGAAATTGAGGTGTGCCCTCTGCTCACCTCCCTAAAAAAGGAGGTGAAGATCAAAATGCAAAGTAATCCCAAACAAAAACATCTATTTGATAGCCTTGCCAATGCTTTTAGGCAAGCCAACCATGGTGCCACAACTTAGTAGGCTAATGTGGTCCATGTGGTGCCTAAGTTTTTGGCTAGAAAAGCTAAGAATGAAGTCTCTCATGCTTCTGTTTCCAAGCCTGGTCTGCTTAAGACTCCTTTCTCTAGTAAAGGTAAAGGTAAGGTTAAAGGTATTGTCTTTGAAGATCACTCTGTTGATGTTGTTCCTATTTCTATGGCTCCTCCTAGAGTTGACCCCCTATGGTGGCAAAGGGAAGGGTAAGATTCTGGCTGCTGGCCCTATTATCATTGAGTCCTCTAATGATGAGGATGAAATTGTGTAACGCCCTGTAATTTATATAATTTTAATAACGAAACATTTTACACCAGTACCAGAATCGAACCAAATATTACATTTTTTTATTATTATAAGATAATATAGAGTTTACAAGATATTACTGTCGTATTCCTAATAATAGAACAACTAGGCGAAGATAAAATAAAACATGCTACTAACATTATAAAACATGAGATAACAACATATAGTATATTAATCCTAATATTTTTATATTCCTCACTCCTGTCCATTCCCACTGGTACCTGAAAACAAAACATTTCATAAAAGTCAACCCAAAAGGGTCCAGTATATTCTCAATACCATGTAAAAATATTTTGCAGATTATTGTACAAAATAACCAGTTATGATTGAACAAAATCACTTGTTGTATTTTCTCCTAATAAATCTCGTGTGCACACCCCTATAATGACGTACGTCATTCCGACTAATAATATTTTTAGGCCTTTAGCCTCTCTTGACAATTTCGTGTGCAGACCCCTACATTGACTTACGTCACTCCACATATATATAATTCTTTCCTCCAACACAAACATCCATCCCATTTTATAATAACATCCTTTCTCTACCACAAACCTCCATCTCATTTTATCATAATAACATTATATAACATCATTGTTACCACATATGATAGTATTTTTAGAATCATCTTACATATAAATCATAACTTAACAATACCATTTGCATTATAAACACATTATTTGCAAAACACAATATACCTTTACTATTAAAAAAAACTATTTTAAATACTAATAGTTTATCTAAAAAGGTTAATATAACTGCACATTGTAACAAAACAACATTAAAAAGGGGTATTCAATAATGTACCTATATTGCCGATAATTCTTAAACTGCTCGTATCGACTTCTTCCTATCTCTTTTTTTTTCTCTCTTAATTTTTCTTTTTAGTGTCGTCGCTCATGCCCAAGGTACTGAGCACTAGCAGTACTGCATAGTATTTATAGTGCTTTAGGAGGAAAATGTCAATTTGATTTTTTTGTTGAACTTAAATCGGTTAACATAATACGATAAACATTAATGCAAAGTCAACTACTATCAAGCTTGAGACTTACTTGTATCACAAACTCACGTAAATTATAGATCGGTATGCTTGATTTTATTACATAACCATGTAAAATCAATTAGCAACGGCCAAGTGTCAAAAATGGGTTAAATCCAAAACTCACTAATATTGTGTCTTGCATATTGTCTTAAATTGGGTAACGATTATCTGTCCTTAGGTAAAATCATTAGTGACGATTCCAATTAAAACTAAATTACGTTGGTCATTAGCTTAACTATTTATAAGTTAGGAGCATTCTAGGTTTATGCGTTACTTATTAAAAATCCTACTAGATATATTTATAAGCTTATAAACTAGTGATTGATAATTTTATTAATCTTTGACCCTTAAAGTACTTTATAAACTATTTTGTTACTATAAATGATATATGTATGCACATATAACTTGCCCTGAGCATATAAAGCCAAGGAAACACATAACTTCACCTAAAATAATAATATAAACGACAAAATAACGTATATAAGGACTTAGGGACTAGCTTATCCTATAATCATACTTTAACCTTCAATCCGGCACTAGTATATTCATAATAAATATTTTTTTTCCTGGTTATTACATTATCCCCTCTTTAAATGAAGTTTCGTCCTTGAAACTTGAAGTTACCTTAAAATAGGTGTAGGTACTTGTCTTGCATATCCTGCTCGACTTCCCATGTAGCTTCTGTTTCGACGTGATTAGACCATACACTAGTGGAAAAAAGCCCATCGGATCCGGTCAAAATCGGACTTACAGATCCGGTTTTGGTCCGGATCCGCTGGGCCCGCAACGGTTCTTAGTGATCAACTGATCCGGTCTAGAACCGGATCAGTTGATCACTAACTGATCCGGTCTAGAACCGGATCAGTTGATCACTAACTGATCCGGTTTTTGGTCAAAACCGGATCAGTTAACTAAGTTGACTGATCCGGTTTTGACCCAAAACCGGATCAGTTGACCCCTCCCCCTAAAATAATTTTTTTTTGCATTTTTTCATTATTAATCAATACAAAATAAATAATATATATCAATACTCATTTTATTAAGCATATTATGCTCAATTGAAGCATAAGCATAAATAATTAGATACATAAAAATATTAACTATAATTTTAACATCAGATTCCACACGTAGCAAGTGGATATCAATGGAATGGATTGGCAATGCCGATGCTTCTACAGTCAGCTCCCCTCTGAGGGCACATGACAATGAACATTGAGTTGGAATCCTGCCACTTACACGGAAACCACCTGTGAAACAACATCTTATTGGGTAAGCAGCGAGAGGAGCAACATGAATTACATGGCCATCAGAAAAATGTTTTGGTAAATATAAATATGATGATATGAAGCAAAGCACCTGCTTCAGAAGTCAGAGCACAAAGATACAAAAGCAACAATAATTCAACATTACATTACCCCGGATGCTTTTAATGGAGGTCCCACTCTCAGCGCATTGAGGAGAGGTCAGATGTAAGTAGCCTTACCCATGCAATAACAAGGAGATTGTTTTTCGAAAGCAAGAAAAATATCGACATCATGTTAGACTGCACAAATCTCTCAAAGAAAATCCTCAAGTAGACCTCAATAACAGTGGCTAATCCTAAAAATTCACCTGTATTGTTTTGTTACAAAATTTCATAGGGCCTCTGTTGTTGAATGCAATAGTATGAAAGGCAAAAGCAAAGTAAAAATTCACCTGTATTGTTTTGTTACAAAATTTCATAGGGCCTCTATTGTTGAATGCAATAGTATGAAAGGCAAAAGCAAAGTAAAAAGAAAGCATCTTTCTAGAAATCAGTTGAAACACTCAACTATCAATTTTAAACAAGAGATTATTGGGAATGAGGAGCATACCTGATTTTAGTTCAGAAAGCAATGGGTGCTTCTGCGTATCAAGCGTGATATAGAAGAGCACGAGTTCATGCGAAACAGGCAGCTCAGGAAGTTCCCTTGAATGAGGAATATGGTCAAGCTTATTGTGTAGCTAATAAGTACTTTTCGTTTCTCCAATGTAAGCTCAAGTATCCAGACCAAAAACTAAGGTACAATACCTTTTTCACTATCAATGATAAACTCTAATGTGGCTGACAATGACTTGTGCAGGTAACCCCGTACTACGTCTACAGTTAGCAGATACTGAGAGAGTATACAAACTAAATTAGAAGGCTCATTCTCACATCAGAAGAACAAATAATAAATCTACAAATAAATGGCACAGGTGATAAGATTAGCAATGACATGCCTGGATACTTATATCTGCCCCATGGAACGTCTCGTAAAATTTCTCTGATTTGCTCTCTCCTGGTTGTTTTAAATTCAAAGAAAAAGGTATCTGTCATTTTTAGGATAATTATCAGGTCAGTTAAGTGCTTTAACATATGTTAGAAATGCAATGTAATTATGGATTTGCTATCTCAAATCTAGACAGCACATAAGACTGTAAACAATACAAAAGGCAAAAGCTTTGAACAGAAAAACTGATCCGAGAGCTGCAAAAGCTCCCTATTTTTTTTAAAGTAGTGACCTCTTGTTCAATTTCGAAAACAAAAGGAAGAAGAACAATAAGTAAATTTAGTCATGGAACTAAACAAGGCGCATTATTGCAGCTTATTTACAAGTCTATTCAGCTAAGTTTGTCAGGCCGTCACCCTAACCAGACAGCTTTGTGTCCCTACAACATAATTATGATGTGAAAGCATAAAACAACTAGCAGTTGACTTATACAAAAAATAATATCTATATAAGATTAAGAGATATGGCGAAGAAAGGGTTTCAAAATAGCAAAAAGCCTCACCCCCACTCCTTTCCCTAGCAAGCTTTTAGTTTTAGATACTCTTCGAACACGTCAATGAGCCAATGAATCCCAGACATTAAAAAGAACTAGAATAGAGACATACGACATATCTAGAGGAGCAAAAGGTATCTTTTTTTTCTTGAAACAAACATAAATCTATGAATAATATAAAACTAGACACCGATATTACCCAATACTGCGTTCATGAAGTTGTCCTTTTGCTGACAGGACAAGTGAAACACAATAAATGAGATTAAAGTTATGCAGAGTTCATTTCTCAACTCTCCAAGTTTTAGGTTAGTAGCTAAGTTTAGCCAAGAAAAGTAAATTACAAAAGAATCAACTCAATTGCTTCAAGTATTAATCCACAAACTAAATTTGCCATATCACTTGCAATTGACATCATAAGCAAAAAGTCATTGACTGGAGATCAAGATTACTATGGTAATGACTCAAATTTGACTCGTTCTCAATGCTGGTCACAGTTTAACAATTTAGTAAGCCATAAATAATAGTATACCTCAGTAGTGCCTGAGCTTATCATTCCAGGAGGTCTAATTTCAACACTTTTCTTCCTGCTTTCAAAAGCAAAATCACCAATTTAATGCAAACACATGCTGCACAAACTAATTCTTGAGTATTCAGAAGCATTTTGTGAATTAAAATATATTGACATATACCCCAGATGAAAAAAAGATAATCCCAAGTGAATTATTAAAAAATCTGAGAAAAATTCAATAACATCACCCAGATTTACTACATGATCAATGTATAACCTATGAAAATTTAACAAAATTAAAGCCAAAGATCAATAATTTATGACATATTATGAAAACTTAACAATAGTAATGGGCTTTAGTACACCAACAACAGATTCAATAACCCCAGCTGACCCTCATAAAAAGGGTATATACGAAGTAAATGGACAACAAAATACTCATAAAAAGGGTATATACGAAGTAAAATATTTAGGAGATCAGCAATTACAAGACATAATTGAAATTAATGCAAAATTACGAACATTTCAAAGAAAGACATAGGAGGGGGAGGGGAGGGGAGGGGGAGAGAGAGAGATGACCAGAAGGCTGGGGTATGTTCAAATAAACCACAAGAAACACCACTCAACCAGCAAAAAAGAGACTAGGGGAGGACAAAGAGGGACGAGATAGTGGGAAAATTTATATTGAGAAGATAGCTAAGTAAATGTAGTTGTAGATAGTGGTCCCATGCCCAAAATACAAGTGTGAACTAATTTGGCATGACAAAAAAAAAAAAAGTGCGTAAACTGAATCCGGATGCCGAGAGTATCTCTAAGGTGAAAAGTTACCTTGCTACGATAATATTTTACTTCCCACAATAAGCATACATAGGAATACGATCTCACCCAAAACTTAATCCTGGATGAAGGTGGATGCTTGAATTGGGAATTTGGGATTGAAGAGCAACTCTAATCCTAAAGGAGAAGAATTGGCCAACTCCACTCCACAAAATACATCTAAACTTTTAAGAATGTAGCTGTTATATTACAGAAAGTTTGAACTATATAAAATATAAATAGCTATATGACTATATCTAAAGCTCCAAACGGTCCACAGAGTACTTCAAGAGCTAATATTGTTAGGTGGCATGACTTTGTTCCTATAAGTATGCACTGTTTTCCTTTTTGCAGTCTCCCATAATTATGGTTCACCATTAATATATATACTTAATAATTGTCACAGACTCACATCCTTGTAAACTAAGACAAAAATGAACACGAGCTAGTTCCTAAAGTTCTTCCAACTCTGTAGAATTCACAACAAGTTACAAAAGCGACACAGAAATACACCAGAACTTTTATCATATATCCTCAATCTCATATATGGTTGAACTGATTTATCATTATGTTACAAAACCAAATCATTCATGAAAAACTAAAAAATTCAAGCGAAACTAGGGCAGACAAACAAGAGAAAAATGAACAGATATTTTCTAAACTGGAAACTTAACAATAATCAATAATGTTAGCATCTTGAGGGAAGCGAATGACTCGATTAGAGAAAGAATACAGAACATAAATTACATGAATTAAACTAAAACAACGAAAATGAAACATAAATTTTGAAACATAAATTATATAAATTACGAAACATAAATCAATTAACGAAAAAGATAATTACAGAGCATAAATTAATCAATGAAAAAATAAGAAACTAAAACGAAAAAGGAATGAAACTAACCCCAGAGATGGTGATGTGTGTTAAGGTCTCGATTCCACCCTTGATAATATTACCCACAACAAAAACGATGCAAGTTTTCGATTTTCACCTAAATTTTCTCTCTCCAACTCTAAACCATCAACCAGTAAATTCCTTCATTCTAAACTCAAAGAGAATTCAAACCCAAATACTCGCTTTCGAAAACCCCTGTAATTTTTACAGGACACAACTAAATATGTTGGTGTTTGTAATTACAAGCTTGAGCAATTTGAAAAGATTTGCCCTTGTAATGGTGAAAACAAACTAGTGATTTACACTACTTCATTGAGAGGGATTCGAAAGACATTTGAAGAATGTAATGCTGTAAGATCATTGTTTCAGGGATTGGGTTTCGCTTTTTGTGAGTGAGGCATTTCTATGGATCACTAAGAGAGAAAGAGAAGGGGGGTAGGGTTTAGATTTTGTGGGTTGATGAGAGACGCGGGTGAGGAGATAATGGATGGGAGAGATGTTGGTGAGTTGGGCCTGGCCTTTTATATCGACCCAATTAACTGATCCGATCACCAAATGGACCGGATCAGTTTTGAGCTAATGGATCCGGTCACCAAATGGACCGGATCAGTTTTGAGCTAATGGATCCGGTTTTCAAAGAACCAGATCAGTTGACTTGTGTCATTTAAGGTTTTTTCCACTAGTGATAACACCTTTACTAAAGGAATAACTTTGTTGCGAAGTACCTTGTCTTTATGATCTAAAAATTGAACAGGTTGTTCTTCATAAGTCAAATCTTTTCCAACTCGAACAGGGGGTATATTAATGACATGGGACGGGTCTGGTATATATCGACGTATAAGTGAAACGTGGAACACATCATGAATTCGAGAAAATTCCCTAGGGAATGCTAATCGGTACGCTACGTTTCCAATTTTCTCCATAATCTCAAATGGCCAAATGTACCTAGGATGAAGTTTTCTTGCTTTGCCAAACCTTACTACTCCTCTGGTAGGGGAAACCTTTAGAAATACTGACTCACCAACGGAAAATTCTACATATCTTCTTTTAAGGTCAGCGTAACTTTTATGACGACTCTGTGCAGTCCTCATTTTCTCCTGAATGATTCGGACCTTGTCAGATGTTTCTTGTATCATTTCAGGTCCAATCATATTCGATTCATCTATGTCACTCCAACATAAAGGGGTTCTACATTTTCGTCCATATAAAGCTTCATAAGGTGCCATATTAATGCTAGCATGGTAACTATTGTTATAGGAGAATTCTATTAATGGCAAATGTTTTTCCCATGAACCTTTAAACTCTAAAACACAAGCTCGTAACATATCTTCTAAAGTTTGAATTGTTCTCTCAGTCTGGCCATCTGTAGCTGGGTGAAAGGTTGTGCTAATTTTCAATTGCATACCTAATGCTTTCTATAACTATTGCCAAAACTTAGACATATACCGAAAATCTCGATCAGACACAATAGAACTAGGTACTCCATGAAGTCTAATAATCTCTTCAACATACTTTCTTGCTAATCGCTCAAGATCCCAAAAACTATGAATTGCTAAGAAATGAGTACTTTTTGTAAGCCTATCCACTATAACCCATATAGAATTCATCTCTTAAGGAGTTGTTGGTAACCCCATAACAAAATCCATTGCTATCGACTCCCATTTCTAAGTGGGTATATCCAAAGGCTGCAAAAATCCTGAAGGGCGCTGATGTTCTATTTTTACTTGTTGGCAAGTCAGACATTTGGCAACGAATTCTACAATTCCTTGTTCATGTTACTCCACCAAAATATACCTCAAAGATCTTTATACATCTTATTTCCACCTGAATGTATAGAGTAAAGGGTATTATGTGCTTCATTCATGATTCTTCTTTTTAAATCTATTTGGTTCGGTATACACAATCATCCTTGAAAATGAATTGACCCATCTTATTGTATCATAAAACCATTTTCTTTTCCAATCAACACTCTTTCACGAATCTTCTCTAAATGTGGGTTCGTTTTCTGTAACTCCTTAAGTTCTTTACTCAAGGTCAATTTGATTTCTAAGGTTGCTAAATATCCTTCCAGATCACCTACAGTCAATTCAATTTCTAACTTCTGAAGTTCTCTTTGGGTAACAGGCTAAATGGTAAGTAAGTTAAGGGTAGCGTAATTTTTCCGGCTAAGAGCATCGGCTACCACATTGACCTTTCCAGGGTGATATTGAATATCCAATTCATAATCCTTTATAAATTCTAACCACCTTCGTTGCCTCATGGTTTTATCTTTCTGGGTGAAAATGTATTTAAGGCTTTTATGATATGTGTAAATTTTACACTTAACCCCGTATAGATAATGTCTCCAAATTTTCAATGCAAAAATAATGACGGCAAGTTCAAGGTCATGGGTAGGGTAATTTTGCTCGTGAGATTTTAACTAACGAGATGCATAAGCTATCAGTTTCCCATGTTGCATCAATACACATCCCAACCCTTGTCTGGAGGCATCACTATATATTTCTAAACCTTCAGTACCGCTAGGAAGAGTAAGAATTGGAGCTGTGGTAAGACGAAATTTGAGTTCTTGGAATGCTATTTCACACTTGTCGCTCCACTCAAACTTTGTAGTTTTTCTTATGAGATTTGTGATAGGTTGAGCAATTCGGGAAAAGTTTTCTACAAATCTACGATAATATCCTGCTAAACCTAGAAAGCTTCGCACTTTTGACACATTGGTGGGTCGAGGCCAATTAGTAATTGCTTCTATTTTCCGGGAATCTACTTGCACACCTTTTCTAGACACAATATGCCCTAGAAATGTTATTTTATCCAACCAGAACTCACACTTCTTAAATTTTGCAAATAACTGGTTCTTTCTCAAAGTATCCAGAACTATTCCTAAATGTTCCTCGTGCTCCTTCTTATCTTTGGAATACACTAGAATATCATCAATAAAAATAATAACAAAATGATCTAGATAAGGTTTGAAAACTCGGTTCATAAGGTCCATAAATACAGCTGGGGCATTGGTAAGACCAAAAGGCATAACGAGAAACTCATAATATCCGTACCTCGTTCTCAAAGAAGTTTTTGGAACATTTAAAGGTCTGATTCTTAATTGATGGTATCCAGATCGTAAGTCTATCTTTGAAAATATTGACGCACCTTGCAATTGGTATAAAAGGTCATCGATACGAGGAAAAGGATATTTATTTTTAGTGGTTATCTTGTTAAGTTCCCTATAGTATATACATAACCTTAGGGTTCCATATTTTTTCTTTACAAATAAAACAGGTGCTCCCCATGGTGATATACTCGGTCTAATATATCCTTTTTCAAATAACTCATCAAGTTGTATCTTCAATTCCTTTATTTCTGCAGGTGCCATTCTATATGGTGCTTTTGAGATAGCCCCAGGTACTAGCTCTATAGTGAAACCAATTTCTCTTTGCGGAGGCATATTTAAAATTTCCTCAGGAAAGACATCTTGGAATTTTTTTAACAACAGGGATGGCAGAAATTTTAGGTTCAAATTTTTAGTACTAACAACATCACAAAGGTATCCTTCACAACCTTGTCTCAACATATTTTGTGCTTGAAGAAAAGAAATGATTCTAGATTCTGGTTTTGTCTTATTATTCTGAAATGTGACTATCTTTTCTTTAGAATTTACTAAAGTTACAGATTGCTTTTGACAGTCTACTATAGCATGGTGTTTATTCATCCAATCCATTAAGGTCAAATTGAATTAGGTCAGCATGAAATATATTTCCCTCTATGCTTATAGAACAATTTATATATATAGTTTGACACGGTATAATATTTCCTGTAGGGAGGCTAATGCAAAATTCTAAATTTGACTCACTAGGATCCAAATGCAAATATTTAGACATGGTAATGGATATAAACGAATGGGATGCTCCGGTATCAAATAAAACATGTATCGAGGAAGAGTGTATAGAAATGTTACCCGTAACCACTTCACTTAAGTTTTCGACCTCTCGTGGATTTATTATAAACACACGACCAGGGGTAGGATTTTGACATTGGATAGCTCCACCTTGAAGTTTAGAAGTAGGTTTTCAAGTGTAGTTACTTTCGTAGTTGTCACTCTACCACTTTCTTTTTTTTTGGTAAAATGTAAAAGTATATTACCAAAATTAGCAATTAAAGCCAACCATCAAAATACAACCTACTAGCGCCTAGAAAAAACCAGGCCCAACAACAAAATCAACAATTAGAACCTAAATTATCAAACCATCCTATCTCACTACTACTCCACTTATCACTTATTTTACATCTAACTCTCCTGCATATGACACTTTTAATCTCTCTAATCATAGTCTATGGCCTAGGCACAACATTATTCCAGTAGGCAGCATTCCTTGCCTTCCACACATAGTACACAACAGCAGCAAGGCACAGCAGCACACCTGCTGAAATCTTCTAGATCGATATTTCCTTCCCCATTTCTTCCAGCCTGTGTACAAAGATTCCTCAGAAGCAACTCTGATGTTCAGCCAATTCATGATATCACAACAAATTCTTCTACTAAAATGGCACCTGAAGAAGAGATGTGTGCAAGCATCCACTCCATCAGTACATAACAAGCATTGAGTATCTGAGCAAATCCTAGCTACAGCAAGTTTCTCTCTTGTTCTAACCTTCCCCAAGGCTACCATCCATGCTATAAGGGAATGTTTTGACACATTAAATGCATCCCACACCCAATTGTGTCATCCAATTTTCTCAAACTGACCTTGCAACCAGGTGTACCCCTCTTTAGCTGAGTATTGCTTCCTGCCATCCAACCATCTATTGTTGTTATCATAGCCATTCCTCACCATTTCCTTCACTCTGCATATATTCCTCCAACCCCAACTGGCAGCCTTTGGTGGATTCTAACACCACCAATCCATGTCTTGAATGTAGACATTACGAACCCATTTGATCCACAATATGTCTGCCTTTTGAGCCACTTGCCAGACATATTTACCCATACCAGCTACATTCCACAACAAACAATTCCTCATGCCCAAACCTCCACATTCCTCATGCCCTATCTAATGCCTTTCTTACCCTAAAAATCCACATAAGCTGCCATTAATACTCAAAGTAAAAGGAGCGGAAGAAATACACTCCATCACCCAAGTCACAAACCTACTAGGAAACTTCAACCCAACTAACAAATCATGAATAAAGCCCCAATGCAAAGAGTCATAGGCTTTCCTAAGATCTATTTTCATAGTACATCTAGCAGGACCATTTTTCCTCCTATATTGTTTCATGATATCTTGACACAAGAAGATATTATGAAGGATGATTCTATTCTGAACGAAGGCACTTTGGACTTGATTCACAAGACTTGACAACACCTCAGACAACCTGCTACAAATCATCTTTGATATGATTTTGTACAACACATTACAACAAGCTATTAGACGAAATTGAGTAACATCATCAGGTTGGTCACATTTAGGGACTAAACAAAGAGTAGTTTCTAGCATTCACCTGTTTGAGTAATTTACTACTCTGAAAAAAATCTAGGATTACAGTGATAATATCACCTCCAATAGCAGACCAAGCAGCTTTAAAAAAACCACTAGTGTAGCCATCAGGTCCTGGAGACTTTGTCTCCTCAATGTCAAACAGGGCCCTCTTAACATCCTCTCCAGAGAAAGGCCTACACAAGTCCTCCCTCTGCTGCTCATTTAGCACCATTCCCTCCCTTATAATAGTTTTGCTTACTTTCTTGATTATATCTTGCTCCCTGCCCAATAACTCTTCATAATAATGTGAGAAAGCCCCCTCCAGAGCTTGTTGATCCTTAATCCAAGAACCATTCAAATGCCTCAGTCTACTAATATGGTTGTGGCTCCTTCTTTTCCTCAAACAAGCATGGAAGTATGCAGTATTTGAGTCACCTCCTCTAAGCCAATCATTCTTCACTTTTTGCTACAAGAAGCTGTTTCTAGCTTTGTTAAGATCTCTATAATTATTCCTAGCCTCCTTCTCCTGAATCAACAATTGCTCATTACTAGGATCATTATGGACTGCTTCCTGAGCTTCCAGAGCTTCCAGCAGCTCCTTCTGAGCCAACTCAGCCTGTTGCTCAATATTAGAAAACTTGTCTCTATTCACCCTTCTCAAATGTTTTTTCAATAGTTTCAGCCTTGAAACCACTTTGAACATAGCACAACCTCTCACATCCAATTGCCATCCCCTTTGCATAATCTCCATGAATTCTTCAGATTGACTCCACATGTTAAAGTACCTAAAAGGCTTAGGATTCATGCTGACAGTGGACACCAATTTAACCAATAGGGATTGTGGTCAGACATTCCTTTAGTGAAGAATGTCACACTGGACTGACTAATTGAATCAATCCACATATCATTCACTAAAACCCGATCAATCTTTGAAAACACTATGTTTGACCCTCCCTGCTTGTTAGACCAAGTGAAAAAAAGTCCCTGAGTACTGTGCTCCTACAGCCCACACCTTCTAATACACTGTCTGAATCCATCAACCTCATCAAGAGTGACAGCTGAACCTATTCTATCTTGAAAGTTTAAGACATTATTAAAGTCACTACAAACAACCCAAGCTCCATGAATATCATTGCTCAGTCTAACTATAGCCAACCATAAATCCATCTTCTCTGCAACATGATTAAAGCCATACACTATAGTGAACCAAAAACCAACTCTTGAGCCTTTATGACTCACTTTACATTGAATATATTAATTGTGACATTCAATGATGTCCACATCAAATCTATAAGGTAACCATATGAGCCAAATTCTCCCACCTTTGTGCCATTTATAGTTTGTAACAATACTCCACCCTCTACAAATACTAGGATATACCTTAGGAAAGTTACCAGGTCTCACCCTAGTTTCCAACAAGCCAAATAAGCCACAAACATGATGATTTAGGAATCTTCTAATATCACCATGTTTTTGGGGGCTATTAATCCCCCTTACATTCCAGAAGCAAAGCTTTCCATGAGGAATAACCACCTTATCCCCCTTCTCGCCCTCCTCCACTTCACCAGCAGCCTTGTTCACCTGATCAGATGCCTCACTTGACCCCATGACCTGATGTGGAACTTGATGTTCCAGATAGTTATGGAGGTTTCTTGATTAAAAGAAACGGTTATGGATGTGTTTGTAAGGTGTAGATGGGATAGAATCTTGAAGGCAACGACTTCAAGGTTTGAAACAAGGCAACGACTTGGATCCTCTAGTCAAGCTAGTCTCATAAACATAAACAAAAGCATGCAACGCAATACTCTCAATATTCTTTAGCAAAAATCAACGTCTTTTTATCAATGAATTCCACACATACAATATATAGTACTTAAAAGAAAACCTAATGCAACTAGAACTAGGAAAGATAAAAACCAGCAAACTTAATCCTAATCCTACTAGATATGAATTACACGCCTAACTAGATAGAATCAGCAACAATAGTCCTAATTACAATCCAACTATAAGCATATAATGATCCTAATAGAATTAGAAACCTAACAAGCTTAAAACAAGTAAAACCTCTCCCAAGCAGGAAAGCAAAACCTTGTAAGCAAAAGACTTCTACTACCACTATAATTTTACTCCAATTAGGAATCCTAATCCAACTAAGATTTGGACTTCTAACTCAATTAGAATTATGAACAAACTAAACTTTAATACTCCTTACAGAACTAGGAGTTCTAATCCTACTAGGATTAGGATTTCAAGAGTCATATTCCTACTAGAATTAGGAAAACTACCAAGACTCCTAACAGAACTAGGAGTACTTTGCAACATTCGTTCCTAAGAGAGACTAAGCACTTCTGATACGCATCACTTACGCATCATACTCCCCTTCTTGAAAAAAACTTGTCCTCAAGTTTTGATGTAGCCAAGCAATCATTCACGCACGATAACCACGATCCATAAGGAGAAGTACATATATGCGAAACAGATGTTGAAGCCATGAGGCATGTGGACGTGGAGTGCAAAGGACTACAGTCGTATAACAAAAATCTATTGAAGATGCTGCAGAATTGTGTACCCAACGCTTCTTTGAAGCTTTCTTCGCACATTGAACATCAAAGATCAGACCTTTGGTAGGTTTACAAGTTAAAGATGCAATCTTGCAGTCATCTTGATCCAACGATTGAACTATAGAACCGGAATCATCCAAAGATAGATTCTCTTCTTCATCACGAGAGACTGTAAAAATCAAATCTTCATCCTTTGAACAAGATAAAGTTTCAATCTTTTCTTCATCCTCAACAATCGAAAGTGGTTGTTTCTCTTCAGGCTGTTTCGTGTTTAGTTGTTGAACCGAATCTTTAAGCTTCGCAAAACTCTTTGCAATCTTCCTGTCAATTCGTGCTAATTTCTCTTCAAGGGTTGGTGGACATATAAGATCAAGAACCCTTTGGTTGGTAACATGTATGGTTTCATTGGCTTGAGTGATAGCATTCATGTTGTTGGTTAAATTCTCATTAATGGAAGCAAAGCTTTCATTAACGTCTTTCATCATATTCGCCATCATAGCCTGCAATTCTTCTCGAGTAATAGGAGTCCCCATGATCAAGAAGTCTCAACAAACCGACATAACTTTGGAAATTCGTAACTTTCTCAAAACACGGCAAAATCTTGTGAAATTTGGACAAAATCTAGCCTTCTATGTTGTAAGATTCCAGTTAATATTTCGTGGCAAAATTCGTTCTCAAACGCTGGTAATCTTCGTTTTAATATCGTTGTTCTTGATTCCAGCGATTCTTGCACGCCTTCAAAGAACTATCTCGAAACTATATCAAAACTCCTAGAAATCTCGTGAAATTTTAACACAATAAACTAGACAAGATGTAGTCCAGTTTAGGATAAAAAATATTCAAAAAATTCGAAGTATGCTGGGAGTTCGAGGCCCCCAAAGTTACTGCAAAAACTGGGATGAATACTGACCGCAAAACAAGCGTCGCCCGGGGATCTTGGGCAAAGCTCTGATACCACTTGATGTGGAACTTGATGTTCCAGATAGTTATGGAGGTTTCTTGATTAAAAAAAATGATTATGGATGTGTTTGTAAGGTGTAGATGGGATAGATTCTTGAAGGCAACGACTTCAAGTTTGGAAACAAGGCAACGACTTGGATCCTCTAGTCAAGTTAGTCTCATAAACATAAACAAAAGCATGCAACGCAATACTCTCAATATTCTTTAGCAAAAATCAACAACGTCTTTTTATTAATGAATTTTACGCATAAAATATATAGTACTTAAAAGAAAACCTAATGCAACTAGAACTAGGAAAGATAAAAATCAGCAAACTTAATCCTAATCCTACTAGATATGAATTACACGCCTAACTAGATAGAATCAGCAACAATAGTCCTAATTACAATCCAACTATAAGTATATAATGATCCTAATAGAATTAGAAACCTAACAAGCTCAAAACAAGTAAAACCTCTCCCAAGCAGGAAAGCAAAACCTTATAAGCAAAAGACTTCTACTACCACTATAATTCTACTCCAATTAGGAATCCTAATCCAACTAGGATTTGGACTTCTAACTCAATTAGAATTATGAACAAACTAAACTTTAATACTCCTTACAGAACTAGGAGTTCTAATCCTACTAGGATTAGGATTTCAAGAGTCTTATTCCTACTAGAATTAGGAAAACTACCAAGACTCCTAACAGAACTGGGAGTACTTTGCAACATTCGTTCCTAAGAGAGACTAAGCACTTCTCATACGCATCACTTACGCATCATGACCACAACCTGTCCATTCATTCTTCCATTCATCCCTCCATTACTCATAGTATTCTGATCCTCTTCCATACTAGTTTCACCCTGCTCAGCTTCTTTATGTTCCTCTATAATAGTTTCCAACACTTGACCAGTAACATCCTCCTTTCTCTACACTAGAGGAATTACAGGCTGAATTATCACTCTTTGCTCAGATTGAGTAGTCTTGGCTACACATTGCTTCCTAGGTTGAATGTTCTTCATAGCCACCTCATACCTTTTCTTCCTACACTCCTCCATGTTATGCCCAATACCCCCACAATGAGCACACTTCACAGGTTTGCATTCATAACTCACTACTTGCTGAGTTAATACCCTTTTCTCATTCATAAAGCTGGCTTCATATGGGAAGACTTGATCTACAGAGACTTCCACAAGCACCCTAGCATAAGCCAGGATGTCTTTCTAGTAGTTTCTCTATCCGTTCTAATATACCAACCATTCCTGCCAGCTTGTTCAGAGAGTTTGCCCCCTAATATTTCAGAGGAAGTCCTGGAAAGCGTATCCAAGTAGGCACCATTTTGACATTTTCAGCATTCAAATCTATATCCGGATACCAATTCTTCATTATAACAGGTTTCCTGTCATAGAAAATCGATCCTGCCTCCATAGCTTTCTCTTTCTCCTCAACAGTCCTAAACCTCACCATGAATACTCCACTATCCAACATTGCAATCTTCTCAACCCCAAATTTCCTCCATACTCGCCTAATAAAACCATATACTATCCTAAAAGGTGGTTTAACACCTAGTATATAGCAGACTATAGCAGACTTCCAGTATTCAATCTCTGGATTCACATCCTCAATGGTAATATGAACAGTCTTATCAATCTCATTAACATCTCGAGCATTCACATTCTGGTTCGATTGAGTAAGATCTAAACCCTCCTCCCTTACATTAGCAAACAAGGAATTACGCCAAGTAGTATTGTTACCTGGATTACTCGCCAAATTTTGCATCGGATAAGGAGAAGGTTGAACTGAGACTGACGAATTCGGCCTTGCTCGTGTTCTAATTGATGCAATCCAATTCGCCAATTGCCTATTCGCAGCTTCCATTGCACTTCGATCATGATTGGACATCAGCTTATCATTCGAAGAATCTGATTCTTCATCCTCCGAACTCCAACTTAACACAGACAAGTCCTGAATCTCATTGATATTCTTCTCCTTCCTCGCATCTCCTGATTGAGGCTTCTTACTTTGAACATGAGCTTGCTTCTTATTCATGACCATCTTACCACCATTTCCTTTCTTAGAACCCTTAGCCATGGCTCCAGCAGAACTGAGATTCAAAGAATTTTCATGGTGGTTACAGTTCCATTGAGTTTCTAGAGAGAGAGGAGAGTTTCTCTCACTAGAAAAGGCCCACTCTACCTCTTTCTAAAGGGCAATCTTTTCTTAAATGATTCAGACTCCCACAAGTGTAGCAACGATTATTCGCGAACCTACATTTTCGGTTGAATGGTTGAGATAACCACATTTTGCACAAGGGGGTTTTTGATAGTGGCTTGGAGGTGCAAAGGGTATTGTGTTCCCGATGTTAGGCATTTTCTGAAAATTTATATTTATAGTGCGTGATCCTTCCCACTTTCTCTTATGCACTGCATCTTCTACCTCTCTTTCTTTAATTATTCTTTCAGCATTCGCTACCTTGTCATACAACTCTTGGTAGCTATGGCAACTATGGGTGGAAAGTCGGTCACGGAGTTCCCAATCAAGACCTCTCTCAAACTTATTCATTCTTAACTCTTCAGTTGCTACCAGGTGCGGTGCGAATCAAGACAATTCCATAAACTTTGTTGCATACTCCATACAGACCTATTACCTTGCCCTAATTGATTAAATTCTTCCTCTTTCTATCTTTTCAGGGCTGATGGGTAAATTTTTTGCTCAAATAAGGTCTTTCAACTGAGTCCATCCAAAATCTTCATTATTTCTCCTTTCCTTTATAGTTTGCCACCAAAGGTATGCCTGCCCAACTAGATAATAAACAGCAAATCCTACATTCCATTTTTCAGGATAATTTATAGCATTAAACAACTTATCCATACTTCTTAGCCAATCCTCAAACTCTACAGGGTTAGGCTTTCCATCATAGGTTTTAGGATTATAACTAGCCATCTTTCTATAATACCTTGCGCTTTGTTCTTCCTCATGGTTTTTGTGGTTTTTAAGTATTTCAAATAAAAGTGACGTGACTTCCCTAACATTTCCCTCTCCATTATCATGGTTTGGGAATGGTTGGTTCTCTTGTGTAGATTGGTTAATTGCGGATTCCATTATCCTAAATACATAAAAGATTGAAGTTAAATTGGATTGTAGTTAGGTTAGTATAGCATTTGTGAAATGAATAGGATCATAATAAACAAACACACACACACACACACACACACACACACACACATATATATATATATATATATATATATATATATATATATATATATATATATATATATATATATATATATATATATATATATATATATATATATATATATATATATATATATATTATGTGTGTGTGTATTCTTAGAATTATACATAGCAGAGTTAGTCCATTACATATACAAACCAAACCTATTTCTAATCAACCATCCGATAAGGTGAAACAACAAAACATGCACCCTACATCCCCCTTAACCGAGTGTCAACATGTATATACAGACAAAAATGATTGACACCTAACATATAAACAAGTCTTTTTAGCCTGATATCCTACTTAGTGAGTGCCATCTTCCCCTGGCACTCCCTGGCTTTAGCTATACGCAGCAATATACCGCCTGATAAAAAAAAATTGTTCGAAATTACCTATTGTGGCGTTTTTTCTAAAAACCGCAGAAATAGATAAAAATATTATTTTTTATTAATCTATTGCTGCGGTTTTTACTAAAAACCGCAACAATAGGTCCTGAGTCATTAATTGTGCGGTTAGGGTTACAAGTGCTCTTTCACTGATTATACAAGGCGCCGTTTCCCATTTATTTATACTAGGCTTATATGCACGCGATGCGTGCGTTAATTTCAAAACTTGTTATTATATACTTCATCCGTACTATAATTATGATTACTCTTAAAATGTGAAAGATTAATAGTTAAATTAATCTAAATATATTAATTCGCTAATGTAAAAAACTAATAAAGGTTGTGAGTAATTTTTAATATTAATATTTTTTGTAAATGAATTTAGATATATTAATTCTTAAGATTTACTGAACATATATAGAACATTACACATACTTTTATTTTCAATAACGAATCGCGCACTGACGATTAACAGTAAAATATCCGCAAATTTGAGAATGTCGTATTTGAGAATGTCGTGAAGCTCCAATCTATGAAGAGAACTGTTTTTTTTTTTGGAGTTGTGTTTATAATTGTGTTTGTGTTATGGAAAAATTATTTTGAATTTGAGTTGTCTATGTAATGAGAATGTAGTGTATTTTTTTGTCATTGTCTATGGTATTAATGTTTGGTAAGTTCTTGATTATGAATCTTTTTGATTGAATCCTTTTTGTTGGCAAGTTTATGTGATTGAGCTTTTATATGAGTTGATTGGGTTTAATATAGATTTGATTGATTTTTTTGGCAAGTTTATGCGTTGAATTGGTTTTGATTAACTGGTAGAAGCTGTGTGTAGAAATTTAAAATCTAATATTTATGTTGTGGAGGGGCAATTAAGTAAATTTCAAGGGGACACCATTGCTCCTCCCTTGGCTTATATAATAGAGATAGATCCCTCTCTCTCCTCTCACTCTCATCTCTCACGCCTCTCATCTCATCTCATCTCATCTCATCTCATCTTCTTTTTCGCACTCTCTGGTATCTTCTTCGCATATCTATCATCTCTCATCTCTCATCTCTCATCTCTCATCTCTCATCATCTTCGCACATCTATCATCTCTCATAATCTTCGTAACACTTCTCATCTTCTTCGCATCCTTCGTTCATCCTCGCTGTTCTCTGAGATTCGGCCATCTTCGACTGCTCTCCGACGTCATTCGGCCATCTTCGTCGTTGTTCTTCAAGTATTCCGGCCATCTTCGTTGGCCTACTCCTTAGCAAATAAATCTGTTATCTATTAGTCACTTAGTTTGTGCACGCAAAAATGTGTACGGCAGGAGAAGGGTTGGATACAACTGACCTTGAGGTGGCCATGTGAGAAGATAAGGAGTCCACTGATAGATTCATTTGCTCTTGATGTATATTCAGGCACTTGACTTATCCCAAAACTTCTAACCTTGTACTGAACAAGAGAATCCTCAATGGAATGTTGAAGGATCTCCTGGAAACTACAATTTTATAATTTGCATCCAGGTGAGGTGAATAGATAACAGATTTTTTTGCTAAGGAGTAGAACTCATCTTCGAAAAAAGAATTGAGTTCGTTTTGTTCTTCGCGTTCCAGGCACAAAGACTTGTAATTTGTTTTACTTCTTTTTTTTCGTTTCATTCGTATTTTTATTTTGGTTGGTCTGTGTTATGATTTTTTTTCTAATTTTTTTTTTAAATTTGTTTTGTAATTATTGAATGTCATTTTTTCATTTTAGTTTATTTTGTTTTGTTCTTCTTAGTTTTTTGTAACGAGGACTTGTAAAAATATCATTTACTTCGGATAATAAATCTTATTTGTTGTAACTATTTCTATGTAATTACACTATAGTTTTTTTTGGCCAGCACCTATTGCTGTGGGTTTCACCCACAACCGCAGCAATAGATTAACATATTGTTGCGGTTTCAAAACCGCAGCAATAGGTTATTACCTATTGTTGTGCCATTAATTGTTGCGCGGCCAAAACCTCAGCAACCAAAACCTCAACAGTAGACCACTTAATGACCGCCGCAATTCATTGTTTTTCCACTAGTGTATAAAATAACCAGTTATGATTGAACAAAAGCATCCTACAATGACGTACGTCACTCCGGATAATAATATTTTCAAAGCCTTTAGCCTCTCCTGACAATTCCATGTGCACACCCCTACATTGATGTACGTCACTCCGCATATATATAATTCTTTCCTCCAACACAACCCTCCATCTCATTTTATAATAACATCTTTTCTCCACCACAAACCTCTATCTCTTTTTATCATAATAACATTATATAACATCTTTAAATGTTACCACATATGATAGTATTTTTAGAATCATCTTGTATATAAATCATAAAGTAACAATACCATTTGCATTATAAACACATTATTTGCAAATCACAATATACCTTTACTATTAAAGCAAAAACTATTTTTAATACTAACATTTTATCTAAAAAAGGTTAATATAACAACACATTGTAACAAAACAACATTAAGAAGGGGTATTAAAAAATGCACCTATATTAACGATAATCCTTAAACTGCTCGTATCAACTTATTCCTATTTCTCTTTTTTCTCTCTTAATTTTTCCTTTTAGTGTCGTCGCTCATGCCCAAGGTACTGAGCACTAGCAGTACTGCATAGTATTTAATTATAGTGCTTTAGGAGGTAAATGTCAATTTGATTTTTTTGATGAACTTAAGTCGGTTAACATAATACGATAAACATTAATGCAAAGTCAACTACTCTAAAGCTTGAGACTTATTTGTATCACAACCTCACGTAAATTATAGATTGGTATGCTTGATTTTATCACATAACCACGTAAAAATCAATTAGCAATGGCCAAGTGTCATGAATTGGTTAAATCCAAAGCTCACTAATATTGTATCTTGCATATTGTCATAAAATAGGTAGTGATTGTTCGTCTTTAGGTAAAATCATTAGTGACTATTCCAAAAACTAAATTACGTTGGTCAGTAGCTTAACCAATTATATGTTAGGAGCATTCTAGGTTTATGCATTACTTACTAAAAATCCTACTAGATATATTTATAAGCTTATAAACTAGTGATTGATAATTTTATTAATCTTTGACTCTTAAAGTACTTTATAAACTATTTTGTTAATATAAATGATACATATACGCACATATAACTTACCCTCAGAAAATGCACAAAGTGAAGGAAACACATAACTTCACCTAAAATAATCATATAAACGACAAAATAACGTATATAAGGTCTTAGGGACTAGCTTGTCCTATAATCATACTTTAACGTTCAATCCGCCACTAGTATATTCATAATAAACATTTTTTTCTGGTTATTACAAATTGACTCTGCAAAGGCTCTCCCTCCTATTTCTTCATCTCCTGGTGTTATTTCAGGTAGCTCTGGTTCTGGGTAAGGCTTTGGCTCGGGGCCTGTTGGTGCCCTGGGTCTTCCGGCCAAGCCCGCCCCTATCAAGATATTTTATCCTGTCAATCTCTTTGAGGAGGATCCTTTGCTCAATGATATGCTAGAAAAGAAAGAGTGTCCTGTTAAGGCCATTGAATATCAATGTGAGTGTGAGTGTGAGTCTGGCTCTCTAGCTGAGGATGATGATGATTATTACTTGGATGATGATGCCTTTTCTCAGCCTAATAACAATTCATGCCACTCAATTCACTCCAACAACTCTATTATCAATCATATTAAAGGCCTGGATGTGAAGCACCCCTCCCCCTTGAAGCCATCCTCCCAATCAAATTCTTGGAAGAAGAGGAAGGATGATGCTGATGAAGATGCTGCTTCTTCATCTCTGAAGAGGCCAAGGACCTGATGAGATATTGTGTTTAAGCCCCCCCTCCCTTATGAACAATGTTAAATAATTTTGTAATTATTCTGCATGAAGTTTGCTAGCTAGAACATTCGTGGCATTGGTAGGAAAAATCTTATTGAGGAGGTGAAAACCTTTTGTATTTTGCACAACATCTCTGTTTGATGTTCTGTGAGACTGAGTCTCAGTCTTCACCTCCATCAGCCTGGGTATCGCAAGCAGGCTTCAATTATTTTGATTATGTCCCTTCCATGGGATTCGAAGGTGGTTTGTGGGTTCTATGGCGTGATTGCACCACAACCCCTTATATTTTGTCTATATCATATAAAGCTGATAGATTTATAATGTGTGATGTATTGATGTTAGATTACAAGATTAAGTTTCATCTGATTCTTATTTATGCTCCTACTAATAGCTTTTTAAAGAATGAATTCTGGAATGAACTTCATCATAAAGTTCAATTTATCTCTTTCTATCTCTGCCTTATGCTATTATGGGGGACCTCAATGAGATGAGCTCTAAAGAAGATAAGCGGGGCGTGCCCAGTTTACCATTAATAGAATTAGTAGAATGAGCTCTATTTTAGCTGATTTGAATTGTGTTGAAATCCCCTTTGTAGGGGAAAAATTCACTTGGAGGAAAAAAGTTTTTGGTAAGGACAATATTTTTGAGAGGCTATATAGATGCATAGCCAATCCATCGTGGCTCATGGACTTTCCCCCAAGCCCAAATTATGCACCATTCCTTTACCTCATTGGATCATTTTCCTATCTCCCTAATGCTTTTTTAAAATATCAAGCATAAAGCTACTCCATTTAGGTTTGAGAAAATTTAATGTGCTAGAAAAGATTTTGATTTTTTAATTAAAAGGACTTGGTGTACTAAGTTTGTCGATTCTTATATGTTTTGCCTTATGAAAAAAAAATAAGCTACTCAAAAAGAGTATTAAGGAGTGGAAAAAAAATGAGATTTTGTAATATTAGACAAGTGGAAAATGTTGATATTCAATTAACAAAGTCCAAAAAGAAATTATTTTCAATCCTAATAACAATACTTTAGAAACTAAACAAGACCTCTTACTAGCTAAACGGGCCAATTTAATTAACTTTAATTGTGTTTATTGTAGACAACGACATAAGGACAATTTCCATCTGAATGATGACCGCGACACTCACTATTATCACTTGGCTACAACAATTAAGCAAAATAAAAACCTCATAAAAGTACTAAACGATGAGGATGGTAATGTTGTAGACCATCAGCTGAAATTTCGTCCTCCCTTACCTTGGCATTTAAAGAGAGATTTACTAGTAACCCAAATTGCCACTTTGACCCCGATGTGGGTTTTGGTTTGCTTGATCCAATTATATATGATGATGACAATATGTTCTTAACGGGATGTGCTTGATGAGGAAATTAAAACTGTGGTTTTTGATCTAGCCTCAGATAAAGCCCCTAACCCCGATGGCTTCCCCCCTATATTTCTTTCAAAAATATTGACCTCTTGTAGGCAGTTCTTTTAGTCGAGCAATAAAAGCGTTTTTCCACTCAGGCCACATTCTCTCCAAAAAATAAATCATACTTTTATTATGCTAATCCCGAAAATAAACAATCCCTTCCACGCTAACCATTTTTGCCAAATTAGTCTTTGCTCTACTAAACTAATTTCTAAAATCATCGCCAACAGTTTAAGAACGGTGCTTGGGAAGATTATTCACCCCCTTCAGGGGCTTTCGTCCCGGACCGTCTAATTCAAGATAATATACTTATTTCCATGAATTGTTTCATTCGTTAAATAAGAAAACGGGTCAAGAGGGTTGGATTGCCATCAAATTGGATATGGACAAAGCCTATAATAGATTAGAATGGAATTTTATTTTCACTACCCTTCATAAATTAGGTTTTTGTGAAAAATGGATTGGGTGGATTAGGACTTGTATCTCTTCGGTCTCTTTTTCTATTATTGTTAATGGAAATCCTGGTGATTAGTTTAAACCTTCAACAGGGATTCGACAAGGAGACCCTCTCTCTCCATATATCATTATTCTGTGTGCGAAGCTTCTTGCCCGACAATTAGATTAAGCTAATTTTGATCGTTATTTCATTGGTGTCAAAGTGGGAAAATCAGGCCTTAAAATCCCATTCCTTATATTTTCAGATGATACTATGATTTTTGCTAAAGCAAATCTCTGTACTTCACATATTATAAAAATATCCTAGCTAAGTATTGCTCAATGTCGGGGCTACTGGTCAATTTTCATAAATCGGCCTTCCAATACTCTCCCAATGTGCCTATTGAGAGTAGACAAGCGTTCGGTCATATCCTGAAAATGGTTGGAAAAGATTCACTAGAGGAGTACCTTGGGTGCCCTATCTTTTCTTCAAAGGTTAATAAGAATACCTTTTCAAAGTTTCCCAATCGGTTACTCAATAGCTCCCTAAGTGGAAAGCCAACTCGTTGTCCCAAGCGCGAAGAGGAGTGCTCATTAATGCTAATCTTGCTACTAAAGCTAATTTCCAAATGCAAAGTTTTTTACTCCCTAAGTACACTCTTAGTTATTTGGATAAGACGTACATAATTTTCTTTTGAAATAAACCCCAAGACAGTAAATGCCCCAATCTTATTATCTGGGACAAAATTTGTCTTCCTAAGGACCGAGGTGGCCTTGGCTTCCGCAAGGCTATGGTTAATAATAAAGCTATTCAAATGAAACTTCTTTGAAAACTTATATCAAGTCCTGATAATCTTTTGGTCAAGGTTTTCACAAAGAAATATGCCAAGAATCAAGATATTTTAAAGGCTAAAGTTCCAGTTTCGGCTTCCTGGCAATGGAAAAGACTTTGTGTCTTTAAGAAATTATTTTTCTAAAGGAACTAGATGGGTGGTTGGAGATGGGGCAAGTATTCATTTTTGGGATGATAATTGGGTATTTCCCTACCCAATTAAAAAGATTACTCCCCCTCCAACTTATCTTGTTGATCTAAAAGTTCAGGATGTAATATTAGATAATAGGGGTTGGAATTTCCAATTCTTAAGTTCATTTCTCCCCCAATATTACTTTAGATATTTCTGGTATATATATAAATACTTATCAGATTCCTGATAAGTGTGTTTGAAGCCTTTCCTAAGATGGGGTGTACGTATTCAGTTAAGTCTGGTTTCCGCCTCCTTCAAGGTATTGAGGACTAGGAAAAAGTTAAGTATAATTGGATTTGGAGGTTGAATGTCCCCCTAAAACTTATTAATTTCTCTAGTAGATATTTAAGGATGGCTTGCCTTCTAAAGATCGACTGGAAAAATGTCATGTTTTCACCCCCAACAATGTGTTCTTTGTCAGTTTGCTAGAGAATCCCTTTTTCATTTATTTATTTTTTGTAACTATACTTGTGTACTTTTACTGCCCTTCAAGAGCTTTGTTATTGGCCTAGCCCCCCTTCTCAGCTGAGTTCTATGTCTTCTCAAGAGTATATCATTAACACATATGAGTATGTTGGTCAAAATGAAATGTCTAAAATTGCAATTTTCTGGTGGTATATGTGGTATATAAGAAACCAATTTGTTTTCAGGGATGAGGTTATTTATTCTAGAATGTCTGGCAAACGCATGTTAGCCTTTTTAAATAAATGGTCAGATGCTCAATCTCTGGAGGACAATTTGGCTATTAGTTCCCTCAACTCTATTCCTTCTAGTATTTCTGTGAAAATTAACAAAACAGTTGTTTAGCGTCCTCCAGACCTTTTTGTTCTAGTCAATTTTGATGGGTAAAAAAAATCAATGGTGGTGCTGCTATTGGTTTTGTTATTAGGAATTGTAATGGTAAGGTTATTTAAACTGGGGCGCATTCTGTTAGTCCTGGCTTGTCTATTCTCCAAGTTGAGGCGTGGGCGGCTTTGGAAGCTATTAGTTGTGGTCTTATCCTTGGCTTGGCTAATATTATTGTTGAAGGCGATAACAGCGAAGTTACCTCTGCTTTCTCTATTTCTGAGCCTATCCCTTGGTGCAGGTAATATTAACTCTCTAGTTTCTGATGCAAGTAATGATTTGAAGGGTTTTTCAAAAAAAAAAATCAAACATATTGGTCAGGAAGGCGACAAAGCTGCAGATTTCACGGCCAAGAAGGGCACGAGTGCCCCTGTCCCACCCAGTTCTTTCCTCCGTATGAGGTGGATTTCTCCCTACTTGTCAGTAAGGACATTTCAGGTTGGCCTCCGCGGTAGGGGTCAGCCTAGCTTTTCTCTCCTTGTTCAAAAAAAAAAAAAAATGATATGATATGATATAGATTTAAATTTAGAATTACATTAGATTCTGATTTAGATTTAAATTAGATCAAATGATATCATAATTAGATTAGATAGGTAAATTGTAGAGGTCATAAATGACTTCCAAAAAACGAAGCAAAAAAAAAGAAGCAAAAAGTTTAATCCCTCGCAATCAAACAAATTAAAGTCTTTTGGTTCCCACTTATTAAACTAAACACCAAAGATACATAAAAAATTCAAAATTATTTAAGCTTGCAGCTGTGAAGTCTTTCAGAATTCCTATATATAATCGAAAGAGGAAAACATTATTTTACTTCTACCGAATTCATATGTACAAAGATCATAATTTGCTACCTGAGAAACAGGTAGACCATTACTTTTTACTTTCATAACATAGCAAAACCACTCATCAATTCTGAATAATAAAGTCATGCAGACAGCAAAATTAAGATTTAGTACGTATGGGAAAACTTGCATTCCTTCCAGAACTCGAACAAATTAACTAGGTATATTAGGCATTACATGCAAAGGAACCAGCACTAAGAAAGTGCCAAACTTGCAACACAACTGCCTACATTTAAAAGCAGTTTAAAGCTGGGATGACATTCATTAACATCTAATATCAAAAAGTTAATAATGAACAAAGATTAGTTAAAAGGATCTGCACTTGTTGTATATCTCCCCACGCATCATATCTATAGGAACATGCTCGAACGTATAACGCTCAGGACCCACATAAACTCCAGTTCTTTCCAATAAAGCAATGCTCTCATCCCTTCCATACCGGGAGGTGTAAAGCCTTAGGTACTCAATGTCCTGAACAAGTCTAAACAAGTCAGAACCAAAAAAATATTACAAACAGCCAGCCCCTGACAAAAGGAATTTTTTTTTTTTTTCATTTTCTTTCTATTTCTTTTGGGGTACAAATGCTGGAAAACTGATAAAGGAATCATCGGACCTCATTTCAAATGTAATTTTTAAAATTACCTGTAAGCCACTCAAAAGGCGCTCTAATCTTAATGAAGCCACAGGCTCTTGACAAGATGAGAACACTTCGCCAGGGTAATAGAGAACACCATCTCCAGGAGGAAGGCCACGCCGAAATCGTACCTGCCCAATTTTATGAAAGATCAAGCCATATATAAACAACACTATATGCACAGGCATCGCATTGCTTTTCCACTTAGAAAGGGGAAAAAATACTAGCTGTATTTTCAACTCAGATAGCCCAGTATCCACAAATATGGTTTCATCATATTCATTTGGTTTCTACTCATCTCACCACATTTCAGCAATTCAACATAGGTTCCTAAGAATCAATGAGTTTCTTCAACTGGAAAATATCTGCAGAGTGGAAAGACAGGAGGCCCTAAAGCAAAGCCAAGGCCAACGTTCCCAATTTCCATATATAATATAGATGTAACAGAAGAATGTGTCGAGAGAATTCTATCTCTGGACTGGGAACTGTGACTTCTCTTAGCAATTAGCTCCCCAATCAAGGAAATCGGTTCCACCTTCTACATGCGCCACCAATAGGTCATTTTATATTATTGCGCAGAACCATTTCATGCATAATTTTTATCCAAACATGAAACGGTAACTAACGGATATGTATAAAGCACTCTACCTCGGCACTGGGAACTGTGGCCTTTTCATAGCAATTAGCTCCCCAGTAGAGGAAACCAGTTCCACCTTCTTTCCATATGCGCCACATAACTGCACGATGTTGTGTACCTCTCATCCCTAGGTGCCAGTTAGGGTGAGGATCAGATGGTCCCATGCAAACATATGTCCACCACTCCTACAACAAGCAGATTTAATTATTTCAGTTGGTATAATATGATTATTATCATAATGTCATTGAGAACAAAGTCATAGTTAAAGTCTTCACTGCACCCAGACTACTTAGGCTATGTTCACCTAATTTTAGGAACTTACTACTTAATCTCACCAGATTAAAAAAAATATTCTGACCACAATGTTTAACACCGTAATTGATTAAGATAAGGATTTTCAAAAAACACACGTTAAGACGAATCTCATAAGATCTAACACCATAATGCTTTTCCTTATTAGTGTTAAAACATGGCCAACGTTCAAACCAGACAAGACTTCAATTAATTCAGACCAAAGCACCTTAAATCAGGTGAAGAGAACAGAGCCTTAGAAGGAAGAAAAAACAGAATTCAATACACGTGTAGATGCATTTGTCATAATAAAATCACAATAACACCCCCCGATATATATTCCCTTCTCCCAAGGGCAAGGCATATGCCCTCGTGCTGTTCTCACTTCTCATTTCATCTACCTATTAAATTCTCTCTAAACTTTCTAATACCATTGAGCACCTATCATACCTTATCACATGTCAAATTCACTAACTGAAAACACTGAGCAAGCAATATGAAGTAAAAGTGTGACAAGCACAAAAGGTAGGTTACAGGCCAACAGTGCCCTTAGCTAAAAGCCATAAAACATGACTACCAGCAGCAGGTTATGAAAACAAAAATGAACCACAACAAAGAAAGAACTGACTGATAACCAACAAGGTATGGCACAACCAGGAAAAATGACATTCTCAAACTCCGATGGCAGGCTCATAAATGCCAGAAAAATTTTCTAGACAACAAAATTGCTCATACCCATACAAAGATATGGCAGACTAATTAATGCAGCAAATATTAAGTTCCTAAATTTCTGGTCAATAACTGAGGTAAAAGAACAAAAAAATCCACCCGATTTCATGACAAAGTAGCTCCAAAACTAGGGCCACTTACAATGACAACTCATGGTAATGTCAACATTCCTAAGAAAAAAGGAAACTAAAATTAACACAATCATCATCTGACTTTTGCTCATGCCATGTGTCCAATGTTAGGACAGAGGAAGCTTTCTCCTTTCGCTGCCTCTTGAACGGTTGGAAAGCAAACAAGGCATACAGAGTCAGACTGAGATAAACCAGCAAAAATTCATCGAATTCTGCAAAAAGCGTCTTCAAGTTACTGCTGCTATCGCCGGATTCAATGAGCGTGAGAAGCCTCTACTCAAAGGGCTTCCGTTTCAAACATCCCATTGCAGAATGCAAGCTCAATATTATCTTCACAAACTCCAGATAAAAGACAATATAAAACGAGCACGAGAATAGCCCTAGCTTTCCAGGCTTGCATGTAATTATTTAAGCTAGTGTTTAATCATTTCAATTAACACTAAAATAGGCCTCTTAATGAAATTGAGCACCACTCCACCCAACTTCCATAAAATTTATCATGGTATAACTTCACAGATCCAAATTAATTGAATTTGCCAGATAAACAGCAGTAGCAAGCTCAGGTAAGCTAGTAAACAGGTTCCTGGCAGTCAGAATAAGGTCATGGAATGTAAAGGAAGCAGGAACAATCAAACAGAATGCTGAGCTCTGTGACCAATAATGAAGAGAGAGCACATTGCAGAATCGATGAACAAAGAACAAACCAATTATTACCTCGTCCTTCTCTAATTCTGTAACAATGTCCTTCACCAAATCCTCTCGATTACCCAGTACCCATTCGCTGTAAAAGGAAATAATATACCCTAATGTTCAACAGTGATTGAAAAAACACATGCAAATAACTATAAGAAATGTTCATGCTTCATATACTTCAAGGAAAGGCCAGAGGAAGGATCTAAACTTATTCTAAAGTATCAACTCAATATACCTAAACCAAGCATTTACAACTATATGGACCAAGGGACGTAGATTTCCAATTATCCAAATGGCGTATAGAGTCTTTGAAAGGAACATTAGATGTACCTGCATATTCGTCATTTAATAGACTAGCAAGTTACATCCATGACGCTATCTTGATGAGTACATATGATATACTTCCTCCGTTCCATAATTTATGCAACACTTACTATTTCAAGGTCAAACTTTATAAACTTTGACCATGGTAGGAAAAAAATAGTCATGTTGAATCTTGTTAGATTCATCTCAAAGTGTAGTTTTTAAATATCAAATCTTCATAAGATTTACTAATACCTAATTGAAGATATTAATAGTCAAAGTATTCATTGCAGACCATGAAATTGCAAGTGCTACATGTATTACAGGACAAAGGTAGTATTTAAGTACATTAGGGAAAGGGGTTGAAAGAGCTAAGAAACTCGATGTAAATTCAATTCATCACTTTCAGCAGTTCTAAAATTCCTTCTGAACTTTTGTTTTTACTACATTCTAGCTGCAAATTGTTTACTACAACTTCTACCCTCTGCCTATTTACATCCTCAAAGAAAATGCTTTCACAGAAGTCTGTCTCAAACAAGCCTTTTCCCTATTTTTTCTTCCTTTAGAACATATATATCATTTACTTGTCATATCCCCACTCTTCACTCAAGAGAGCACAATCTTAATGTTGTCATTTAGAGCTAAGACATAAGGGCGATCGGCATCAGTGTGAAACATGCACAATTGCAAAATTAAAAGGCCAACCCATAGCTAGAAACAATACAATGTCCCAACCCATAGCAACAAATATAGTACAGAATTAATGAAAAGCACCTTCAGTCAGTCACCTCTTTTAATCATGTCTAACACAAAGGCCTAGAGAAGTTATATTACCTTGTACAGTATATTTGAGTGTGCGGGCGTAAATATTTGGGGACTTTTACAAAAGCCTCAAAAGAAGTAGGTGCCAGAGGTGCATCACTAGGGCCTACATAGAGATACATAACCATCAAGTTAGTCACAGGCATCAATATAATAAACCATAATTTCACAAAGCATTAAGAAAGACAGTACACCTCTACCATAATGTAGAAAATTGCAAAAGCAATAGGTACTTTCTGATCCCTAACTAGGATGCTTTAGGAATTAGTTAAGGCATTACGATGCTTGGACTTGGATACAATTATAAATTTGAAAATAGAGGGGCACAATTGACAACCGTCTAAATTTATTTGATTTGTTTGATATTTCTATGGGAATTTTATTTTCTTAGAATAATAGAGTTTCCTAACCACCAAACTTGAAACTAGCATCGCACCTATTCCTCTTCCCCTTTTCTGACACCGATCCCCTATAAGACTTGTCCTCCCCTCCCCTTTCTAGGCACCATCCCTTCTCCTTTTCCAGGGCCCAATCTCCTTCCTTTTGCCATAGTTCATAAGTAGATTTATGGTTTACAAAGTAAAACAAAAAAAGACTAGGAAGAATAAAAAAGGCAGTTGCGGGAATAGATCGGTCAAAGAAGAAGAGGATCAAACTTGTCGATGGGCCGCTAGGCCAGCTACCATGAAGCTTCGCTAGTCATTGTGACCGGTGCAGACACTTTAGGAGGTCCCTCATCCACTTTCACGTTAGCTCATCATGGCATATCTTTCATTTCTTTTTGTCTTCCTCTAATGAATATGTTTATAGTGGATTTCTATGAATTGATTTTGTAAATAAGACACTAACTGTTAAGAGCATAAATGATGGTACCTTACTTCCAACATTCGCAAATTACTCATGGGTGATTTGTTTCATTCAATTATCTTATAAATATAGGCCAGGCAAAGGTGATGATAACAAAGATTTTTGATGCATCTATCTGGTTCACGTAATTTATAGTGGAAGGAGAATCAAATTGAGTGTGGCTAATAGGTAATTGAAGTTGTCTTTAGAATAAGGGGTACATCCTGATTAACGTGTTTAAATTTCATTTGTTCAATATACCCTTTGATCAAGTTATGTACACGTGCTTTTGTCCTCACTAACAAAAACAAATTGACTTCATAACATTAAGGTGTGGGGGGGGAAGGTTTCATTACCTGACTAAAATAGTTATTAAAGAACTGATGAACTTGAACTGCACTCACTAAGATATGTTAGACAAGGCCCCTTAAACTGATTAAGATAATTAGAGAGTTCCTTTTAAGTACCTAAGATCAAAGGTTGAACATAGGATTGATTCAAAAGATACGAATTTAGACAAACTCTGAATTACATTAGTCAAAAAAGCTGAAAATCATGTTACAACTTAAAAGTATTGCTTTAGGCTTAATCACGTGTAACTATGTAAGCCTAGCTACATGAAAGCAACAAATCTACTCCTCTCCTCCGTCCCATAATATAGTCCCATTCGCTTTTTGGTCCAAAATGTTGTGCCTTTATTTTTTTTTATCGAGTTTATTTGGACTAAATTATCCTTCATTTCTACATAAAGTTTCCAAAATACCCCTACATTTCTTTTAAAATATGTGTCCTTATTTATTGTTTTACACTATTCCAATGAACATTTATTGCTTTTTTATTTTAATTTAAAGGAAAAAGAAAGTAAAGAGTTAGTTCCAAGACAAAAGGTACCAAGAAAGTACGTACTCCTTCCATTTTCCTTAATTCTCGTGAAAAATGAGAAGTGAGCACTATATTATGGGACGGAGGGAGTAATTACAATTAACTTATGAAGTCCCATAATTAGGTGCATACAGTTCCTACGAGGATTAATATACAAGTCAAAGTCAAAACAGGCAAGGAAAAACAACCTTGCAGAAGCTCATAAGCAATGAGAAAGACATGTAACTAGATACATGCAGCTTACAAATCCTATCTAAAACAGCCTAAACTTACACCTTGCAATACTGATCCCAATAGATTAAAAAAATAATACTTCCTCCGTTCCATAATAAGTGAAACATAGGGATTGGACACAAGATTTAATAAACATCACTTTCAAAAGCCAAAAAGTCATAAATACCCTTTTCATTATCAAAAGGAGGAGAGAGAAAAGCAAACTACACAAGTTTGTAATGGGTATTCTTGTCATTTTGTCACTTTCTTTTTTCCATTTAAGGTATGTTTCACTTATTTTGAAACGTTCCAAAATAGTAAGTGTTTCACTTATTATGGAACGGAGGAAGTAATATATAGATCAGCTAACACGTGAGGAAATAACTGAGAGACACACAAAGCCTCTTGGAGAGGTTCGGGTCAGTTTCGTTTGTGGCATATTTGGGTGGTGATCCATTCAAGTCCAGTTGGTCAAGTTTGGGTCGGGTTACCTTGTGGCTATTCTCAATTCATTTGTAAAACTGTCCTTGATAATGGAGTACATGACAAAGGTTTTCTAGGCTTACAAGACCTTGTGATGATGAAAGTGATAAGGATGTGCCTAGAACTTTGACATGACAACTGTAACGGTCGTGGTTAGAGGCTTAATACACCCGAGTTTGATGGTGGGGAATATGGAGAAATATCTGGATTAGAAAAGGAAAGAGCTAGATACATATTCGACTATCAGGCTATGATAACAAGAATAGCTTCAAAGTTGGGATGCTAAACCTTATATAAAACATGCTTCTCTTTAATACCTGAATTTGAGATCTCAACTCAAAAAAGTAGTAAGATTTAACTCGTTTTTGGGAGAAGTTAAAGAAACCCATGAGAGAGACTGTTACATTGTGTCATGTTAGTACTCAGCTTGAGGGAACAAATGACTAGATTTGAAAGACATCATATATTATATTTCCTTTGTTTCATTTTAGATAACCCATTTCATTTTAGCACACAAAATAAGGAGAGGAGAGATAAATGTAAATAAGAGTATAAAACATTCATTGATTAAGTGTCTTTAAAAGTCATACTAGTAAGAAAAGTTACTAATAAGGCACCGGGTAAACTAAAATAAAATCCCACTTAGGAATACAAGTCAACTAAAAAGAGACGAAGAAAGTATAATTTAGATGAAGAGGTGAAAGTTGGAACGTAAAGCTAGATTTGTGGCTTGTTGAGACAATGACATTGTAAATGAAGTTCGATACCAAACAAGACCTTTAAAGAGGTTTTGTAAGGTCAAAGGAAGAACTAAATTGTCTTTACTCCATCAAAAACTTATTCTAAATCGTAAACATCATAGAGGGTTGCACTTGTGTTAAACAAACAAGAAAATTTGAATCTTACTAAGTTTAAAATGAAAAGGCCTCATAGAGGAAGTTGCAAATGCAATACAAACGAGATGATCTCAAACTATGAAGCACTCCTCGGGATAGTTGCTATGAATTAACATAGCTTTGACACCATTAATGGCAGAAAATGAGGAAGAAGAAGATTAGATTATTGGATTGAGTTTACAACAAATGTAGATGATATTCAAGCTTTCGAGAGGCTTGGTTCTCTCCCAAATGAAGTCTTAAAAGCTCACCCAATTTCTCATCAATTTTCAGCATATCTCTTTCTTTCTAATTACCCCTATGTATAGAGTTTTCTCCTTAAACTACCTAGCTTATTCCGCAAAACCTAGCTTATTCCGCAAGTTAACTAATAAAGATACTACCTAAAATACCCTTTCCCCCCCCCCTAAGTTATCAGTTCTAAGCATTACCGGCGGTCCAAACTTCCACCTTGTATAATCAGCACTAAATTCCCGGCCTCAACAAAAACTCGTCCGTTCAGATTCGTGAACCGCCGTTTACGTAACGGGTTTGAGACCCACCGTTCCGAGAAACGTCGTTATAACGCCGGGAGTTGGAATTCACACCAAACTCGCCGCGACGCCGTTCCGTAACGGCGGAATGCCGTTCTGTAACGGTTTTTATATAAGAACCCCCGTTATTTCTGAAAAAAGCTAAAGGAAGAAGAAGAAGCGAAAGAAAAGAGAGGCTCATGATCATTAGAACTAACTTAAACTGAAAATTTAAATCTTACCTAATCATTAGATCTCAATTTCAATCAAAACACCTCAATTAATTTCATCGAAATACTTCTTTTAAACCCTAAATTAGATCCCACTTTCATAGAAACCCTAATATGCGTGTGACACTGAGCCCTGAGGGATGCAATTGACGGCCACTACGTTGTCGGTCAAGGCAGGATATTGATCTTTTCTCCTTCTCTCTCTTCTTTTTTTCCTTCTCTGTTTTATTACTCCATAGTCCGTACTATTTGGTCACAGTGAAGACATGTTGTCTATGGTTATCACGTGAATGAGTTTTCTCTTTTTTCTTTTATAAAACCTTTTTTTTAGAGTAATTTATTTTACAACTACTGTTTTTTTTTTTAAAACGTTTCTTTTCTCCTCCATCTATTCAAGAATTCAACGCTTGTCCATTTTCCCGGATTTTTTGAATAATTTTTTTTAAAAAAAGAAAGGATTTTCCAGTTTACTTATTGATTAATGAGCCTTGTAGTGAATAACAAAACTACAAATGGCAAATAAATGAATAAATAAATTTAAAATATATTTGTAAATATCCCAAATGGTGTATTTATAAATACTATTGGACACAATATAAAAAAAAAACATAAAACAAAGTTGAATTGCCACTTATGTGATTATTTCCAAAAAATTCACTCCGCGATGGCCGCGAAACGTTCTATTTAACCGTTACAAGCCGTTACCGCGACAACGCGACCGTTACCGCGAACGCGACCGTTACCGCGAACGCGACCGTGACGGCGTTTTTTGTCCATGGCAGCACTTGACTAAGCCTTTTGAAAATTGATGTCAGCTCCTCATTGGTGAGTCCTTGTACTTAATGTGGTGGTAGAGCCAAGAAAAAACAAACCTTGAAGTTGTCATGACTAGGGGTGTGCACTGGTCCAGGACCGGACCGGAACCGGCTGGACCGGTGGACCGGAATAAATTCCGGTCCGGTCCGGTCTTGGACCGAAATCTATATTTAAAAAAAAGATATCTTTTTATTTTATTTAAATATATTTATAAATTAGATATATTAAAAATTAATATTTTCAATAACAATAATCCTAAAGTAATAAATAGTACTCCCTCCGTCCCAGAATACTCTTGACACTTATCAGGGCACGTGGTTTTAGATGATAAGTTGTTGTTTGGTTATCAATTGTTATTTTATTGAAAAAGTAGATGTGATAGGTGTTAGTAGGTAATAAAAGTAGTATTATTTTATTTGGTGGAGAGAGAGTGTGGGCCAATGGTTAGAGTTGGTAGGTAGTAGGAGTGGTATTATTTTATTTGGAGGAGAGATAGTGTGGGCCAATGATTAAAATATAGAAGGATTAAAATAATAGTGGGTCATATCCAAAAATAGAAATGTAAAGAGTATTCTGGGACAGATGAAAAAGGAAAGTGTAAAGAGTATTTTGGGACAGAGAGAGTAGGTTTTTAAATTTCTAACTTTATACCTTTTTAAACTTTTTTTAACATATAAACTTTTTTTTTTACTAAAATAATAGAAATTCCGGTCCAACCGGTCCGGACCGGAATTTTCCGGGTTTGGACTGGACCGAAAACCCGAAATCGGGAATTTTTGTGGACCGAGGACCGGACCGGAGATTCCGGTTTGTGCACACCCCTAGTCATGAGATGTTAAATAGGGTTGGGTGGAGTTGGGATTTTCTAATGTAAGATGGGAAGGTTGTGGGTTGAGGAAATTAAAAAGGAAAGAGTCAAATAGTTTGGATTTAGAAAATTGTATTAGAGAAGTGAATTTAAGTGTGGAAGAAAGAATCCAAAAGTTGGGAGCATGTGGGTTGGAGAAGTCGGGAAAGAGAATGGGTTTAAAGATGGTTGGGCTGAGATTTAAGTGGGGTGGCCCACAAACGTGTCCTTCACTAACTAGTGGGAACATGAAGTTAGAAGGAGTGTTGATATCTAGAAATGGGCTGGTTTTTTTAGGTAGATTAAGAGGAGAGAAAGTGGGTCCATAATTTTGGGCCTCAAAAGTGAGATATATCTCATGAACTAAAGAGACTTTATTCTTGTAAAATAATAGCTGCCAGCATGTGAGTTCCTTGTGCCTTGGGATTGCCTTTTTCGGTAATCCATATTTGCCCTCCTCTAGGCTTCCTCCTCGAAGCC
This sequence comes from Beta corolliflora, assembly GCA_947648045.1. NCBI lineage: Eukaryota > Viridiplantae > Streptophyta > Magnoliopsida > Caryophyllales > Amaranthaceae > Beta > Beta corolliflora. The sequence goes on from CANSZD010003585.1 coordinate 240,943, forward strand.
AATGACCCGATTCGGTTAAGCTTCTCCTACACCCCTCCTTTTTGACATCCATCTTTGAAACTTGTTGGAGGCTTCCATCGACACGTCACCCACAAAGAACTCCACCAACAAGTTTACCTGCAGCGAAGATTCCGTGACCACCATCATGATTTTCGGAGCCGGTACGTTGTTCACTATCATACCACGCTATTCTCGCGGGCCTCCAAAATTTAACAGCAATTTCACCTTCTTTTCTTTGCGCTCCAAAGGATCTTCATATCCCTCCACCGGAGCCGCACCATATGGAATTCACCTGCACCACCCATTTTCTTCTCTCTAGGCCATGTTAAAGTTGTATCCCATGGTGTTCGTTGATTACACCACCAGGTGTGCTTTCAACAAAAACATCTCCGCCAGTGATTCCTCGTGCAAACTCACTATGTTTTAAATTGCCTCACCCAGTAGAGCCACCAAAACTCATCGGATCCTTAGAATTGGATCTATCACCACAAGTTGCTTCTGCTTCGGAACTCTGGTTTTTACACCATTAAATCCTCCACATCATTACAGTGGACTTCCCCTCTACCACTATAAATGGTGGTTTGGATTTCTTGGGGAAAAACTAGTGAGGGTTTCACCATTCTACCACCTCTTTCAAAGCCGCTTGTACAACTTGGGCTTGCCTCGAAAAGCCTGGTGTAGAAGAAAGACACTGCACCACGAGTTGCTTCAACTCCTCCACTGCCGCAAGGGCCGCCTCTAATGCTCACAGCAAAACCACGGTAGCGCTTCACCCTTGCATCCCACGATGGCAGCCCTCAACTTCTCTTCTTCACTAAACCAGAAAAGTTGGAAGTAGTCTTCCATCTCCCAAATTTATTCATCCGGATTTCTTCGATCAAATAGAGGAAGTTGAAGCTTATATTGGATCGTTTGCAGCTTCCTAACATAGAAACCAAGGATTGAAGTTCTGTGTGATTTTTAAAAATCCCTCGCTAATGAGATCTCTTATCAGCTGCATTCTTCTTTCTTTCTTTTTTGGCAAATGGAAAACCAATTTAATCGCCCAGAAAAGTACTGCTCTTATACCATTTGCTATGAAGTAAGTCAAGTAACATAGCTTTGACACCATTAAGGGCAGAAAATAAGGAAGAACAAGAGATTAGATTAATGAAGTGAGATTACATCAAATGTAGAAGATATTCAAGCTTTCGGGAGGCTTGATTCTCTCCCAAATGAACTCTTAAAAGCTCACCCTATTTCTCATCAATTTTCAGCATACCTTTTTCTTTCTATATATCCCTATATATAAAGTTTTTCCCTTAAACTACCTAGCTTATTCCAAGTTAACTAATAAAAGATACCACCTAAAATACCCTTCCCCCCTAAGATATCAGTTCTTAGCAATAGTTGTGCCCGGTACGGATACGCGTCGGGTACGAGCCAAGTACGTGGCAAGTACAAGGTTGATATGTCCCCAAAGCGTAACACGTCTGTTGGGAACGTCTTGAACTGTTTTGCAACTTAGAGATGTCCCTACACTTCTTCACGAAATTTCAGAGGGGGGGGAACTTACATGATTTTAGATCTAGGATTCTTACGTCCCTCACTTCCTTAAGGCTTAATCTTCTTTTCAGTAACAATGAGAGCTCGAAATGAGAAGGGGTAAGAGACCCACGTGAAGGCCAATTATACAACTCATCCCATTGTCACAACCTATGTTACCTGGACTCGGCTAGGAGTGTCGGATATGGGTACGGATCCGAGTGTCGGGTACGACACTTCCAAAATATCAGGACACGGGGACTCTCTCCGAGATTTGGACACGGGTACGAGCATGGCAAAATTAATATTTTATAATATACTCCCTCCGTCCCAGAATACTCTTTACACTTTCCTTTTTCATCTGTCCCAGAATACTCTCTACACTTCTATTTTTGGATATGACCCACTATTATTTTAATCCTTCTACCTTTTAAACATTGGCCCACACTCTCTCTCCTCCAAATAAAATAATATCACTCCTATTATATACCAACTTTAACCATGGCCCACATTCTCTCTCCTTAAAATAAAATAATACTAATTTTACTAACTACTAACTCCTATCACATCTACTTTTCAATAAAATAACAATTGATAACCAAACAACAACTTATCATATAAAACTACGTGCCTTGATAAGTGTCAAGAGTATTTTGGGACGGAGGGAGTAATATTTAATACTAATTTTAAGTTTTATAATTATCTATTTATAATATAATAATAAATTAAGGTAGTTGTTTAGAAAAAACAACCACCTAAAAGCAGTGTTAAAAAAAAAGAAAGCAAAATAGAAGAAGAAAAGGAAAAAGAAAAAGGTAAAGAGAACAAAAGTCATGTGGCCACAAAGCGCAAAAAGAAAATGAAAAAGAAAAAAGAAAAAAGAAAAAGAGAACAGAAGATCGAAGGATGAAGAGAGAGAAGAAAGAAAGGACAGAGAACCCAGAAGGCAGAAGCGAAGAAAGAAAGAAGCGAAGAAAAAGAAAGAAACTGACCGGCAGTGGCGGCTCCTACGAGTTCGAAGCTCCTGTCGGCCGTCAGGTAAGTTCTCTTCTCCTCCTCTTCTCTTCTTCTCTTCTCCTCTTCTTCTCTTCTTCTTTTCTCCTCTTCGCGTTCGAATTAGGGTTTCCCGTGTCCGAGTGCAATATGGAGGATCCGACTCGTATTTCATACCCGAGTCGGTGTCGCGTCGTACCGACCCGGGTATATGCCAAAAAATGCCGAGTCCGGGTAACAGAGGTCACAACTCTTTTAGAAACCTCAAACCACGTACGAAAGAGCTTACCCATTATTTATTCCTCTTTTTTTCTTTTCCTTTTTAAAACTTTTATCTAATTAATTGAGGTTTTGACTTACCAACTTTTTTTTATATATACCAAAAACTATAAAGAGGAGTACATAAGACAAATTATATTAACAAAATCTAATTTGAAATTATGTATATGCAAAACTATAATTACTTGTTTTTATAAAAAAAAATTCGGTCGTATACACGCCGCATTTTCTACAATTTTGATTTTGCTCTATCCCGTCCCCATTAGAGTATCTATCGCCGTATTCGTATCTATATCCGTGCTAGTTAGATCACAAGAGACGTTTCACATATCATGGCTATTGATACTTCCAAAATGAGTGCCTATATAGGTTGTTTATGACTTTGTGTGACATAAGATCAATAAAGCCAATTCTGATGAGGCAGAAAGAGCGCACAACAAAGTGGACAAACACAAGAACGTGTGGAGACATTGGTGATTACGTGTTCTTTGCACTCAAAGCCACCATCTTTAGAGGACCAATGTGAGCAAACTTTTCAAGTACGTTGTCTTATTGGCGGTTCCAAAGCATCTTTGCCTTTATAATTTTCATTTGCTCAATGATGGCTACAACCTTAAGGTAGATGAGCAAGCATTCACCTCATTTAAAACTGGAAAGGGAGAATTCTAAAGGGTTGTTGCATTGATAAAATCTTAGCTTAAAAACAAAATGCTACAAAATTGTCTACTTACTATACCCAACAACACAAAGGTTCCCACTCAAAAGCACCTAATGCGCAAAATCTCAATCCTTTGACGCAACTTGTTGGGGAAACGTGAGCAAGTCTGTGATTTTTTTTTATTATAGAGCCACTTGGGAAAGCAAATTAACCTTGTTGTTAGATAAAGATTAGTTATGTTAATAGGTTTATTACACAAATTTGTTTTAAGAGGTTGGGGTATTTATGTGTAAAGCTTGTGGTTATAGTAGAGTTCTTTTTTCATATTTGCTTATGAGCCACAAGGAGTTTGGAAGTCCTTTTATTTTATTTTCACCATAGGATTTAAGAACTACTGCGCACTTTGAGATAGTTCAATACCTTATAAACTTGAGTTAAGAACCTTTGTTTGGTAAGTACCTTATACATTAATCGCTAATCTGAAACTTACGTGTGATACTCAAGAACCTCATATTAGGATCCTTAGAGTTGGCTTGTCCTTGTATTTAGTAAAATCTAAGCCTGGGAGTTAGTTTAGCCTTTGTATTAAACAAATACTTTAGTATTTTATCCTTTGTTTCTACGCATCAAAGTCAAAGGAAGGCAATAATCCAAACCTTCAATAGAAATTCAATGTCAAGCATCCTTTGATTCTTTTCGAATTGAAATTTTATAATCTTAAAATAGTTATACAACCCCAATTGTAATAATCGGATGCTAAGATGGTAAACTAAAATAGTAATCGTCGCATCTTGTTTCACTTGAAGGCACCATAACCTTCTATATTTTCAAATGTTATTTTTTCTTATAGTAAACATTCAAATTGAAAGTGTAGTTCCAAAAAAATCATGTTGTACTTATTGACGATTTCATATAAAGAAAACAAAAATATTTGAGTTTCCTTCTTAAGAATTTATATTATAATCTTTGCGAAATTTGGCAGGTTTGCAGTTACCCATCTAAAAAAGTAAGGAATCATACTACGTGTTCTGGCTTGTTTATGAAATGATGTGTATTTATAGGCTCCCAGGTTCTCACCCTATTTCTCATTGGTGCTTGAGAAGGCCCAACACAAGCAATATGTCAAACTCCAACGTATATCAACTTTTCCAACCCACTCGAATAGGCACTAACACTCGAATTCGATCGAATTGCTTGGACTTTGTTTGTTTGATGGTTCAAGTGTCCCACCACCATGGCTTATGCCTACTTTGATGGATATGTTTGGAAGAGACCCTTTGTTGATGATGACTCTTTGACATGAAAATAATTGGTAAGGTCAAGTACAAATGTTGTTTAGGAAAAATGCCAAAAAAGGGAACTTTGTTGAACCCATGAGTGCATTTGTTAACACATCTTTCAACATGTATTTTCCATACTCTAATCCAGTTTACCCGAACTGCGAATCAGAGCTCCGACTGGCAACCTGACAACCTAAATCGGACGTTCCGAAATACAGGCCGAACGCGCCCCAGGTCGCCAGAACTCGAGAGCAAGAACTCGAGAGCAGAGCCAATTTGGGAATTTAGCGACCCGAGAAAGTAAAGGTAATTTGAAATTTGGAGGATAGATTTAAAATAAACTGTGTCCCTTCACCAGGGAATTCGGGTCGAACTAATCAGGGGCGGCCTCAATGATACTTGTGGCCAATCTCTCCGACGACGGCTGCTTCATGTTTCCCAAGTTTACTTTTCTTCTCCCTTTTCATATGGACAAAAACTTGTCTCCATTATCTTCTCTCTCCCTTAAAGTGCTAAGAACTAATATTAGAGTGGAGGGTAATTTAGATATTATCTTCTTTTGTTTACTTCGGGAATAAGATAATAGTTTGTTAGGGAAGTAGTATAAATATAGAGCACCTTAGAATGTAAAAGGCATCTTGAAAATTGAAAATTCCAGCCTCTCGAATGTTAGTTAGGTTGTGATCGGTGTAATCGATGTACCTGTTGGACTCTTCTCCATCCGTGAAAACCGTCATCCATAATTTGGATAATGCTATATGCATTACATTGATGCCCCTTTATGGACACTTCATTCCTATGTACCCAAATGCTCCACATGGTAATTACAAGCATAGTTCCTAGCTCCTGGGCTTTTTCATTTTGCTTCCAAAAATATGATAAGAAGTTCATCACCCATTGGTGAATAGGTATTTCTTGGCACAACTCCACTCGTATTCCCATTGCGAATGAGGCCCATACTCGCTTTGATATTTCACAGTCCCTTAACAAGTGGTTTGTTGTCTCTTGATGTTTCCTACACAATCTACATGTAGGATCATCATTTATACCCCTCGTTTTCAGGCTAGAGGAGGTAGGGAGAATGTTACGAAGTATCTTCCATGAGAAGACTTTACACTTGGGAAAAAGTGTACTCTTCCATACATATATGATGTTTATTTCCCTTCTCAGAGTTCAAACACGTCTAGTATCCAGATTTCATCGTGTACATCCCTGATGGTGTGTGAAGCCATATGAGTGGGTCATCATTGCCAATTGTCAGGAATCAGGATATGTGTACTCAAAATTGCTAGCAGCGACTTGGGTTCAAAGATCCTCTCTATTTGCTCCCGGTTCCACGTTATGCCCGGCGTCATGAGGCTTTCTACCGGTTGATGGATCACATCTTGCACATTGATCTGCGCTTTAGGTTTGACATACCCCGGAGATCTTGGACCCAACTCGTATCTAAAATTTTGACCCGTTTTCCTTCTCCCAGTCTGTACCCAAAGCTTTCTCTCTATTGTTGCGTGACCTTCACTAGGCTCTGGACCGAATATGATGGACGTTTGAGTAGGGTTCCGGTCTTCCCCAACAGGAGCTCCGACTGAGTACATTTATTGTTTATTGTGCGGCTTATGAGTAGTTGGGGTTGGGTGTGCATTCGCCAGTCCTAAAAGAAACATCACCTTGTTAATAGCTTCCACGTCTCTTAAACCTAGCCCAGCAACATGTTTGTGCTTGACCGACTCTATATACTTTATGTAATAAACCAGCAGTTGGTTCGTTACTCCCCCCACCAGAATTTGAGTAGCAACGAGGTTATTGCCTTTGAGATTTTCATTAGTAGAAGGTAAACAGAAAAAATATGTGTAGCAGTAGCTACAAGAACTGGGCTAATAAGGAGTAAGATTGTAATATGCTTCTTATTTTTCGATTAATGGGGAAACTTAACCATGGAGTGACCGTCGATATCCATAGGGCAACCAAGGTAGGAGCCAAAGAGTTCTTTTAAGATTTGCTTAGTAGAGGACTTAGTGTTACGTGAAAACTCAATTGAGGATTTTTCAAAGCTAATGACCTCACCTGAAAGACAGCAGAACCTATCGAGGATGTCCCGCACTATTCCATATGAGCGCTCGTTGGCTTTGAAAAAAAAATAATGCATCGTCAGCAAAGAAAAGATGAGTAATTTCCCGAGCTTTCGTGCCTACTTTGATTCCTCTGAGGCTTCCCTTTAGTAGAGCTTTTCTCAGGGCATGACCCAGCACTTCCATGACATAAGGAACAAACATGGAGAGAGAGGGTCCCCGTGTCTCACCTCAGCAGTAGAATTAAAATGCCCATAAGGAGTGCCATTAACAATAACTGAGAAAGTTATGGTAGGAATACATTGATGGATCCCATTAATCCATAGTTCTGGAAACGACATGTCCCTAAATAATTTTTCAATTTCATCCTTTTGGGTTGGGGGTACCTATATGGTCTTACAATCACTAGATCCGCTCCATGGCTCATGGAGTGCTCATGACTTCTAGAGGGGGGTAAACCAAGGGTAAAAACATGATCATACCTTGCTAACATAGGCAGCAAGCTAGGGGGGATAACTAGTTCAGGTTCCGGTACCTTCTAATGTTCTAGTTGAACATTTCAACTAAGTACCCACCTCCTTACTTCATGAGGGTTTTCACCATTGCTTTGAGTGAGACAGGTTCATAGCAGTACCTTCTAACCTCTAGTTGAACAGCTCAACTAAGTACTCACCTCCTTCCTTCATGAGGGTTTTCAGCATTGCTTTCAGGGATATTCCACTCCTTGCGAGAGCTAGCTCCCCTCTGAGAGTCACTGTAGAATCTCCTTGCTGGTATGTCAATGTCTGAGTCTTCCAGTTAGTAGTCATGGTCCCTAATTTTTCGAGCCATTGGATCCCAAGGATGAGATCAAAATTGCCCAAAGGTAAGGGAAGGAAATCACTACTTCCACCCCTTGTCAGGATATTTTGACTTGTCTGCATTCTCTTCCGCATTACCAAGGGAGACTTCAAAAGACTTGGAAGGTGTAATTGGCAGCCGAAGTCTCTGAATCGTGAATGTGGATCAATCATGACTATTTGGGCTGGTCATCCCCATAATCGAGTTGTTTAAGGAATGGTTGGGCTCAGAGATATGTGGGTGAGTCTAAGGGAGTGGGGTCTTTATGGAGATCAGTCTCTTCCTCCTCTTCAAGGTGTGACCACAACACACTAAATTCCTTTCTTTTGCATTTATGACCTATAGACCACTTGTCAATTGTCATCACATCTAAAGCATAATCCCTTGTCCCTCTTGTACTAAAACTCCTTATCACTGAGTTTTCTTATTTCTCCAGTTGGTTTGTTTGAGAAGTGGGGTGATTGGTTTGGTGTGTAGGCGGTGGAGATTATAGAAGGGTAAGAAGAGGTTGCATAGGCTGAGTATTGTGAAGGGGTTGTAGGTTTGTGTTTTTGGGACTCGGTTTCGTTGTTAGGCTGGTTTTAGTGGACCCCCAAGAGGTACCCTGGAACCACCTCCCTTTTCGCCACAACGTATTTTCTCCTGAATCTGGATCAAGAGATCCATGGCATGATCTAAAGCTTTGGGTCCAGCCACCCTCATTTCAGTCTTTATATCATCATTTAACCCACTAATGAACTGGGCCATAGCAATAACTTCAAGGACTCCTTCCAATGGGGCCATTAATTTTATAAACCATCTTTTGTAATCTACAACACTCAAGCCCAATTGTTGACGGCCCAACCACTGTTCATGTTAAGAACCCAAGGAGATGTTGCAAAATCGTTGAGTACCATATTTTTTAGTTCCTCCACCTCAATATTGGGCAATGGTACCACAGCAGAGCATCGCCTTCCAAAGCTACCACCGCCGCTTCCACTCTCTCTTCTTCGCTGAGGCGATAAAATTTGAAGGATCCAACCATCTGGGTTGATACCGAAGAAGAAGGGCATGTTGAGCTTCTTCGCACGCCACCCATTATGGATTCTCCACCCCGTAGGCCGTCGTAGAATCCTCCCCCACCTCCGGGGTTGAATTCATCTTCCCATTCCTCGTTTCTCTCTCCTTCCACCGGATCTTCACTTCTCCGTGGTGGATCGCCCTTCATGCCACGTGGTATGAAATGACCCTCCCTGGATCTCCCACCTCTTCTCTCCGATACTCACTAGATCGTCTTTTCAATGCTCATGGCAATCTGGTTGACAAGGTATGCTAGATATTCTTGCAGCCTTCTCCATGGCCTTCAAAACTGCAATGTTAACCTCCTTAGTCAACAATTGGTCAACCCTAGTTCAAGTAGCTCAATACGCTGCATATTGGATGCAACCACCAAATTTCGAGCTCCGGATCTTGCCTGATAGTACCATGGTGTCAAAACCTTAGTTTTAAAAGGGGCAAGGCGCACTGAGGCGCAAAGCGCGAGGCGGAGAGAGGCGCAAGGCGCAAGGCGAAGGCGCACGCATCTCGTAGGCGAGGCGCATCTTTGGTGTCAAAAACTTAAATAATTAATAATAGAACATTTTTATACTCAAAAGAACACAATAATTAAAATATACATAAGCTACTGTAATTTTTTTTTAAAAAAAAGCTGCTGTAAAATTTATGATTTCTTATTTACAATATACCAATGAAGTTGAGGGACTGGTATTTAAAAAAAAAAACTAGCCATAGGTAAGAAGAATAGAAGCAACAAATTAAGGAAAGGAGAAGGAAAGAGGGAAAAAAGGAGGAGAGAAAAAGAATAAAAAAATAGAGAAAAAGAAAAGAAAAAAAGTTAAAACATATCACGTGACTTGTTAACCATGTAATAGCCCTATGACCAGAGCCCAAAAGCCTCGAAAGCTCCACAAAGAAGAATGAGAAAAAGCAAAGAAAGAGAAGACGATCGGAGAAACAGAAGAAGCTCGCCGGAAAAGATCGAAGGAAAAAAAAAAAAGATCGAAGAGATAAGTAGAAGAAGAGAAGACCGAAGAAGAGAAGATCGAAGAAGAGAGAAAGACTAACCTGAATTTTCACCGGAGATAAGATGCCGGACTTCCGAGGGTGGATCGCCGGCGTCCTCTGTCACTTCTGGCTTGTTGATGACCATCAATTGATTTTAGTTTATGAATTAGGGTTCTTCCCCAAAAATTAGGGTTCTTTCCCAAAAATTAGGGGTTTTAATTAGGGTTCGATTTTGATGACATATCATGCAATTCGCAAAGGGCTTTTGCTCGAAACTAAAAAATCAAAGCCAAGGTAAGTTAAAATTTGAAGAATTTTTGGTTTTTTCCAACTTTTAAACTCAGATCTACTCTTTACCCCCCTTCTCCTGCGCCTCTCTACCGAAAGCGGCCGCCTTGCGCCTCTGCGGAGGCGGTTCAAGGCGCGTGCCTCCTAGCGCCTGTCGTGGTTCGCCTCACCTCACTCTTGGGATGCGTTTTGGCCGTCGTCGGGTCCCTCCGCCGCCTAGTGCGCGGCGTTTAAAACTAAGGTACAATTTTTGGGTTTTAAATTCAATTTAAAAACCTCGTTTTAGGCGGGTTCTAAGGATATCTCATGGTCTAAACCGATATTTGGAGGTACGACAACCGCATCATCCCCGTTCCCGCATTATTGTGACCGTTACCGCAATCGTAACCGAAACCGCATTTTCGAACTACGCCTGATACCAATTTGCTAAGACCCGAGAATTAGAACAACAAAATTAAGAACACACTAATATTAAGCACTAAGATAGTATGTTGATTTAATTAATTAAGGGAAAATTAATCAAAATACAACTCCTCACTCACTCGAGAGGATGAGGACTCTCCTATTGGATTTCTTCTCTCTACATTTTTCTGAATGATCTCATCCCTATACATTAGCTGCTATTTATTACCACCAAACTCTCCTTTCCTCTCTCCTAACAAACTTCTGACACCAAATATTCCATCCTCGTTTTAGGGGTAAAAGACTAGAGTTCCCTTAGTCAGCCTAATCAGCTTTCTTCTTGAATCTTCTAGAGTATGTATAGAGCAAGGGGAGTGTAGCTGAGAATACTTTCCTTTCTCGTGAAGATTAGTTCAGCTTCCTACTACTCTATAACAGATAGAGTAAAGAATAACATGAGTGAACCTAATTCCCTCTTGCTTGTCAATACACTAGTCAAAACATCCACCATCATAGTAAAGAAAAAGGAGAAAATCTGAAAGAGGCCGTGAACAACCATCAAGCACAAGTTGGAAAGATAGCCCCCTAATCCACCATATAACCTTCTAGGACAGCCATAAACCAACAGCATCAAGCACAAGTTGGAAAGATTGCCCCCTAATTCACCTTCTCCATGTAAGATAAAAAAAAACAGTTTTTCCATACAATCACAAGTTACATCAAGAAAGATCAAAAAGCAATTTCAAAGGAGAAAACACAATGGAGAAAAATGGAAGATGATATATGATCACAAAGAAGTTTATCCTCACCACAGTAGTAAGTAGTCAAAACGCGTGCATCTGAAGCGTAAGCATGGATCTCGCTAGCCATCTTTCTAATCGAATTAAAATGTTCCACATTCAGCGGCTGCCAGTAAATAGCATGCATGTCAGAATCCAAGTAAAACGATTAATCTAATCATTTTCTCTCCGGTACTTTTTTTATTACGTTCTAAGATACTTGTCTACCTTGAGCATTGGGACTTATCATAACTTGCTTTACCCTAATACCAGTAGATCAACAATATCAAAGGCATCTGAAGATCAAAGACAGAAAACAGAGCAAAAAGATTTTGAAATATTGAAATTAAAGTTCACTTCGTTCTGATACATGTACTGAGACTAAGACGAAAAATATTGTCATAAAGGGAGAACAAAGAACTAGCATCAAAGTCTTATATTCTACTCAAGGAACGTCATGGGAGCAGCATCAGTTACACACTATATGATCGCTAAAGACAACAAAATCAAAGGCATATATTGAAGAACCAATGACCTTGGTCTTGGACACAATGCGGTTTAACTAGTTTGCTTCCAAACAAGAGTTTCGAGTTGTATTACATGGCTTGGCAAATAGACTTGTAAGTTATATAAGTCTGTAAGTTTTAATGCTTTATATAGTGTTGAAAGCCCATGGTTTTACCATTACCCTTAAGGTGTGGGTTTTACATGGTGCAAGCTATTATTTGAGTCCATAGGTGAAAGAGTGAATTACTTATGATCCCATTAGCTTAAATTATTTGGGCATGTGATTAGTCTACTAGAAGGGCAAGTAGATATTGTTAGAGTTCATTGGAGTTTATTGTGGGTACATATCGGTGTTGGCTTTCTAAACCAAATCGGATTTGTTTCCTTATTTTCCTAGTATTACATGGTTTGGCTAGGTGTTTAAGGGCTTTCATTAATATTTCCTAATCTTAGTTGAGAAAAATTACAAGCAACATTATAATTATAGAGTTCAAGGATCAATGGCAAGCAATTTACACTTCTCTCTATGAAACATTTCAGACTTCTTTGTGCTCTTTGAACCTTGAATCAATTACTTTGTGTTTGATATTCAAGAATGATTACTCTCTTACTTAGGGGGTGTTTGGTTTGTTAAGAGGGGTTTGAGAAAGGGTTACAAGGAGAACGCAGAGGTTTGCCTTTGATTTCCTAAGTTGTTTGTTTATATATTGTCAAACGGAAACCCTTATATTCCCGCCATGGCACCACCATAACTTCCCCCCTTAAACCACCACTACCACCCTTCCACTATGAAATTCCACCTCCGCCCTTCCTCTCCTTTGCCGCCACCCTTTCCCCTTTCCTTCACCATCGTCTCCAAGGTAATTTTTTTCTCTCCTCCCTCTTGTAGTTCTAGTGGTTTTAGGTGGGAGGAAGGTGCTTCCGATCAAGGATTAAGGTGTTCTGGGTGGCTGGTGGTGGTTTTAGAGTGGATAGTAGGATTTTGTGTGGAGTGGTGGTTTCGGGTGGTGGTGGTGGTGGTGGCCTAGTGGTTTGGGGTAGGGCTTTTGGGTGGTGGAGTGGTGGTTTGAGGTCGAGGGGTGGTGGTTTCGGTGACATAGTGGTGGTGGTTTTGGTGACATAGTGGTGGTGGTCATTGTAACCATGGACTAGAAAAGAAAAAGGGTAAGTGAAACCCATGGGAGGAGTTTTGGGGGTAAGCAAGGGGTAAAGGGAATGATTGAATGGACCTAACAAACAACTTAGTGTTTAGGAGTGAATCAAGATCCAATTCGTGCTACTCAATGTTGGACAAATTGTTACAGCTTCGACAATTCTTTATAATTCAATAAAAAGAATCCAAGACTCAAACCCTTCAATCACAAAACCTTTTTAGAATTTTTTTGACATCTTTATCTACAAGAAACATATCAGTTACCCACTAGTATAAACTAAAATGCAGTCATGAAAGTAGCTAACGATCAAAGTCAAGCCATCGTATATGATCCTTAAAGAAGATAAGAGATGTTTACAATTACAAATAGTAGCACATGGTTAAAACGTTAGGTCTAATCAACAAAATTCAATTGCACTCACAAACAATAAAAACTAAAAAACAATTAGCGTACAAATTTAATTAATAAAAGAGTAAATACATATACTCAATAAACCGGTGTATGGTAATTTTTTTAAACATGAAGTCTATAGTAGCCAATTTTCCTTTGATTCATTTTAAAAACTGGCATGAATAATCCCCAACTTTCACCTGTCTTCTCGAAATAATCCACACTTTGGATTATTCTAGAATAATCTCAAATTCTAAGGGGAACTTCTCAAAATAATCCAAACCATCAATTTTTTTGTCTATGCTAATCCATTTCTTGTCTATAATATTTAGAAAATTAATAGTTCGAATTATTTTGAGAAGGCACCCCCTAAAGTTTGGGATTATTTTGAGACAACGGGTGAAAGTTGTGATCATTCATGTCAAATTTTCCTTTAAAGCATGCATAGCTCAAAATCTATTCACATTTGGGATTAATCTGTTCATTGTTAAACTTTCAAATTTCAATTTTTCGCTTTGAGATATTTTCCACTTTCATTTCATTGTTAGGTTCTCTGAATTCTTTGTTAGGGGCTCTCATTTCATTTTCAATATTTTACACTTCAGTTTAGGAAACATTGATAATATTAATCTTTCCCAAGTATGTTTTACTTTTCAACAATCCTAAGTTTGATGATAGTCTTCCCAAAATGGTCCTAGCTCCAAATTGACACGTTAAGCAGGTGAAAATTGACAAATGACAAGTGGAATAATCTGATTAATTGATTAAAAAAAAATCCCCTCCTAGTCCCCATTCTCTTCCGCGCTGACTTCACTACGATAACCATGAACTGACCCCTTAATTCCCTTCTCCTACCCCATTTTCACTTGTTATTACTTTAGAAAACCTCCAACAACAAAGAAATGCCACACTTAGTTGTACTCTGTAGGACCATATTAGATGAGACTTCCCCGAAATTAAACATCAAAGCTTTGGAAAGAAAATCTCCATTGTAAGTTTGTTAATGAAGAATGAGAGAAGAAACAAGCTAAGTTCAAAATAGAAATTGCATTATCTTCACAAATCACAACAGCAATATGATTTAAGCTTCGCATGATGCTCGTTCTCCCTTTCTCTGTCTCATGTAATAGAGAGTAAATTTGAAGGTCCTTCTTACAGAGAGATAAATAGGGTTTCTAAGTTGTTGAATCGACTGCAAAATTTGGAATTACGTTAGTTGGTTTGATTTGTTGCTTAAATTCAATGGCGGCTTCTAGGATTTCAAGGTGAGTTCATAAATTTAGTATTAATTTGTTAACTTGACCAAGTTCATGTATTTTATGTGCCAAATGCTGCTGTTCATGCTAATAACATTGCTGATAATCGACAATACTCCTACTTATCCTTGTAATGTACAACCTGCTGCCACTGTTTTCTCTCTCTGCTCTGGTTGGTTATTTTTGGGTGGAATTATCCTTTCCAAGTGCTGCTTCCACGCCACCGGTATATTCGCTGCTGGCCAGTGTTGTTAGCGCTCCAACAAAGTGCCAAACATGGGCATAATTGAGTTGGGATGGTGGTTTCATGGCTATAGGGGTAGACTTAGGTAGTGGGGAGGGGAGAGAGAAGAAGATTTACGTGTTAGATAGGTTGTAGGTAACCTGAACTGATACGGGAAGGTGATGTCTAAACTTGGGATTAATTAGAAATAAAGTAAACTTGGGATTAATATGGGAAGAAGCCCAAAACTTGGGATTTATTATGTCAATTCTTCCCTTCATTTTAACAATAAAACTAAAAAGTTCAAAAATTCAAGATTACACATCTCTCATTAACTTTTAAGTTCCTATATCGCACTTTTTAGCCCTCGCAATTAATTTTAAAGAATGCATAGCTCAGCTTTTAATAAAAACATATTTCTCTTAGCACTATAGAGTATAGACCTGTTCAAGCATGCATCTTTCACTTTAAAAAACTCCTAGTTTAATTTTTTTTTTTAAATATTTGTTTTACCCAAGCCCTAATGAAGAAAGAAATTGTAAGAGGAAAGAACAAGAAGTCCTACAAAATTAACTAAAGAAAATCCTAATCAGGTGTTACATATAACAAGGTTATGTCAAAAAATTCCCGAAGACACAAAGTCCCATATATGAAGATACATAGGCGTCTTATTCGCCATAAGAACTCGGTCGCTACAATGGCCTATGCAAGGTCTATAGCACATTGCGACACTTCACTTGTTGCAAACCATCCATGAAGTAAAAAATCAGCATTTCCAAATCTCTAGTGTGTGAAACATCTAGTCTAGTATCCTTCGTCGCGATTTCATTTCCGTTCTCTTTCGGATATAATTGATAATTGAGTTGATTTTCAGCTTATCTCAAGTGCTCATAGACAAAGCCTCCTCTTTGTATCCGACTCTCGCCTCCCTAGGACAAAAACTAGGGTTGTCCAAAAAACCGGACCCATAAAACCCAGCCTGATGACCCGCAACTCGCATCCAAACAATCGTGTAATACAATGATTTTTTTTCATTTTTAGCAAAACGGGTACCCAACCGTAGAAAGGAAATAAGCAAGTTCGGTCACGGGCCGAGTTCTTATATAAGCGGGTACCCGGACACCCGAGCATTTTGGTTTTTGGGGGTTTTTTTAGAAAAAGAAAATCTGATGTTTTCGAAGTGCAAAGAGTTATAGAATAGAATCAGTCTAAAATATAAGAGCAAAAGTCATTATTTCAACCGCCTATGTTTTCACAACTTCAGAGTGTTGTTATTTGAAGAAAAGAACAAATAATAGCTCATCTTTTATACTATAATTTTCAGACCTCTTAAGACCAAATTGTACAAATACTAATTATTCTTGTCAAAGAGTTGTATGTGCAAGAGATATTTGGCATTTTATTTTTTGGCAACTAGCTAGCAATGTTGACTTCAATTCATAATTCTCGGGTACCAATGACCCGACCCGAAAATTTTTCTGATTAGGTCATGAGCCGAACTTATAAAACCGAGTACCCGCTTTTGAGCACCCCTAACGACATCTTTCCTGGGGTACATAGTGACGACATTCATGAGCTTGATGTTAATATCATTGTTTTTCAACTATATCAACGTTAAAGTACTTCTATATGATAGAAAAGAAAACGACGATTTCCTTATTGTTGCGTTTTCCTTGGAACTTAAGGGATCTTCGACCTCAGTCACTAACGAGATGTGCTTTGATGGAATGAACTCATGCTCGTTCACGACTTCAAAGAACGAGAGATTTGTAGAGTTGGCTCAACTAAATTGGTGATCATCTTGTTGTTGAGTAAGTTATCACCAATGTGTTTTGAAAGCTTGACCTCTTATTACAGTTCCTTTATTATCTCTTGACATCTAACGACAATTTTAGCCTTACCAGATGACAGTATGAGCCTAATCTCTGCCCCTAATGACGAATGTATGGCAAGTTTTTTTTATTTTTGATGCTGAGAACGAACGGCAAGTTATGTTCCTTGTATGAAGCTTATTTCAACGGTTGCCTGGCTACTTAATCAGCCTACATGTCTTAATTCCATATTCACCGGGTAGAGAGATAGTCCTAAAAGATGATTAAGTTACTTGATGAGTAACATCTCAGGGCTTTTGTAGCTTTCTTCTTTGCCTTAAGTGTCAAAGAAAGGCAAGCTATATATTACTCGAACTCAGTACTCATTTCAGACACAGGCGCATGTCCAAGTGTCGAAGCAATTTAATGGAAATTCTCCATCGGTTTGGCCCAAATGAAGTTTTGAGGACCCATGTCAAAGTGCCGAGCATTCGACACAGATACGTGAGGCAAAATGAAGAATCCAAGTGACATAGGGCAAGCTCATACCTAATCAAAATCACATGACAAAATGGTAGTAATACCTCATCCCACAAATAAAAATATGCTTTCTTCCAGTTGTCCTTAGCCTTCAGTATATCAATCTCTTTCTGCAAAAAATTTGGCCCAGCATCAACACTGCGGCACACAGAAAAAATCAAAAAA
Organism: Beta corolliflora; assembly: GCA_947648045.1. Taxonomy (NCBI): domain Eukaryota; kingdom Viridiplantae; phylum Streptophyta; class Magnoliopsida; order Caryophyllales; family Amaranthaceae; genus Beta; species Beta corolliflora. The sequence continues at coordinate 258,144 of CANSZD010003585.1, forward strand.
TAACAAGGAAAAGAAAAAAGAGATTAAAAATAGCTTGGAAGAATATGAAGAAACTACGAAAGAAACAATCAGGTATATACCATGACACAACGGGGCGAAAAGGAACAGCATATGCCGCCAGCCTTGGGTCTGAGTAGTATTCATCTGCTTTTACGTGATCAGCTGAACATACAGGATCATTTCAGGACACACTCAGAATCAGACCACAAGGTAAAATAGTACAAAAAGGTAAACCTTCACGTGACCATGATAAGGTAAATTGAGAAAAAAGTGCCTTCGGCTATCTGGAAACCCTCAGAACGACCATTTTAATAGGAAAAAGAAAATTTTTCTTAAAAAGAGGAATTTTAAAGCAAGAGCAGAAATAACAAGATAAAACACAAATGTAGGCACACCTGGAACTCCATAATATTCAAACCATGATCCATGTCAGCAAAAAAACACATGTTAGGAGGAAGAAAAATTTCTCCTTTCAATTGAAAGGTTTCACTTTTCTTGAGTAGGAAATCAATGGGCAAACAAATAGGTACTGAAGAAGATCTAATGACCATGTTTCATTGCCAGGAATAAGGAAAATTCATAAGTAGATGGTCGTAATATCTACCACAAGTTTTTCAACTTCTACTTAAGCACTTGCTATCCTTGGACTTCACATGTATTTCCTCCATACTTTTTCCCTAGCCACACTTGCCATTTTTGAGAAATTCAAAATACATGCAAAATTACCTTATTTGACTTTTCACTATCTCTCTTCATCACACGACCCATTTCATCTTTGTTTCTCTCTCATGTCACATGAGCTTCACTCAGGTACGACCGTATGAGTTCGACATGGGCACGAATCTGAGTATCAAATCCCGGATATCTAAAAACCAAGGTCTCCAGCACACGTTTGAAACTCGGGGGACACAGTAATCCAAACCAAACAAAAAATTTACATAATTTTACAGCTATTTTTGAGACTCCAAAAGATATAGAAGTATTATTAGCAAGAAAAAGTCAAAGTCAACCCTCCCACTTTTTTTTATAAATACTACCTCTGTTTTTTTAAAACTTGCAGCATTAAAGTCAGGGGCGCGGTTTAAGAAAAAGATCAGAGCTGGTACAAGGACAAATTTATGATAATTAATTTAAACACCGGTTAGAGGGAAGGTTTGGGTTATCAAGATTAAAATTATAAAAACTAATTTGTCCGTTTAGCATCTCTAATCTCTTGCTTAATGCATGTGCCAAACTTTGACATTCCAAGCATTAAAAAACTTTGACATCTCTAATCTCTAATATTTGGCATCATGGTGTCAAAACAAGGCCACATCGCATCGTATAGCCCGTGTCGTAAAGGTTTTCAAATCTACCGAACCCATACTACCCGCATTGTAAAGGTGTAAAAACAACCGCGTTTAAGGCCTGTTCAAGGGATATCTCATGATATGAGCCGATATTCGGCAGTACGACAACCGCATCATCACCTTTCCCGCATCATCCCCGTTCCCGCATCACCATGACCCTTACCGCGATCGTGACCAAAACCGCATTTTCACACTATGGATGGCATATGGAAAATTGATGGCAAAATAAATATTGTAGGCCCTACCACACTTCTAATATTTTATTTCCAAAAGTCCCTCAGCCCATTTTGAATAACTGCCATGCACACATGGTTACTGACTAGCCAAAGTAGCATTGTTTTAATAGGGGGAGAGAGAGAATGATAGAAAGAGAAACAAGAGAGCAAAGAAGAAAACACTCGACAACCAGCCATGGTCGCCATAGGAAGAAGGAAGTCCAAGTCCATTTTCTCCCACACAGGTCCAACCCTATTAGTGTCCGCACTGGGTCGTGTAATGTTGACACGGGTATGGAGGGGTAAATCAACGAGTCCAAGCATCACAGCCTAAAACTTGTGCATCCCCCAAGTAAAAAAGAACGGAGGAAGCACAAAAGAAGGAAAGAGATGCAAGAAGATAATCTTGTTTCCTCATATCCAACATCTCATGAAATAAACAAACCAATGACGTTTAGTCCATCTAGAAAACAAAAGATAAACAAGAACTCGTTTTTGGTTGGATAATTTGTAAAGACATTTATAAAAAAATTTGGAGTGCTTAGATGAGGTGTTAAAGGTGAATAGCTATGTCACCGACGTATTGTTATTCTTCATTTTTTTTTTTTTACAATCGTATAGATAAAAGGAAGAATATTTCGGGAGCATTAACGGCGCGTCGGCGCCATCTAGGATAATTGATTAAATTAGTAACTGAATTATTGAACTACATTATTTCTTAATTAACAACCTAGCATAACTAGGAAACTTGACCGCTTAACATAATCTAGCAAATTATTTTAATTTAGCAACTAAGCTAGATCTTTATTAACTTATTAATAAAATAAAATATTATTCTTTATTTTCATAGCCCCTCAATCACTAAGGTTTAAAGCTAGTTGTCAACATTGCAATGTATATATATGACTATATGAGTAAGCCTCATACCAATAAGAACGACAAAAAAATATTTTGTTACAATTAAAGGAGTTGGTACCAATCAACATCCCGTAAATAAATTTCGGGAAAAAAAAAAGAGAAAAAGGAGGGAATAGAATAAACACATATGCCACATGCTACCAGGCACCAGCACTAAGCAACTAATATACAAACAGCAAATTAACAGCTTGAGGAACTCCAAACCAAGGGTAAAAAGATGTCAAACTATGGCCCAAATTGTTAACATCACAAAGTGTATAAAGTGCTGAGATTAATAGAATATTTACAAGATATTCTATACAGTGGTGGGGGTCAGGGGAGCTTGAGTAGATCACGTACCTGGCCATGGACATGTGTATGTCAAAACACGCATGCTATTACCCCATCTACAGAAGTATGGACTAATTTTATATTGAAGTAGCCATTTAAAATGTTGATCCAATGCCTCATACCACTCGTTACTTCCATGTTCCACGCCAAAGCGATCCTCAATCACTGTATCTGATATCTGGGTATAAAGTCAGAAACATACAACTACAAAGTCTTCGGAGACATTCAAAAATCATGGTATGGTCTCACAGCAACATAGTACATCATGAAACATCTTAAGAAACAGCAATCTACTCCTTGAAAAAATGCTAGTATTTCCTGATGTATCTGACAGAAAAGGCATAACTTTTAATCACGCCTAACATGCTACCAACCAAAAGACCATATATAGCACAAAAAATTAAATATAACTAGAAGTGTTAATGACATCAAACAATTAAAGCTGGTTAGCTCCAATTGAAAAGTCTGTTATTGGCCCTTTTCATGAATACAGAGGAAAGAGAAATGGAAAGGGACATGGAGGGAGAGATATTATTGGTATAATTATCAATTTATCACAACCAAGGTTACCTGAAGAGCAGTACGAACAGTTTGCGAATATAGTACATATAAAGTTCGCTTTTCATGGAAATCTCAGTGTAAAGGGGTATTGCATATTAATAATTCTCTTTTTCTAAAAGACATTAAAAAATTAATCTCCAATAAAGTGATAACATTTTATTAGAAAAACACCAAGGGAGTGCCACAACCACCCATATATGAAAGGAGGGATAATGGGAAAAGAAAAAAAAAACTCCTGCCCTCAAGATCTCGTGTAACAATTTATCCATAACATAAATGAACATCAACTGTCACTCAAAATGTAGCACTAGATTCCAGCTACACAATAGCCCCAAAGAAAGGATTTTGAAGCCTTGATACTGGCAAGCAATACCCTAAGTAAATCCAAGATTTGATACAATGTATATGTATGTATATGTATATATGTATATGTATATGTACATGTACATGTATATGTATATGTATATGTACATGTACATGTACATGTACATGTACATATGTATATAAAGTATATAGGATTCGGTTCTAATGAGAACCATCTTATGGTGAGAACCGTGAGAACCACTTAAATGAGCAAAAACATAATAAAATGAGCAAACAAATGTAAAAAATGAGCGAAAGCATAAAATGAGTAGAATACATTAAATGATCAAAAACGTAAAATGAGCAAAAATGTAAAATGAGAAAAACGTAAAATGAGCATAAAAAAGTTATATGAGAAAAAACGTAAAATGAGCAAAAGCGTTATGAAATGAGCATAAATATGTTAAATGAGCAAAAACATAAAATAAGCAAAACATAAAATGAGCAAAAACGCTGTGAAATTAGCAAAATCTTCGTAAAATGAGGAAAAATGAGTGATTCTCACTATAAGGGTGGTTCTCAAATATATATATATATATATATATATATATATATATATATATATATATATATATATATATATATAAAAATAAATAAGGTTCCCATGAGAACAATCGTTATATGAGAATACTTTGTTGTAATCCTTTTGAACCAATACGAAATCCATTTTAAAACATAGAATAAAATTCACATGAGAAAACTTCTTATATGAGAATAGTGGAACTATAATCTATTTTAGTGAAAATGTACTCTTTTTATAAGATATTACATGATAATCCCTAAATCTAAAAATGTAATCCTTTTAAAAGGTTGGCCCCGCAAGGAAAAAAAATGGTTGTAATTTAGCCAAAACGGATTACATATTGGTAAAAAAGGATTACAACGGTTGTATATATATAATATATATTTCCTCCGTTCCGTGAAGAATTACCCAATATGTTTTATTCCTCTTACGGCAAAAGATATATAATACTTTAATTATCATCGGCAAGCTCGCGTGCACGTGTGCGTGTGCGCGTTAGAAGACACCATCGTGGTCACAACTGCATGAATGAAGGGCCAGGGACAAAAATAAAGCAATGCATCCCACGAAGCAATTTATCTACAAAATCAACAAAATTCAAATAACACTCACCACTTAAGACTTGACTCCAGCTATATAAGTCTCAAATTAAAAACTTCAAACCTCGACAAGGGTAGGTTATACCCTAAGTAGCATCGATATGGACGCGGTGACGGGGAGGACAAATACGGGTACACCAAACAGCAAACGGCAAAATTAGATTTCCAAAAAAACGGGTACACATGGGGTTCGGGGAAATAAATAAATATAAAATATTATATCAATCAAAAACCATATAATTTTTTAAAAAAAAAAAAACAATTAAATCCATACAAAATTCTGAAGAGAAAGAAAAAGAAACAGGGAGTGGCGATTGACATGTTGGCAGTTTGTTTGCAGTAAAAATATTTAATAGGAAAGAAAACGTAAAAGAAACAAAATGAAAGGGTAGGTTTGAGATCGAAGAGAGAGGAACAAGATAAAGACCAAAGACAAAGAAAATATAAGATCAAAGAAATAGTTTGCTTGGTGGCTGTCTGCTAGCCGCCTGGTGTTTTAATGGTTGTAGGCCAGCCGGTGAGGCTGGCTGGTTGCAGAGAGAGAAAGGGAGTAAGGGAGGGAGCACAAGAGACAGATTGTGAGAGAAAGCCCCAGATCTAAATGAAATGACAGAAATGTACTTGGATGTCTAATTGGCTCCAATTTGATACCATTTTAAGCTTGTACTTCATAGGATTATTCTATTCGTATTTCCTTGATAGTGAATCCTATATCAGGAAATATTGGTGTTCTACCAATGGTCTAAAGTATACCACAAAATGGTTTTAGGGTGCAATGCAATGGGATAAAGCACATTTAAATGCATGGAATAGTGCGTGAACTTTTGCTATGTACATATATTCTAAAGATGCAAATATCAAAACAAAAGGAAGAGAGAAAGGCAAAGAGAGGAAATATTTTCTTTATTATCGTTTTATGGGGTCACAGAAAACCGCTATTTCAGTTATTTTTGATTTATTAAAGTATGTATATATTACTCTTTCTCAATTTTCATTTACCAGATATAAGATAAAAAAATGCCATCTCCGCATAATATCATATTTTCAACCTACCTCAAGTTAGACTGTTAGAACAAACCTCAGGCTACGGACAAAAGATAAAACACCTATGTTGCTCGGACTCTTCATTTCACCTCAAGTACCCGTATCGGATCCTAGACACTCGGACATGGATGGGACACTTGGACACTTTGTTTTGGGCCAAAAAATTGAAAAAGTTCCAAAAAATAGCTGAGTCGAACACTTGGAAACATACTCGTATCGGACATGGGTACCCGAGTCCGAGCAACATAGTAAAACACACAACTTAACTGCAAGACCCCAAGGCATATATAGAGAAAAGGATACACCAATTACAGCAGGAAGTGAAGGTGTAGCAGGTAGCACAAAGTCCCAAACTGTCAAGCTGATTTTCACACAAACAGAGCGATTTGAAATAGCATCTTCATCCATCAAATCAACAGCCCCATTATCTGACAAGAACTCGTTAAATGATGAGGACAGAAGAACACGTCTCAGATTTGATGTAGCAGATTTTACTCTGTCAACCTAAGAACCGAATATCACATAAATACTCCTGAAAAAGCCAAATGTACTGCAAACATGACCAGACAGGTAACATTATATAGGAATAAGATTATCACACCACTTCATCCATTGGATACTGCTCAACTGGTTCCATGACCTCAAGGCAGTCCTTCAATTCTCTGAATAATTGATGCTTTTCAGCTTTGCCCATGCATGGTGCTCTAGATCTGCGACAAGTCAGAATAATAAACCTATTAGAATAATGAATCATCTTAGGTAGATGAAAGAAAACTATACTACTATAAACCTATTAAGATCACATGCACTACAAGAGATAAATGCAAGTCGGTGCATGCTGACTTCTATATAATAATGGTATAAAACTAAATAATACTAAAATGAGTTGGGGAGAATAGATTATCACGGTGCATCAGCTTTTACAGCATTGATGTACAATTGCCCCTCATATATGCCTGCAGGTTGCTCACTGGGTATATCAATGGAAACCCATAATGCTGTTGTTTCTCTGCAATGAAGATAAGAATTTGCCTCAGAAAGTTCAAATGCAAACCAGGAATCCGAAACATAATCTAACAGAAGATATACCCAGGAACTAGGTTTATTTGACAGCTTGGCAAGTCAAGAGGTACAAGGGCATCAGGAACACCTAAAACAGCCACCACTCTTCGGATCTTTAAGGATTGACCAACTACCAATCTGCACACAGCAAAAAGCTATATCATAGTTAATTTTATTGCTTCAACATCAGCTATCATAGTTTAGAAGCATTCACTCCACTCAACGGCTCTATGTGTTTCCTTGAGAAGGTAAAAAAACTATGAACAACAGCACCCCCTCCCCTAGAAGAAAAACAAATGTTTGAATAAACATGGTGAACTACAGAAACTAACCGGTCTCCTGAAGCAGATATAAGGTCATTACACTGCACTTGTACAATTCCAACTACACCACAACCACCCCATGTAACTTTTGGGCGTAAAGCAACTTGAACACTCTCTCTCTCATTTCTGGCAGCCAACAGATTGACCTGTATCACAGAATTTTTGTTAGCGACACAATTATGAAAACTTGTCCAACCTCCACACCTACCCCCTTTCCAATGATGTAACCTGCCAGGAACACCATGTTGAGGATGTCAAAGAAACAATGTCAACAAAAATACAAGTCACTCATATACACAAGAAGAAGGTAGACACTTGTATGAAGAAGGTACCATTAACAAAAAGTGAAATCTGACACTTTCAAGTCTTTCACCAGAAAAAATAACATTGGATAAGTTTTCATTAAGAATGTGTTACCTGATCCTACTAACCCCTCCCAGAACTATAATTTGGAACGCACGAAGAGTACACTAGTGCAAGGAAAAAAAGTACATTAGCCATAACAGTCACAACGCCATGGAAGTGGCTTGTACCGAATCGATTGAACTGATCCCGGCCAATTGATGCGAAATTGGACTCCTCTCACGTGTGTGTTTAGAAGACCCAAGAACACAATGCAGCGGAAAACGAACGAACAATGATATATACTTTTAGTCGTAAGAAAATCTCTTAAAACTAAAAGAATTGGTTGATAAACACGCCTCAATGAAGAATTGTGTTTACGATAGATTGAATCACAAACTAAAAGACTCCTCTTAAAGCTTATAATTCGGGTTTAGCTAAGGAAGTGAATCTCCACTCTCAACCTTAACTAAGGGTTTTAATTAACAAATTACGAGAACCTCCACTCTCAAATCTGCTAATTGGGTTGAATTCTTGTAGTGTTACCTCCCAAGAAATTCGTTTCAAAGAAAGAATAAAAACCTCGGTTTTTAGACTTTAAACACAACGTGTTTTTGAATAAGCACAAAGCTCAAGTTTTCAACAACAAAATCTCCTTTCATTGATGAACCATATTACATATATATAGCAAAGAGCTAAAAAGGCTTAACAAATCAGCCATAAATATCTAATACACTAAGGTAATAAACAAAGCATTAAGCTACAAATATCCCACAAAACAAGTTGATCAACAAGTGGGGTGAATAGTGCTGCATAGTGTTCTTGTGTGTATTGTTGACCGGTTTTCTTCAAGCAAGTGGGAGGCTTCTCTTAGCTTGCAAGGAAAGCTTCAACTGATCTCCAAGAGTCCACATTAGCTGCTGCCCCATGCCTCACACGTCCAAATAAAACTTAAACTAAGCAAAATATACTCGGTTTTACAAAACCGCAAAACTGATCCAGAATTGACGTCTCAGTTGAAAGGCTACTGCAACTTCGTTTCTTCATGAAATCTCACCAAATTTTGTAGGATGAAACTTCAAGATGTTAGTGAACCAATGCAATTGGAATCACTCGAAAATTCCAAGTAACTTGTTCGGAATCATCAAAATGATTCTACCGCGCCACAGGCCAAACGTACAAAACAGTTTCTACTTAAAACAACTTCTAAACATAATTAGTGAAAATGAAGCATGTTTAGAACTCAACTAACACTAAACTTGCTAATTAAGCCTAATTAATTATTACAAAAACTAATTAAGATTAGTACTTAGCTAAACTTCTAACAAGTGATCCTAATCCACGATATGAGCCATATCCAACGGATCTTGTTAGGTAGAATAGGTGATACTAAATCAGGGTTAAGAATGATCATGTAAGCCATCCTTAATAATCTTGGTACCTTCCCATTTCGTACCATTCTCTCTTTCTTCAAAAGAATTCGACCTCGAATTCTCGTTGTTGGAGCTTGAAGGTTGTGCATAATCTTTCTTGTTCACCTCCATGCTCTTTAGAATTGGTGCTCGCATCATTTTGTGGTGGTAGGGTTGGTGGTAGTTGTTCTATGACAACAACCTCCAATAAGACTTCCCTCAAATCGGGATTTTCTACCTCCACTCCCTCGTTTGTTTTTGCATCCAATTCATACATAATTGTGTTTTCTTCTTCTTCTTGTTCAGCACTAACTTCACTTTCTCCTTTCGATTGAAGCTTCTCTACTAATAGAGACACTTTCTTCTTGTGAAGTTTTTGCTTCTTATCTTCTTGCATTTGTTGCCTCAAGAATCGAACCTTTTGATTAGCTTCTTGCATCCGTGCAAAAGCTTTAACTAGTTCATCCATATTAACAACAATACAACATATAGAAGTTCAAGATGAACTACTATTACAATGAATACAAACAGAAGAAAAACAAAACATTCCGCCTAGAGACGCCCGGAATTTTCACCAAAAATTCGAGCTTCAAACCCTAATCAAATTAACTTGAAATTGAATGAAATTTTGTCACAACGTAGCCCTAGGTGTTTTAAGCACTCGACCAAAATTTCATAAAAAAATAACAAACCAATTGATTGCAGTTTTTATTTTTCTAAAGCTGGTCCAGATTAATCCGGTTTTAGACCACTAAAGAAAAACACGCTGACTATGCTAGCAAATGACCACCAAAAGTTATGAAATTTTACAGGCCAAAACTAGACATAAAAATAACCACTTTCAAAAAAAGAATCACCCAAAAACACGATCTGAGATGTGAGAACCTCGCGTTCAAAGTTACCTCAAAAAACTGTCTTTTACGGGTTGCTTCCTTTTGCTTCTTTTTTTGTGGTTTTCCTTCTTCTCCAAGAACGTCTAAGTGCCAAGAGGACTTAGAGGCTGCAGCTCTGATACCACTTGATGCGAAATTGGACTCCTCTCACGTGTGTGTTTAGAAGACCCAAGAACACAATGCAGCGGAAAACGAACGAACAATGATATATACTTTTAGTCGTAAGAAAATCTCTTAAAACTAAAAGAATTGGTTGATAAACACGCCTCAATGAAGAATTGTGTTTAGGATAGATTGAATCACAAACTAAAAGACTCCTCTTAAAGCTTATAATTCGGGTTTAGCTAAGGAAGTGAATCTCCACTCTCAACCTTAACTAAGGGTTTTAATTAACAAATTACGAGAACCTCCACTCTCAAATCTGCTAATTGGGTTGAATTCTTGTAGTGTTACCTCCCAAGAAATTCGTTTCAAAGATAGAATAAAAACCTCGGTTTTTAGACTTTAAACACAACGTGTTTTTGAATAAGCACAAAGCTCAAGTTTTCAACAACAAAATCTCCTTTCATTGATGAACCATATTACATATATATAGCAAAGAGCTAAAAAGGCTTAACAAATCAGCCATAAATATCTAATACACTAAGGTAATAAACAAAGCATTAAGCTACAAATATCCCACAAAACAAGTTGATCAACAAGTGGGGTGAATAGTGCTTTGCATAGTGTTCTTGTGTGTATTGTTGACCGGTTTTCTTCAAGCAAGTGGGAGGCTTCTCTTAGCTTGCAAGGAAAGCTTCAACTGATCTCCAAGAGTCCACATTAGCTGCTGCCCCATGCCTCACACGTCCAAATAAAACTTAAACTAAGCAAAATATACTCGGTTTTACAAAACCGCAAAACTGATCCAGAATTGACGTCTCAGTTGAAAGGCTACTGCAACTTCGTTTCTTCATGAAATCTCACCAAATTTTGTAGGATGAAACTTCAAGATGTTAGTGAACCAATGCAATTGGAATCACTCGAAAATTCCAAGTAACTTGTTCGGAATCATCAAAATGATTCTACCGCGCTACAGGTCAAACGTACAAAACAGTTTCTAGTTAAAACAACTTCTAAACATAATTAGTGAAAATGAAGCATGTTTAGAACTCAACTAACACTAAACTTGTTAATTAAACCTAATTAATTATTACAAAAACTAATTAAGATTAGTACTTAGCTAAACTTCTAACAAGTGAATTTAATCCACGATATGAGCCATATCCAACGAATCTTGTTAGGTAGAATAGGTGATACTAAATCAGGGTTAAGAATGAGCATGTAAGCCATCCTTAATAATCTTGGTACCTTCCCATTTCGTACCACCAATGGAGTACAAATTCACAAAAAAAATGGATTTTTATTCACATTTGCATGTTTTTAATTTGACAAGTGTCCTTTCAACAATATATTACCAAACCATTTCATATATGATTGGGCTATTTATTTGATAAATGAAATCAAATGAATGCTCCATCCCTTGATTAATATGAATTGACACAATTCATAACCTCATATATAAAACCCAACTTGAAGGCCCCCGTGACGTTCTTCTCCCTTCCTTGATGCGAGCATGTTGTATCATTTTTTTGCGAAGAACGATTTTCCCCTCCAATTTATGGCCGGTCTCACAAAGAATGGACACAACAGGGAAAAAAAGAGGTCTTTAAGCTTTGAATCATCATCAAGTAACAAAAATCGCAACGAGAAAGACGTAAATTTTATCGCGACATTATATAACAGCGTTCCCCAGAGTGGCAAGTTCAATTTCGTTACATAACTTGTGGTTGCAAAGTATGTGGACTAGTGTAACAAAACTACAAGCGAATTACATTTACATACCCATACCATGTACCAGAACATACCCACTTCCATGCCTTGTGGTTGCAGAATATGTAGACTAGTTTAACGAAACTACAAGCGAAATTACATTTCCATACCATACCATGTACCAAAAATACCCACTTCCACATAATTTTACCTTCATATCATGCCTACATTTAAGCGTGAATGGAGTTATAAAGGCAGCTTGTCAGACGTTCGGATGCCATCATGAACAAGTCTCTGAACCCCATCATTCAAATAGAAAGTAAGAGAATTCCAACTTGTCTAGAGACACAGATAACACACAGTTGAACTTATTATGATAAAAAAAATATTCATGTTACACACGTGTAATAATGACTATACAAAACTAATTTGTTAAATCATGCTGCAGAAGTAGCATCTCACCGATATTATATAAATGCTTCGCTGACATTCCAGCACACATTTATAAATTAGAAACATTTCCCTTCATCATTCAAATTAAAAAGCTCTGGAGTACAATAAACAGATTAGACTTCAAAATCTGTTTTTCACCTTAATTTGTATTATTTGAAGATAGGTTAAATGACCCTCGGGCAGTTATCATGTCCCATATCTGACACACGTTGAGACACCAACATGCACCTAATATATGTCAAAACTCATCTCAAGTGTATTTGACTCGAGATGTCAACGTGTGCCTAGTAGAGTTGAGCTACATGAAACTTAACTCAAAAACTTGTGAGAGATTATAATACATAATTATCAAGTACTATCAAAAGCAATATGCCTAAATCCAATATGTCTACCCTAGGGACTAGGAGTGCTAACAAGACAAGATCACTTGCAAGCTACTCGAGGTCGACTCAATCAAAACTCACCTGGACTCAAAAAGTTAGCGAGTAGAGTTAAGCTACCCCAAGCTCCAACTTGACTTGCACAATTTACACTCGTGTTGTGAGAAGGGCTCTATTTGGTAAAGAGAGAATTGCGGCCAAGGTGTATTAAGTTGTATAAAAAATTTGAATGGACCCGATGCACAATAACATATCTTACTGCACTTAGTATTGTATGATATAGTCAGATTTTATTTGATATAATCAAATTTTTATTTGACATACTCAGTTTTTGTATGATCCAATCACCTTTTGTATATAGTCAATTTTCTCTCGAATAGTCCATTTTCTCTCATATAGTCAATTTTTGGGTGATAAAGTCAATTTGGGTTCACTATAAATCACTCCACCCAAGACACTGTTACTTTATCTCCAACCAAGAGCCTAATGACAATAATCTCTTGGCTTAATTAGATATAAGGCATGTTATGTCTAAACCCCCTCCTCAATTACCCCCCATAGACCCAGAATCTTTAAACGCATATTGGGCTATGGTGTTAGCATACAATGTAGACCAACCCACCTCACTTGGACCTCGCACATTACTATAGGAATTGACCAGGCATGAAACATTACACTCTAATGGCCTACAGGTGTGACAGAGCTCACTTTTCCTGGGATTCACGAAAACAGTTCATGACCAGAAAAAGAAAAAAAAACTAGTACAAGCCGAAGCAATAAGATACAGCACACATACAGGTTCCAAATGCCTAGGCATCTCTTGTGACCCGACATTTGCAGTACTAGGCATGCACCAAACGTGAAGTAATTCAGAAGATGGGACTTCTGATGGATCAATAGCGCCCTTCATTGAACTAGACACATAAATACCAGCATCACTCCATCCATACGAAGTCCCTCCACCGGCTACACCTTCAACAGGAGGCAACATCACCTCCTGATTATTCCCTGCAAAACCAAAATGCACGGACCGATCAAATATATACTTATCACAAACAATCATGAGTACCAACAATTTGAAGCAACAACACTTCTATTTGCATCAATAAAAAAAAGAGTTTTCTACTTAGTGCTCCCGTGTTCTACAAAATTCTATGTTGTACCCGGCCTTTTTAAACTTTCCACATTGTACCCTAAACTATCTAAACGTGACACAAAATACCCTTACTAATAGAAAATCCTACTCCAAACCCCACTCAGTCTTCAATTTGGCAAGATCATACCCCAAATCTCATTAAATTAACAAGGCTACAAAATCCTACCCTATACCCATATCATAAGAAAGTCCCAAAATCTAATGCTTGGTATTTTGTACAAGGGTATTTTGTGTAATATTTAGAAAGCTTAGGAGTACAATGTGGAATGTTCAAAAAGTGATGTGGACATGGATGGCTTCCCTAGAACAAATCTTAGTTCTGTTAGGATTTGTTTGTTTTCCTAATTCTAGTAGGAGTAGGACTCTTGAAATCCTAATCCTAGTAGGATTAGAACTCCTAATTCTGTTAGGAGTATAATAGATTATAAATTCTAGTTGAGTTAGAAATTCAAATCCTAGTTGGATTAGGATTCTAATTGGAGTAGAGTTATAGTAGTAATAGGAGTCTAGTTAGTAGGCGCAAAATTGAGATTGTTCAACTTGGTTTAGGAGTTTGTTATTTCTTTGTTATCTTGTTTTGTTTAAAGTTATCTTGTTAGTTTCCTAATCTTAGTATACTTAGGTTGTAATGCCTATATAAGGCTTATTTCGATCATTAATAAAAACAGATTTAGAGAGTTTATGAAAGTTTATTTAATGAGTTTTAAAACTTACATGTGAGTTAATTGCTTACAAACCACTAATTGATATTCGGGAGTGATTATTAGTTAGTGTTAAACAACTTAATTCCGGGATTGGTTTGAGTGTGTTTAAGAACCATTGAATTTGATTCGAGAGTGAATTAAATTTAGTGCTTGATTAATTAGGCCAAGAGTGACTTAATTGAATCAAAACCCTATTTGAGAGTTTAGGAGTGATCAATCAAATAGTACTATCCTTTTGTTCGAGTTTTGTTCGAGTGTGTTCATTAGAAAATCAACCAAGAACCCATCAAGAACCAATCTTTCTTTCAAAATTCTTGGGAAATTTAAAACTTCACCAAAGTGTGGAATCACATCCACATCAAAAAGGTTGGATGCAACATAGAATTTCATAAAACACTCGGGCACTACATAGAAAAACCCATAAAGAAAGTAACAATAAAATCTTTGTTAAATCAACCCCTTCGTTTACCTCAGGCGTCGCGTGTCGACTTGGCAGTGTCTTATACGACACAACACTTGGATACTTTATATTTAACAAAAAGCTTCACATTTTTCTACAAAATCACCGAGTCGGGCACCTCAAACCTAGTAGACATTTTATCCGAGTTTGACTAGCATAGAAAAAAAATTCCAGCTAGTACCAAAATCGAATATTTAGACATTTGGAGAACAATACAATTGTTCACATTCCATAAAACAGTACTAAAGAACTAAGCTCTGGCAGGTAACAATAGAAAGCAAATAAGTTTTAGAAACCCTAGCGGATTCAATTTGTTAAAATGTATCACGGAATTCAGCAATATTGACATGCATTATCAAAATCCACATCCCTCCATATGAAGGAATTGCAAAAAGTTACTTCCCAAACAAACCTGAATTATCCATACAAACCTGAATTATCCATGCTGCTGCTGTAGTTCAAAAGAGAAACGAATTATCCCAAATATCGATGATCACAAAATTTCGCTTCACGAAGGAATAGATTATCACTGCTCAAACGAGAATGGTTTGATGGAATCCAGACTTCGCTAACCCAGTTGCTGTTGAAATGTTTCTTTTTGACAAATTTGGGCCGCTGGACGCTGGTGGAATCAGGAAGAGTATAGTACTTCGTGCTGCCTAAAATCTTAATCTTAATAATATATATATATGGAAATTTTGTTAATAAATACCACAGTTTGGACACTTTTTTGAAATAAATACCTAGGTTGTTTGAAATTTTATGTAAATACCAACTTTCTGCCATTTCTTTTGGAATCACTCCCACTTAATAGATTTTCGCAAAACAGTTAGTTTTCCGTTAGTGGTATGTGAAATTACTTCTTACCTGCCATTGATCTCGTCCACCACCACCACCACCACCACCACCACCACAGCAAAAACCCATGAAACTCACTATCCTTGCAATCCCTCCTCTCTCTCCTAACCACCATTAGTTGGTTAGGGTGGTGGGTGGGGTGTTTTTTTAGTGGGTGGAGGTGGTGGTGGTTTTGTAGTTGGTTGTGTTGTGGGTGCGTCGATTTTTGGGTGGGTGGGGGTGGTGGTGGCGGCAACGGTGGCAAGCATTGTTGTTGCATGTGGTAGGGGGAGTGGTAGAAGGGCAAAATCGTAATTTCACGCGCCATTAACGGTGCAAAACTAACATTTTTGCAAGATTCCGTTAAGTGGTAGTGATTTCAAAAAAAATTAGTCGACCTTGATATTTATATAAAATTTCAGACAACCTAGGTATTTATTTCAAAAAAGTGACCAAACTATGGTATTTATTGTCAAAGCCAGCTCACGAGGTCGCGACATTTGGCGTCCTCATTGGACGCCATTTGTCGCACTTATGTCATTTTTTAAACATAAACTAGTATTTCGGCTCGGGCGATGCCCAGGTCAGTTACAATTATTAGGTATATTATTAATCACAAATCTCATAATTAATTTTATTATCTTTTCATAATATTTTGTCTAATGCGAAACTGGAAAATGAACGTTATGACATGATAAATTGTAAAAAACTTCTAAAGAATTGGGATAAAAACAATAATTTCAATGGAATTGGGGGTAAGAGAATGTTATTACTTAATAAAAGTGTTAGTGAACAAAAAGTTTATCTATGTTTTTATAATTAACAAGTTTTTAGGCCCGGGCTATGCCCCGGGTAATTATATCTTTCATTTATTAAGATTTTACTTTGAAGTAATAACATCAAATATTAATTGGTTTAGTAGTTAAGACATTAGTATATATGCTTGTGATCATGGGATCGAATATTATATAATGCATTTTCTAATTTTTTAGTGTATATGGATTACATGGCATAAAATACTCTAAGCGAAGGCGCCACGTGGCATCGTTCCTTGCTTAGGAACGTCTTTTAATATATTAGTATAGATTACATATAATTATAAGACTTTATTATGTTTTACTTCGAAATATTAAGCATTGAAATTGTAATGGATTGGTGGTTAAACTCTCACATTTCTTTTCAAAGGTCATGTGTTCGATTCCTAGTAGCTATACATTGTTAATATTTTTTCAGGAGATTATAAGCATGTGGATTAGAAGCTTGAGAAGAGTGTCATGTGGCACATTCATTGGAGAGTGCCACGTGCCACCGTTCCTTTGATAGGAACGCCTTTTAATATATTTTTATAGATAGAGTTACAAAGTAATAAAAATACATGTACATAGTTTAGGATAAGAAGAAATATAGTTGAGTTCACAATGGAAAACTTAGGTATAGTAAATCGATTATAACTTTTAATATATAGTTCGGAAAATTATAATTTTTGTACCATTGGAAAGTGAATAAAAAATACTTTAAAATAAGATCCATTTATACTATATTTAAAATTTTGTACTAAAGTAACGTAATTGACTATTCTAAAGTATTAAAGTAACAAACTGCTATTAGAATTAATAATTCAATTAATATTAGAGCTTTTCTACAAAACCTATTCGGGTTAGAATTAGAATATTCAAAGTTATTACATTATAACTTTTAATGTTGTATATCGGACGAAAAGACGTTCAAATAGGGTATGTGAAGATTTCAAAAGTCTACATCTTCTTCACGAAGAGAACGGGCATTTGCCGGGTACCAAATACTAGTATATATATAAAGGATGAACTTTTCGAGGGCATAGGAAGCTCATTTCGAGAGCATAGAGCGCGCCACGTAAGATTGCCACTCCATCAATTTTTATTTCTATTTTTTTTACAAAAATAGAGTTCTACATAGATTTGAATACATATAAGGAGCTTTGGATAAGCGAAAATTAGATTTTGGTTTTGAATGAACAACCTAAAGTATTGTATTATGTAAACTATGTATGACTTTTGATACGTAATTCAGAATATTATAATTTTTGTACCATTGAATAATGCTCGAAATATGCTTCAAAATAAGATTCATTTACAATATAGTTCTACAACTTATGAAATAGAGAGCGCCACGTAGGATTGTCAGATCATTAATTTTTATTTTAAATATTTTAAAAAATAGAGTTCTACATATATTTAAATACATTAAAGGAGTTTTGAATAGGAGAAATTAGAGGTTCGTTTTGAATAAACAACCTATATTATAATATGTAAATTGAATGTAACTTTTGCTACCTAATTCAAAACATTATAATATTATGTCATCCATTTACAATATAGTTTTACAACTCATGAAAATATATTTAATTAGATGAATGATAAGGCAAGACGCAAGCAAAAATCGACCACTGATGAAGGTAATATTATGTCATCTATAGTCAACAAGCCACAAATAGTACCCCAAGAATACCCAAATTCTTGTTCAACATCTCTAAACATTGTCACTGTGTAAATTTGACTAGCATGTCTCAACATGTCTGCTATAGGTAAATAAGACTTTGGGATAAATCTAGAATCCACAAACTCATAATTGGTTTCAATTTGTCTCCATCGTAAAACAGCGCTCTGGAACATACCAAAAAAATTATACAAACTTGTTGTCTTGGAAGCTTGAAAGCTTATAGCATTATTAGTACTTTCACTACACTGGGAAGA
The DNA here is from genome assembly GCA_947648045.1 of Beta corolliflora. Taxonomy (NCBI): domain Eukaryota; kingdom Viridiplantae; phylum Streptophyta; class Magnoliopsida; order Caryophyllales; family Amaranthaceae; genus Beta; species Beta corolliflora. The sequence goes on from CANSZD010003585.1 coordinate 276,612, forward strand.
CAAAATTCCAGCTAAAAAGAAGTCTTTGCTCAATGTTGTGGACCACTTATCCTTCAACTCATATAAACGAGCAAACCACTTGTTTCCTATTAGGCCATACTTCTCCATCATATACTTCCAACTTGCCTCAAACTCAACATTATTATAACAACCACGAAGACATTTCTTAAAAGCATCAGAAAATGTGTCATCACTTTTCAAAGTTCCAAAGTTACTACTTGCATTATGATGAAGACGTCATTGGCATAGCCTCGGCCTTGTGTTAGGAAACACCTACATACCACAATTCTGTTAATAAACATTTTTTATGAATTTAGTACCCATATAAAGCCATTAAGTAACTAGTTTATGTCATTTGGTGACCAACATAGTCCCTAAAGATCACAGAGTAATTTAAAGTCATTTAATCACTTTATTCATTTAGTACCCTGTATACCTTCATAAATTACCAGTGTAACTCATTTTGTGACCACTTTCACATATAAGATAAAAAGACTAAAAAAATTCAACAAAAATACCTAAGCCAAAGCATTGCTGATGGCATGATCATAGTCTGTAAATATTGACACGCGACAAACTCCGCCCATACATTTCTTGAATACCTAAAAAATCTACACAAATGAATCGGTTGTCTCATTTGACAAAAAGCAACACCCAAACATTACATTCTTCCAATGATTGTTTATACCAACAAACGCACCACATATCAAATTATACCTATTTGTACGATACGTGGTATCAAAAACAGTAACATCTCCATACAATACATAATCATCCTTCATCATAGAATCACGCCAAAACATATTACACAACCTACCAGAGCTATCCAATTTCACCCTATAAAAAATATCCTCTTCAGCAGCCCTTTAGCTAAGCTTATTGACATCCTGCGCATTACCTCTCTCAATTGCCTTCATCTTAAGTTTATTCACAAAGTTGTAGTGGTCACGAGAAGTGTGACCAAGGGCCTGCGCACCACCGTACTTGTGACATTCTTAACGATATTGCACAGCAGGTCGCATTAATGCTTCTGTCATAACAATAATCTCTTTCGCTTTGCCATCCCCAATCGCCCTCTCCGAATGATGGTAATACTTCCACTCAGGACGGGTAAGCTCATGATTGTGTACAAGCACATGAGCTATCACTTCATACATTATGTAAAGCCCCGGAAATTCAAAACCTTAACTGGTTGCGAAAACTGAACTTAAGCCTGTGGGTTATGAGCCCACTAATAAATTAATAGCCTAAAATAGTTATTCAGCTATACAAAGGTTCATCATAAAATTATAGTGGTTACCATAATACATAATATCCTAAATATCCCGAATCAAACATAGTCTCTTCAACATAACCCATTATAATAGCGGTACACAACTGTTCTGCCATACCTAAAAGAGAAAACAAAACGTCATGAGGCGAGGCTCAGTAACATGCTACTCTAACACCGTAAAAGCATTTTAGTTCATTTTATTAGCAAACAGGGAGGAGAGAAATAGTAACACTATTTCATAAACATAACATTTAATCCTAAAATATTATCATCATTCTTTATCCTGTTCATATGCATAACTCTCTTAATTTGGTAACTTGGCTAGTACAACGGAATAGATATCTCCCTAATTTTATTTTCATAAACGGAAGGCAACCACCCGAGGACCTTGGCCCCCACAAACAACAGGTGGTAATAATGCCCAAAACATAACACGGCACCACCCGAGGACATATGTGTAACACCCCTGACAATTCTCTATTTTATAAAATTCCTGTTTCCCACAAAAAATAGAGAATCACCAAGGTATTATCGTCCGTGTAAAAACGTATCGGCTTACTCAGTGTTTCGCAGCGGAAAATAAATAAAGTACTTGAAATCATTAATTAAACTTAAAAGATGATTTAATGTCTAAGAACCATAATGTTCTCAAACTAAGTCAACCATAAAGTCAACTCCAAAATCAAACCAAAGTTAAACCAAACATAAAAGGCAAAACCAATGAAACATAATTAAACCAAAAGTATAAAGAGTATTAAAAAGAGGCCAAAACACCGACTCTCCAAACCGTCTCCCAAAATCTCAATGGATGCATCATCTTCAAACCTGGAATGGTCGATGCTATATTGATCTTGGAAGACTGCTCGCCAAATAGAATCATTACAGGATCAATAAGACACATCGATGATCGACACACAAAAAAGCACGTAATCAGCAAAACTGAGTACATACATAATAAATAAAATACATAACCTAACATGGTACTAATAAGCATTAATTCATGGATAAATAATAACATAATAAAATATCAGACTCACTAGACTGAACTTGACTCCACAAAACCAACAGATTATTTTATTAATAAGTTTGAATAGTCAATGGATCGAGTTGTCCAACCAAACCTTGTCTTCAATTTAGAAGACGAAGTACGGACGCGACTCCGTACTCCCTACGACCAACGATATCGATGTACTAATTAAATAAAAATAGGACATGGTGATTAATCCGGCCCCAAGAAAAGTCATGGGCTACCACCATGTACTCCAACTCATACTAGTCCAATACTTCAGACGTGCACAAGTCTAAAGCTTATTGCTATTCACTTTTCACTTTAAGTATTAATATTTTATTTGATGTTGGGACTCACAACAATAAGACAATCAACACAAATAACATGAAAATACAAAGACTCCAATTTTTATCTTAGGATTAAATATTGTGATCATACAACTCAATTGACCCAGAATTAATCCCCATTTATTTGTTGACTAAAATCAACAACCAACCAACCTTTATTTGTTGACTAAAATCAACAACCAACCAACCTATCAATAGGTAAATATCCAACTTTACTAAACAAGGCCCACAGTCCTTACAAAGTAAATGATATAATAAATTCAAGGGAACAACATGATACATTTCATGATCCAATAAATAATATATTTATTAATCCCTCATATGAATTAATAAATTAAACATTCCCAACCCACATGCTTGCATCGAGCATCCATATAAACATGTAATACTTCATAATAGGCAACATGTTTCACACAATAATATAAAACATGCAAATCCACTTACATATAAGCCACATATGAACTATAAAAAGTTCCCTACACATGATACTATATCATTCCTAACCTTAGGACATGATACTAGTCTAAAAACACATACGCATGTACGTACCTTGTGTAGACAATATAGGAGGCTACTTTAACAACCTTAGAACTCACTCAAGGTGAAATCTCCTCCTACCAAATAATAAAATTTCCACTATAAGTACACCAATAACAATTCCAGTAAGGTATAACTTCTTTAAAACTCTTTTAAACTTTCTTTAAAATAGTTCTAAAGATTAAAGTACTCAATTTTCATAAACTATAATATAGTACTATAGTTTTCACTTTTAAAAACACTAAAAATCCATGCTTACATGTTTAAATCCTAATTTAAACATATATATTAAATCTGAAATTTATTTACTTCACCAAACTAATTATATAATCTGAAATTAATAATAAAATAGCTAAAGATATAAACTTTAAACTATAATTCAATAAAATAATACTTAAAACATGAAAAATATTAACATCATAAATAATAATAGGAAAAAGAGAGGAAATAAACCAAAAGAAGAGAGGAAAAAAGGGGCGGCCGAGAGGAGGTGGGCCCGGCTAAGCTGCGCTGCCGGTCACGGGGCTGGTGGTGGCTGGAGGTGGCAACAGGAGAGGTCGGCAGGGCGGCAGCCGAGAGGAAAAGAGAGAGAGAGAGAGAGAGAGAGGGTCGTGTGAGAGAAGAGAGAAAATTAGGGTCTAGGGCTTTGTCTCCTAAGTTTAATGAGAGGCAAAATTTGTGAGGGAGTAGTGTATTTATAGGTTTCCATTAGAGTCCAAAGGCTAATGGGCTTGCTTGTTTAGTTTAATAAAAGATGACAACATGAAAAGACTACAAAAGGTTAGGGCTCCTCTAACCCAATATTAAATTCATTTGTACTACAACTGTAGACACATAATCGTGTCTCCCCATTTAGTACCCTATGATGACCAATACCCCACTCTAATTGGTCCAGATCGAGGAAAGAATAAAGAACGAGTCTAAGATAAAAAATTTAAAGCCCAAAACCTTTTTATAACTCTTTTATTAACCCATTTACGAAAGGAAAAATTCACATCAATAATCCCAACTATGGGCACTCTTCCAATATTAATCCCAACTAAGGATTATTCCAGTATAATCCAAACTATGGGGTGCATCTTCCCAAAACGATCCCAGCTGACCAGTGACTTACTAAACCAGTAATTTTTGTAATTTTTCTTAATTTATTTAATTAAGTTAATAATCCACCACCCACCACCTAACCACCGTTGACCACTACCACACACCACCTTACCCACCATCGCACACCACCACACCCACCGTTAACCACCATCTCACGACCACAACCACCACCACTTACACAACTAACACAGAATCTACCCCCACCGGAACCACCACGCACACAATCATACACAAAATCACAACCACAATTACCCAAACCCACCAAAAAAACCCAGTACAATTACCGCCAACAACTACAGCTTCTCACTTCTTTCTCTCTCCTCCATGGCCGGTAGAGGCAAGAACATCGGCGCTGGCGCAACCGCCAAGAAAGTCGTCTCTCGCAGCAACCGCCAAGAGGCAAGTACAATCGCCGCTGAGGTTCTTTCTATTTCCTTAATTTTTGCGTCCAATTCAATTGATTGTTCAAGTGTTTTTGCTGTTAATTTTTGTGTTAAATCAACTCTGAAATTCTCGATTCTTACTTCAGATTTTCTTCACTTTCAAACCTAAATGCTGAGCGTGATTTATTTGAGGGAGGGGATGATGAGGTTGAGGGACTAAAAGTAGGGGCGAGTTGGCGGAGTAGAGTTTGGGGACGGCGAGACGGTGAGGATAGTGAGGGAGGTGTAGCGGTTCACGTCTGGTTATTGATTTTGGTGGAGGGGTGGTGGCCGGTGTGTGGGTGATTAGGTGGGAGGGTGGATGGCATGTGGGTTATTTCAATGGTCTGAGGAAAGAGAGAGAGATATGGTGGTTGCTAGCAGGTGTGGAGGGAAAGAGAGAGAATGAGATGTGAAGAAATTAAAAGAAAAAATAAAAATAAAAAATCTGCGAATTAGATTGCGCCACATAAGCAAATTAACCTGTTAAACAGGTTATAATAGGTAATGGATCAATTTAGGAAGACAATTGATATAGTTAGGATTATACCGGAATAATCCTTAATTGGGATTAATATTGGAAGAGTGTTCATAGTTGGGATTATTGATGTGAATTTTTCCTTTACGAAAACCTTTTAAAAATAGTTTTTATGAAAGCCCAATTTCTAAAACCCATTTTATAAGCATAGTTTAATTAATAGAATTAATTAATTATATTAATTAGTTTTGTTAATAAAAATATCTTTTTATAAAAAAATATATTTTTCCAAAGTGTTTTCAAATATTTTTATCTAACTATTTTATTAAAATCTTTTTAGAAAACCTATCGCTTCCCAACTAACTAAACTTATATATTACCCAACCCCTCACAATAACATTGACGACTTCACTTTCAATTCTCACGGCTCACCTTATAACAACACATCTCATGTCACAAAATCACTCGACACTCATCTCACAAAACTCCCCACCGCCTATCTAACAAAACCCACGACTAAAATCCCACATAGCTACAACACAATACTCCACCGCCATAATCATCAATCTTTATCATCACCTTACTCCCTACTAATCTATCTCGCTAATCATCATCAGCAATCATCATCACTAATTCATCAACATCCTTTTTTATTCACCTACAACCAACACCTTATACCTCCTACGACTATATCTAATACCCTACGCCTAAATAAAAGCTTACTACAACAAACACACGCCTAGTGCTACACACTGCAAGGCATAATTCAACTAATACTCGATCCAACATATAATCCAACGCAACATAATCTTTTTTTAAAGACTTGTACAACTATTCGATCTAAGATCCGTACAAATCAACGACCCCAGACGGTGGTATAATTTCTGAGGGTCAACTAAATTAACAATTTTTACATCTTTTATTTATCTTTATTATATTTCTTGAAGTTACTAACATTCTATTCATGATGTAGATTGTTAACAAATTCATGCTACGGTAAGTATTGTATAGTATACTAACTCCCTGCAATATTTTATTTTCTTATTTTTATTTATTTTCATACATTATTATATGTCTGCCTGATTGTTCTATATATACTATTATGATTGTCCTGCATGACTTTTATCACCCATATGTTATTATTGCTAAACAAGACCTAAAGAATTGTTCTAACTAATTCAGATAATTTGGACAACCTGCTAGGTACCTTGTAATATTACTGCTTAATAACTTGTCACTAAAAATAGTCTTTTTATGTGTTTAATTTCCTGAACTAACTTAGACTAATTATTTGTAGGGTGTTTAAAATATTATATGATTATCCTTTGGCATAAAATCTGTAATGAATCGATATTTAGTAGAGGCCATCAATGGGCAGCATGGTTCCTGACTGTGTTGTACCCTCACCCCGAACTCAATTTTTGGTTCATTTTGACCATCTATGGAGTCTAGACGGGGAAATCTACATTGGATAAGTCTCTAATTTGTCCCTACGATTTCCCAATATCCAATTAGGTTTATGATTCTTCCTTTAAAGAATTGTTGGCGACTTCGAAAACGTTTTCAATACAAAAACTTTTACAGTAGGGTAGTCAAATACAAATACGCGCTCACACCGCGTAGGCGAAATAAAAACACGCCTACAACAACTCAAACTTATTTAAATTAATTATTGACTCTCAAATTCCATCTTTAAAATAATTTAAATACTTTGACTATTTAAAACATTAAATAATCATTGATTTAAAATAGTCAATACTCAAGAATTAATTAATTATTTAAATACTAAAAATACTTATAAATATAATTTAAAATATATTTATAAAATTCATAAAATTGTGGGGGATTATAATCTACCCCTCTCAAAAGAAGTTTAGTCCCAAAACTTGGCACGAAAACTCTCACAGTTTTAAATTTTTTCTCAAATCCTCCATTTGAAAATACTTGTGTCACAACATGTGCACACTTTACCAATCTTAAAACCACTTGTGTCACTACATGGACACATTTTCCGAAGCGAAAAACCAATTTTTTTTGCACCAACATGTGCAAATCGCCAAAATAAGCATAAAAATACCATAAAATAAGGCAAAAAGCGCGAAATTCTATCGCATTCTACCCCTCCTAAAGAAACGAGTTAAGCCCCCATAACTCACCTCAACAAACAGGCCGGGATACTTCTTTCTCATTTCATCTTCGGCTTCCCAAGTTGCTTCTTCGCACTCATGGTTAGACCAAAGCACTTTCACAATATTCACATCTTTATTGCGCGTACTACGCACTTTACGATCCAAAATTTTCACAAGCCTTTCCTCATACGTGAGGTTACTATCTATCTCGATCCTTTCAGGTTTCAAAACATGATTCACATCAGGAATATATCGCTTAAGCTAAGAAATATGAAACACGTCGTGCATCTTCTCGAATTCCATTGGCAAAGCCAACTTATTCGCTACTTTTCCCACACGTTGCAAAATCTCGTATGGACCAACGTACTTGGCTCTTAATTTACCTTTCTTACCAAAGCGCATTTCGCCTTTCGTCGGTGACACTTTTAAGAACACTTTATCACCAACAGCGAATTCATCTTCTCTTTGCTTCAAATCAGCATAACTTTTCTGCCTATCTTGGGCAGCTTGGATTGTAGCTTGAATCAACTTCACATGCTTAACAATCTCTTCAATGAACTCAGTCTCCAATACAATATTCTCACTAAAATCATTCCAACAAATGGGACTTTGTAATCCCCCACAATTTTATGAATTTTATAAATATATTTAAAGTATATTTATAAATATTTTAGCATTTAAATAGTTAATTTCTTAAAGTGTTGACTGTTTTAAAAAGTCAAAGGATTAATTAATGTTTTAAATAATCAAATATTTTATTGGGTCGGACTTTAAAAGTTATTTAATAATTTAATTGGTTTGACTTGAAGTATAAAAGATTTTAAAAGATGGGTTAGAGGAGCCTAATTCAATTCAATCACCTAAATAGCCAAATTAAAAGCCCAAACACACTTCCCTAAGCCTACAAGGGTTAGGATTGCAAACCTATACAAACCCCATGAGACCCCAAAAATCCCCACAAAATTTCACCCTATTTTCTCTCCTCTCACTCGTCTCACTCTCTTCTCTCTCTCCCTCACCCGGTTTCTCTCTCTCTCTCCTGCCGCCGCCAGCCGACGACCACCGCCGCCCGCCCTACGCCGGCACAGCAGCCAGCCGGCTTTGTCCCTCTCTCTTCTTTGGTTATTATTTCCTCTCTTTTTCTTATTATTATTTATGATGTTAATTGTTTTCATGTTTTAAGTATTGTTTTATTAAATTATAGTTTAAAGTTTGTATCTTTAGCTATTTTAATATTAATTTCAGATTATATAATTAGTTTAGTGGAGTAAATAAATTTTAGATTTAATATATATGTTTAAATTGGGTTTTTAAGCATGAAAGCATATATTATTAGTGTTTTTAAGAGTGAAAACTATAGTACTATATAATAGTTTATGAAAATTGAGTACTATAATCTTTAGAACTATTTTTAATGTGAGTTTAAAAGAGTTTTAAAGAAGTTATACCTTGCTGGAATTTTTATTAGTGTACTTATAGTGGATTTTAAATATTAAAGTAATGATTTTTAGGGGTTTTAAATAACTATTTTGGTAGTACTATATTAAGGGATACTAAAGGATGAAGTTTTAGTGTTTAAAACAGTTTTAAAATACTTTTTAAGTGAGTTTAATGTACTTTAAAGTTGCTGTAATTTTTATTAGAGTATTAATACTTGAATGTTTTGATAATTGGTAGGCGGAGACTTTACTTTGAGTGACTTCTAAAGAGTTTAAAGTGGCCTCTCATATTGTTTACACAAGGTACGTATATGCCTATGTGTTTTTAGACTAGTATCATGTCCTAAGGTTAGGATTGATATAGTAGCATGTGTTGGGAACTTTTTATAGTTCATATGTGGCTTATATTTAAGTGAATTTGCATGTTTTGTACTGTTGTGTGAAGCATGTTGCCTATTATGAAGTATGTTGCCTATTATGAAGTAGTATATGTTTGTATGGATGATTGATGCAAGCATATGGGTTGGGAACGTTTATTTTATTAATTCAAATGAGGGATTAATAAATGTATTGTTTATTGGATCATGAAATGTATCATGTTGTTCCCTTGCATTCATTGTATTATTTACTTTATAAGGACCGTGGACCTTGTTTAGTAAAGTTGAATATTTACCTATTGACAGGTTGGTTGGTTGGTTGTTGATTTAAATCAACAAATAAAGGTTGGTTGGTTATTGATTTTAATCAATAAATAAATGGGATTAATTATGAGTTAATTGAGCTGTATGATCACATTATTTAATTCTAAGATAAAAATTGGAGTCTTTCTGTTTCATGTTATTTGTGTTGGTTTCTTATTGTTGTGAGTCCAAACATTCAAATAAATTATTAATACTTAAAGTGAAAAGTGAATAGCAATAAGTTTTAGACTTGTGCACTTCTGAAGTATTTGGACTAGTATGAGTTGGAGTACATGGTGGTAACCCATGGCTTTTCTTGGGACCGGATTGATCACCATGTCCTATTTTATTTAATTAGTACCTCGATATCGCTGGTTGCGGGAGTACATAGTCGCGTCCGTACTTCGTCTTCTAAATTGAAGATATGGTTTGGTTGGACAACTCTATCCGTTGACTATTCAAATTTATTAATAAAATAATCTATTGGTTTTGTGCAGTCAAGTTCAGTATAGTGAGTCTGATATTTTATTTTGTTATTATTTATCCCTGATTTAATGCTTATTAGTATTATGTTAGGTTATGCATTTTATTTATCATGTAATTACTCAGCTTTGCTGATTACGAGCTTTTCTGTGTGTCGATTATGGTTGTGCCTTATTGATCCTGTGATGACCCTATTTGGTGAGCAGTCCTTCAGGATCAATAAAGCATCGACCAATCCAGGTTTGAATATAATGCATCCATTGGGTTTTTGGGAGATAGTTTGGAGAGCTTGTGTTTTAGCCTCTTTTTAATACTTTTTATACCTTTGGTTAATTATGTTTCATTAGTTTGACTTTGGTTGGTTTTTGGAGTTGACTGTGTGGTTGACTAAGTTTAATCGATGTTTTCAAGTTCTTTATTTATTTTTCCGCTGTAAAATTCCGAGTAAGCCGATACGTTATCATACGGGCGATAATACTTTGGTGATTCTCTATGTTTTGTGGGTAAAAGGTATTTTATAAAATAGAGAATTGTCGGGGTGTTACAAAGTGGTATCAGAGAGCTCAGGTTTTTATTGGCCTCTCGTGCCAATCAATTTTTTTCGGCGCCTAGTTATTTAAAAAGAATTTCCAAGGAAAACAAGCTCCTACTTATTCATTGTTCTTTAATCACTTTTGATGAATTGGAAACATATTTTTTAAGGGGTTCGAAATATATATTTTTTAGGTTCGAAAATTTTTTTTAGTCGATTTTTTTTTTATTATTTTCGGTTTTCGTTTTTTTCTGAAGTTTATTTATTCCGAAATTATTTTTAGCGAGTCCGGAATTTTTTTCTTATTATTTTCGGCATTATGCTTTTATTTTTCGAAAATGTGGTTGTAGGCGTGTTTTTATTTCACCTACGTGGGATGAGCGCGTATTAGATTTGACCACACCACTGTAAAGGTTTTTGTAGTGAAAACGTTTTTGAAGTCGCCAACAAGTCTTTAAAGGAAGACTCATAAAGCTAATTGGATATGGGAAACCGTAGGGACAAATTAGGGACTTATCCAATGTAGATTTTCCCGTCTAGACTCCATAGATGGTCAATGAACCAAAGATTGAGTTTGGGGGTGAGAGTACAACACAGTCAGGAACCATGTTGCCAATTACTGGCATGTACTAAATATCGATTCATGTCAATGTTTATGCAAAAGAACAACCAAATAATGTTTTAAGCACCCTAAAATTATTTAGTCTAGGTTGGTTCAGGAAACACATAAAAAGACTATTTTTTAGTGATATGTTATTATGCAATCAATTTACAGGGTACCTAGCAAGTTGTCCAAATTAATCTGATTAATGTTAGAACAATTCTTTAGGTCTTTGATTAACAAAAATAACATGTGGGTGATAAAAGCAGTAAGGCAGGACAATCATATAATATGTATAGCACAATCAGGCAAAAATATAATAATGTATGAAAATGAATAAAAAGAAAGAATAAAGGTATAGAATATACAGTAGAACGATCTTATATCAAAGATCTACATCATGAAGTAAATGGTTAGTAACTTCAATATAAAAATAAAGAATTTATTCAAGGACCCTCAGGATTATACCGTGGCTTGGGTCTGCGAGATTGACAACCATCGAGACGAGTAATCGTGAAGCCTGAAAATCTGAATGTATGAAAGTATGTAGATTGAATATGTTTGTGTTTGAAAGTATGAGTTTTGTAGGGAAGTTTTATAATTCGTAGAGAGGTTCGTAATATATTCGTTGAGTTCGAAGTGTGTTAATGTGAAAAATTTCTACGGAAATCAGGCCTATTTATAGGAAAACGACACTGCGCCTCACGCGCATGACGCGGCATGCCCAGTAGAAAGCGTACACGTGTACGCGCTTTGAAAAAGATAAGAAAGAAAACTGCGCTTCACGCAGAGCTGTGCGCCAGGCGCACGACACAGTGTGTGTCACAGGGCCACGTGTCAGGAAAAGCTGCGCCTGACGCAGCGCGCCAGGCGCAAGGCTGTGCACCAAGCGGTCGGTGGTGCGCCAGGCTCACCAGCTTGGCTTTTGACACGCCTTTGCCAACCTTTTTTAAAACACGTTTTAAAAGATTTTCTTTTATCCTTTAATTCCGGAAATCTGATTTTATGGGATAAAATCTGATTTAACTATAAAAAATATATTTGAAAATATTTATTTTATTTAATTAATTATTATTAAACAATTAATTGGGCTTTTCAAAGGATTGGGCTCAAAATACAATTAATTATCATGAATAATTAATTGGGCTTTAAAATTGGACTTTAACACTTTTCGAAATAGTTTTGAAGGGCTTTTCAGACTGCTCTGCCCTTGGGTCGGACCAATTAAGACCACGATATGTTTTATCATCGGATCCTTAAATGGGGAGACACGATTATGTGTCTACATAAGTCCCCACTTTGACTGAGGTTCAGGAAACCGAAAGTCAAAGTATACGGTGTCGGGACGGAGAACGATTCTAAACGCTTTGCAGTTTTAGAACTGATCTATATGCGCTGGTCTCTGCAAAACAAAGCTAGTATGCAGGACAATAACTACAAGCAATCTGATTACCTGTAGAAGAAGATGTTAGCAGATAGGTGCAAACAACTTAGACAAAGCACATAATGATGCAATAATGCAAACTTAGACTCTCTAAGGATGCATGATACGCTATGCAAGGATTAAGGTTATGCAAAGCTAAGGGATGACACGTCATGCAAGGTCAGGGTTATGCAAGACTGAAATATATGAAATGCAATGCAAGGTCAGGGTTTTGCAAGGTTAGAAGATCTGGATATGTATGGATAGAATGATTAGAAATAGATAGACTAGTTTTCGAAAACATTTTTTTGTAAGTAATTGGGGTCCGTAAACGAGGTCCGCGGATTACATCTCTTTGGGAGTTTGATTTGAATTGGAGGAACCACCACACATTGGAAGCCTCCACTTTGGGTGAGCTTGCTTTGAATTAGGCTTAAGCCTTGATTGAAATGTAGTAAATCTGATATTGAAGCGTAGTTGATCTGTCTTGAGCGTTAAAAGTTGTCATTGGGGATTGGTCTTTGGGAAGTGATTTGGGCAAAGTTAGATATCGCCAGAGACCATGGAATTGTCAGAGAGTCCTTCGGGGAAAAGGAGAGTTGGGTTTGAAAAATAAAAAGCTTTAAATTTATGACTCAAATGAATGTAGGTAGGAAAAGGTTTTAATGAGGCTAGGTTCAGACTCGAGTCTATGTCGGGATCTAGAAAGAGATTATGCTCCTGAACTCTAGAAATTCAAATCATTAGACCTTGATTAATTTTATTTTATTGAAGCGGTCGGACCTCGAGATGAGGATTCCTACGTATCCTTGCTGAATCAGACCATTCTTAGTTCCAGATCTGATTTTTTTTAGTATCATTTTTTTGTGCCCAGTGGATAAAGCAACTGTGTTTTGTTTCTTGGTGCTCCAAGAAACTAAATTATGACTAAGAAATTGAACCATACCTGACGTGCTTTTCCTATTTACAAGATCTCCAGCATAGTCAGCATCAGCATATCCTCTTAACTCAAATGTGTCACTTCTTGGATAGAAAAGTCCAAGATCATCTGTTCTTTTGAGATATCTAAGAATTCTCTTTACTGCTGCTAGATGAGACTCCTTGGGATTTGTTTGAAATCTAGCACACAAACCAACACTAAAAGCTATGTCTGGACGATTAGCAGTTAGATACAAAAGAGAACCAATCATGCCTCTATATTTTGTTTGATCAACACTTGTTCCTATGGAATCTTCATCTAATCTAGTTGAAGTTCCCATAGGAGTGTGATTTATCTTTGAATTTTCAAGGCCATATTTCTTTAACAATTCCTTTATGTATTTTTGTTGGTGAATGATTATTCCTTTTTCAGTTTGTTTAATTTGTAACCTAAGAAAGAAATTTAACTCACCCATCATACTCATCTCAAATTCATTACTCATAAGGTTTGAGAATTCTTTGCATAATGACTCATTAGTTGCTCCAAAGATAATGTCATCAACATATATTTGAACAAGAAGTATATCAGTTCCTTTCGATTTTAGAAACAAAGTTTTATCAACTTTTCCTCTTTTAAAATTGTTTTCTAAAAGGAACTTAGATAATCTCTCATACCATGACCTAGGCGCTTGCTTTAACCCATAGAGAGCCTTGTCAAGCTTGTAGACATGGTTTGGGAAACCATTACTTTCAAATCCAGGGGGTTGTTCAACATATACATCTTCGTTTAAATAGCCATTAAGAAACGCACATTTGACATCCATTTGATACAGTTTAAATCCCATATATGCAGCAAATGCAATTAGTATTCTAATGGCCTCAAGTCTAGCAACATGAGCAAAGGTTTCTTCATAGTCAATTCCTTCTTGTTGATTATAACCTTTTACTACAAGTCTAGCTTTGTTCCTTACAATTGTTCCATGCTCATCTAGTTTGCTTCTAAACACCCATTTTAAGCCAATCACTTTTTGTTGTTTAGAAGAGGGGACTATATGCCATACCTTATTTCTTTGAAACTCATTTGACTCATGTTGCATAGCAGTGATCTAATCAGAATCAGTTAAGGCTTCTTCATGATTTCTTGGTTCCATCATTGATAGGAACGCATGAAATGCACAAAAATTCCTTAACTGAGATCTAGTTTGCGTACCTTTGGATATGTCACTTATTATGAGTTCCACTGGATGTGATTTTTGATGTCTCCAAGATTTTGGTTGAAACTCCCTTATAGGAACAGGTTGTTCCTCTTGAGTTTCATGAGAGGATGAAGAGCCTTGTTCATTTGTTCCTCTTTCAGCAATTGTTGAATCAGTTCCTTCAACATTTTCGTTCTTAGTAGGAACAGGAACAACTCCATCATCTTGAGGAACAGGAACAACATTGTTATGAAGGTTTTCATCTTCTTTGTTCATTTCCTCTTTTATTCTTTCTTCCTCAATTGAATCTGCATCTTTTTCATTAGACCGAACCAAGCCTATTTCAAAATCATCAACCTGCTTGCTCGGATTAATATTGTCAGATTCATCAAAGATTATATGTACACTTTCTTCAACACACATAGTTCTTTTATTATAAACTCTATAAGCCTTACTATGTGATGAATATCCTAGAAATATTGCTTCATCACTCCTTGCATCAAATTTTCCAAGATTATCTTTCCCATTATTATGGACAAAACATTTACAACCAAATGTTCTAAAATGTGTAATATTGGGTTTCTTACCAAAATAAAGCTAATAAGGAGTTTTGTTAATGATAGGTCTCATCATGGCACGATTTATTATGTGACAACACTAGTGGAAAAAACGTCAAGGGTTGTGGTCAAAATAGCCCTAAGGGCTGCGTTTTTGGCCCGCAACCCTTGGCGTAGCAGCCCTTGGGCAAGAAGGAAGCGCAACCCTTCACTCCCAAGGGCTGTGGTTTTGGGCCTAAACCGCAGCCCTTTTTACACATTAAGGGCTGCGATTTTGATGAAAACCGCAACCCTGACTCGCTTGATGCGTAAGGACTGCAAGTTCGTCTGGTCTGAGGATTGTGAAGGGGCATTTCAGAAGCTGAAAAAGAGTTTGACCTCTGCTCCTGTTCTTACTCTGCCATCCGAGGGTGTTAGGTATGGGGGGTTCTAAAAAAAAAAAAAAAAAAAAACCGGGTTTTTTTTTTTAAAAAAAAAAAAAAAAAAAAAAAATAGGGGGGGGGGGGTAGAGGGGAAACCTACAAACGAAAAAAGAACCAACGGCAAGACCCTTTGGCCGGAGAGAGAAATTTTTTTTTTAGGTTAGGGGGGGGGGGGGACAGATTTTTTTTTGTCCGGGAGTAGAAAAAAAAAAAAAAAAAACCCCGCCCCTACCACAATATAAAAATTTTTTTTTTTTTTTTTTTTTTTTTTTTTTTTAAATAGTATTTGAGGTGTTGGACCCGTTGGCTGTAAAAATGACTTGCATCGTTTAAAAAAAAAGAATGACCTGGGTTGTGTTTTTGATGGACCGGACGGGAAAACCGGTAATAGCCTCCACGGCCGGGGACCGAGGTAGTGAAGGTGCATGAGAGGAATTACCCGACCCATGATCTGGAGTTAGCGGCTGTGGTGTTTGCACTAAAGATATGGCGACACTATCTGTATGGTGTTCCGTGTAAGGTGTATACTGACCATAAGAGCCTGAAGTACATCTTCACTCAGCGTGATCTTAACATGAGGCAGAGAAGGTGGCTTGAATTGATCAAGGATTATGATCTGACCCTGGATTACCAAGAGGGTAAGGCGAACAAAGTAGCGGATGCTCTGAGTCGCAAGAATAAGCATTCTTTAAACGCTGCTATGGTGGTGCTTCGTGAATTGTGTGAAGAGTTTCGCAAGCTTGATATCGAGGTTGTTCCTCAGGGTTATGTGTGCGATGTTGGGTTCTATTAGTGCTGAGCCTGAGTTGTTCTAGGAGTTGAGAAGCAAGCAAAAGGGTGATCCGAAGCTAGAGAAGATCCGTGAAGCAAAGATGCAAGGTCGTGCAGAGAATTTTGAGATCTGTGCTGATGATAGCTGGAGGTTTAAGGGGCGTTGGTGTATGCTCAATGATGGTGAGCTTAAGAGAAAGATTCTCGAGGAAGCTCATAGTACTCCTTATTCCGTTCATCCTGGTGGTGACAAGCTTTATAAGGATCTGAAGGTTAATTTTTGGTGCCCTGGTATGAAGAGAGAGATCACCGAGTTTGTAGCTAGGTGTTTGGTATGTCAGAAGGTGAAAATTGAGCATCAGAAGCCTGGTGGTTTGTTGCAACCCTTGCCTATTCCTGCTTGGAAGTTCGACTCGATCTCGATGGATTTCGTGATGGGTTTGCCTAGAGCTGCTGGTGGGAAGAATGCTGTGTGGGTAATTGTGGATCGGTTGACCAAAGTGGCTCGTTTTATTGCGATGAAGAACACTTGGTCTATGGAAGAGTTAGCTGAAGCTTATGATAATGAGATCATTCGTCTTCATGGGGTTCCCAAAGACATTGTCTCTGACCGTGATCCGCGATTTCTATCCCATTTCTGGACCGCTTTGCAAGAGGCTTTTGGTTCGAAGTTGAAGCTTAGTACTGCATTTCATGCAGCTACCGATGGTCAGACTGAGAGAACTATTCAGACCTTGGAAGATATGCTTCGTGCTTGTGCCTTGGAATTTCAACAGTCTTGGGTCAAGTCGCTTAGCCTCGTGGAGTTCTCTTATAATAACAGCTATCAAGCTAGTATCCAAATGGCTCCGTATGAGGCTCTCTATGGAAGGAAGTGTCGTAGTCCTACTTGTTGGAGCGACATCAGTGACTCATTGATTTTGGGCCCGGAGTTAATTCAGGATACTGTTGAGCAGGTGAAAGTAATTCAAGCTAAGATGAAGGCTACTCAAGATAGGCAGAAGTCGTATGCAGATTTGCGTCGAAAACCTATTTCCTTTGAGGTGGGAGATAAGGTGCTTCTGAAGGTTTCTCCTATGAAGGGAGTGATGCAGTTTGGTCAAAAGGGCAAGTTGAGTCCGAAGTATGTAGGTCCCTATGAGATTCTCGAAAGGATCGGAGAGGCTGCGTATCGTTTAGCTTTGCCGCCAGAGCTGTCGAAGGTTCATGATGTATTTCATGTGTCGCAGTTGCGTAGATATCGAAGTAATCCTTCTCATGTGATTCCTGTTGAGTCGGTCTCAGTCGAGCCGAATTTGACTTTTGAAGAGCAACCTGTTCGTATATTGGACCGTCAGAACCGTATGCTCTGAGAAGGAAGGTGATTCCCTTGGTTAAAGTACTTTGGAGAAGCCAAAAGTACGAAGAAGCTACTTGGGAAACCGAAGAGTCGATGCGACTGAAATACCCGGAACTATTTGTTTCAGGTATTCTTTGTGTGCTTGTCTTATTTGTGTGTGTTTTCGAAGTTTCGAGGACGAAACTTTATTTAAGGAGGGGAGATTGTAACAACCCGGCCATAATTTTGCTCCTAGTTTTTCGCAAAAGTTTTCCCTAAAACTATTATTTTCTCTAAATCAATGATTTTTATTTTTATAATTATTAGGAGTCGAATTATTATTTTTATTATATGGCGTGCTAATGTGTGTATTATATTTATATTTATAATATAATTTATTAAAATTATTTTCATTATTAAGTATTTTCAATGTTTAGGCGCGATTTAGGAGGTTATCGATTTATCACGTAACGGACTTTTGACGTATGGATCTTTGATGATTTGGGCCGAAATTATTTGGTGTGGTTGGGCTTGGGCCAGCCGGCCATGTGGAGGGAAAAGGAGAAGTTTTTCTTCTTTTATTTTTTTTATTTTGATGACTCTTTGTATTTTGTAACCTTCATAACCCCCTCATCATTTCTCCTAATAAATCCATTTTATTTTATTCTTTTAAGCACTCCAAAATCTGATTAAAATCAGAACTTCATTGCTGCCATTTTCTTAAAATTTCGGACATCATCATCTTCATCATTCTCTCTCAAATTCTTCCATTTCTATTCTTCATCAATTGTTCGTGACTTGTTCTATTTGCCTTTTTCTTGTACGTGGTGCTTTGGGGTTTGAAGAAGGAGAAGGGTGCACGCATATATCGGGATTTTCCAGTAATTTTCAGCTCGCCTCCGACGATCCAGGTAACTAGTAGTTACCTTAGAACGATAGAGATTAGGGTATCTTTCGGTATTAGATTATTACGCTAGGAATTGTTTAAAATACTTTTTGAATGAAATTATTGATGAAATTTTACGTGAATATTCTTGATGTATGCTGTATGAATATTATGTGCAGAAAAATAATTTTCGTATGAGTTTTATTATTAATTTGATAATTTATGCGTTTATGGCTTATTTGCAAAATAATTATTGAACGAATGTTATAATTGCTGAAATTATTTTTCGTGAAGCATGTTATGTGTGTAGTATATATTTCATGCCTTGGAATAATTTTTGTCTACTGTTTACAGGTTTATTTAATTGATTTATCTATTTTTGCATTTTCATGTTTGTTAGTATTTAAATTGTGAATATTATTTTTGGAGGCCGACAAATCTATTTCTTTGTATAAACTGTATTACCGTGAGTTTATGCATGTTATGTGAATTTTTGGTAATTTTTGGGCGTTTATTTATATTTTTAATTATTATATTGGCTTTATTGAGTATTTTGTAAATTAACGTTTAAAAATACTTTTAAAGTCCGAAAATTAGAAATAAAATTTGTACCATGTCAGTAGAGCCATAATGGTCGCATGATAATTTTTGTGATATTTTACTAATCGTTTTTATTAGTTTAATAATTTTTATTGTGTTTTTGTTATGAGTTTGAGGATATTCTTTTTAATTATTTAAGGGTTTATTAACCACGACTAATTTATGTTCTTGGAAGCTGGTGATTAGTAGGTTACTGTGGTTATCATTGAGTGTCACTATGTTTACGTTTGGTTTATGTAAAAATGATTAGTCGTGTACGTTTCATTGATTTAATAAGCCTTGGAGTTAATTGGTGGTGGCGTCAGACGCACACTGATGCGCCAGACGTAGATTGGTTAGTGCACCAGACGCACAGTGTGGCGCTAAGCGCAAGCTCATGCGCCGAGCGCACATTTTGTTGTAATATAATTTTTCGTATGATCTTGTACGTATGTCCTACTTGTAGTTGGTGATCTTATTTGATGTGATGCATTTCTGATTGATACTGATAGTGCTGTAAAAACTATTTCATTATCATTGTTGATGCTTAGTGATGTTCAAAGTATTGTGGTTGAAGATATTTGTTGTAAGTGTGTAAGTTACTACTTTGAGGATTTTTTTGAAGAATTATTTTTGATGAATCATGGGTAGAAGGCCGGGTGGCATCCCTTCTTGATCTCTTTTTGACGAATGGTTTTGAGATGGATGATACTTTATGATTTTATTTATTTTGAGATAAGAACATCCGGTGGGATAGATGTAGTCCCCGGTGAAGAACATGCCAACCACCTGGTTTGCGAACTAGGGGTACACCTGGGTTAATTGTTGTCGTCCGAGAGGTCAGGGAGTTCTGCGTGTTCTACCCTGCATCGGGAGTTTGGCCATTCTTAGACATAGGCAGTGGGGAACGTAAGCCCATAAACTGACCTGGAGATTGCGATATGACAATCCTTAGGAAGTGAATTGCGATTCACTGACGTTCGGTTTCTGATTCAATAACTTATTGTACCATTGTTTTTATTATTATTTAAGTACTCTAGAGTTGATTTATTCATTTTATCTTGTTTACTTGATATTTACCTTCACTTATATCACTTGTAAGCTTTAAGATTTTGGATTGCATGTTATTGTTATCTTGATCGTATGCTTTCCTTTCTTATTAATCTATGTCTGAATCATACTTTGATTTCTTTTGTTCTGGGAGAACTGCTAGTTACTCCCCACTGACTGTGGAATTATTTAATATATCCCTGCAGATGGAAATGACTGCTTGACTTGTGACTGCTTGGGCTAGCAGAGTGTGGGTCGGTAATGAGAGGAAGCTTCTTGTAGTCTTCTTGGTAGATGAGTTCTATGCAGACAATAAGGAGTCTTATGTTATGCTAGGTCTCAAGGACATTTAGTTTTTATTTGAGTATTTTTTTTATGGGAGACTTGCATGTCTCGTAGTTTTGGATGATGTTATGTTCTATTATGTTTTGGGATGTTCCTTTTGATTGGAATTATAATGTTTGAGATATTTCTTTTGGAAGCTATGAAACTTTAGTTTGAGGTTGTCTTTATTTATTGTTTTAGAGTAGCATAACCGTCCTGACGTTGTTTTCGCTAACGTCTTTTAGTAAATCTAGAATAAATATTGTTTAGTATTTTAGTAGTAGAGAGACGGGGTGTTACATTACCACTTCTACTTTGAATTCTCATGGGGCCACACAAATCCATGTGAATTAATTCCAATGGCTTTGTGGTGCTCACAACAGTTTTAGATTTGAAAGTGAATCTAATATGCTTCCCTTTGGCACATGCATCACAAACTTGATCAATATGAAATTTTATAGATGGTAATCCCAAAACAAGATCTTTTGATCGAAGTTTGTCAAGTAATGAAAAGCTAGCGGGGGTGTTTGGCAATTAGAATTTTGGAGCAAAAAGAGTGTTTTGGACCACTTTTAGAGTTTTGACTAGTCAAAAACTCTAAAAGGGGTGTTTGGTAAAAGAGAGTTTTAGAGAGAGTTTTGGAATAAAAACTCTCAAAATGAAAAAGCTCCTAATATGAGCTTTTTCTTTAGAGGATTAGGTAAAAATATGTTCAATGACTTTTTTACCCCTAATAATAATACTACCATATGTATTAAATTGTCTTTAAATGTCATTTCACACAAGCAAATGACAATAACCTTTTAGCAATCAGTTAATTGTTACCAAACACGTCTATAAGAAAAAGTTGTCAAATCGATATTCAAATCTGTTGAACAAAAAGTTAAAACTCTAACAGCAAACTCTAAACTCTAACATCTAAACTCTAAACTCTGTTTGCCAAACAGGGCCAGCATGTCCTAGATGCTTATGCCATAAGAGTGTATCATCTTCAATAACACTAAGACATGTCAAGTTGTTTTTAGGAACAAGATCAAGATCCACAATATATGTGTTCCCTTTCCTTGTTCCTTCCAAGATGACAGTCTTAGAGTTAATGTTAACGATTAAGCATTTTTCACTATTAAATTTAACAATATTTTCCTTGTCACAGAATTGGGAAATACTTAAGAGATTATGCTTTAAACCTTCAACCAGAAAAACATTATCAATGGAATGTGATGGTGACTTACCAACCTTACCCATGGCAACTATGTTACCTTTCTTATTGTCACCAAATGTCACACTTCCACCTTCATAGGTTGAGAGTGAGAGAAACTTAGATTTGTCTCATGTCATATGCTTAGAACAACCACTATCAAGATACCAAGTGTTGTTTCCCCTCACTCCAACCTGCAAAAATCAACTAGTTGTTAGTTGTAGGAACCCCTTGTTTCGTGGGTTCCTGTTCTTGACTAGCATTTGTTTTAGCAACCCATTTTATGTTGCTTAATTTCACATTCTTGCCAATCATTCCAGTTCTTAGTTGACATTGAGTTATGTAATGACCTGTCTTTCCACAATACATACAAATTTTGTCACTAGGTAGGTCAATATACTTCTTAGACTTGTTCCTCTTCTTGTGGTTTTCAAAACCAAGACCTTCTTTTCTTTTAGTCTGTGGTATCTCAATCCACTTAGGAATAGCCATCACTTTGCCTCTGTTCCTTGCAACAACAAGTTCCTTCTTAAGATTACAGATATGTTCCTTTAAGACAATTTTCTCTTTATTCAAATTTTCGATCTCAGATCTGTAACCTTTCAAAGGAGTTGATCTTATATCAAATGAACTTAGAACAGGGACAAATTCCTTTAGGTGTGAAATTTCTAAATTGATTAGATAATTTTCATTCTTCACACTTTCATAAAGTTCCTTGATTTTTAAGTTCTTATTAAATAAATCAAAGAACCTACTTTCAACATCCGTTCTCATTTTCTTAAGCCATTCTATATGTTCTTTACAAACTTTAACATCTTGTTCAGTTTGTTCACATTTTTTACGTTCATCTCTACATTCAAGAATTGCATCATAAAGAAGATCATAAATTTTAGTCCTAGTTTTTCCATCTAAGTCTGATTCAAGTATATGTTGGCTTACAGGCCCGGTCCTGATCTTTTTGGGGCCCTAAGCAGAATAGTAGATTGGGGCCCCTTAAAAATGCCATTTGTAATAGAACAAAATAAAAACATATGATAGTAATTCTATTTAAAAATCCGTTGTTTAAGCGAATGTAATTTTACAAATAAATTTACCACAAAAAGCTTTCCTATCTGACTCGGGGTAGAATTGGGTTTCAAGGGAAACAAAGATCAAATTAGTGACAAAGAATAGGATATAGTAGTAGATTAAAAGTTATAAGGATATTTGCACATATTAATCTTAAAACTAATGGCAACAGTTATGGGCTATGGGGAACAGAAACAGAGCTCTTATAGGCAAAAGAGCACATCCCAGCAGGGGTTAATCATGTGATACACAAATAAGTTGGTTACAGGACAATCAAACAAATATTAGCTTTTCGGTGAGATACGATTAATTAACAATTTAACATCGGCAGATGGTAATATTAGAATTCAGAATTTGTATAGCATATTTCCCACACATCAATAGAAAAATTTATAGCAAAACTCACAGACCTTGAAAACAGAGAAGGAGCAGAGTAAAATTAGAGAATGAAAAGATAACACCTTGCTATAAATTCTCTATTCTGCTAAGATAAATTCGGCAGGCAACAGCAACTGTAAGCAGCAAAATTGAAGAATGAAGACGCTCGAGACTCCGACAACCACGGACCACCGTCCACCGTCCACCAGTAGAGGCAAAGCAAACCCAACAAAGCAACAAAGCACTCAATCAAACCCAGTTGATTGAGACTAATTCTTATGAGTATTGCATTATACAAATCTAATTCTTCCCCATTTAAATTGTAGGAAAAAAAATCCAGTTGCCATATTAAGAGAAGCTTAACAACTATTTTTTGGCAAATATGGAAATTTTTCACGAGTTTAATGGAGGTTAGAGAAAAATTTGGGAATTAAAATAAGATTTAATTTTGGATCTTGGAAAGAGAGTGTGAGAGAAGAAGACGAAGAGTTAGCGTGAGATTGGTTGAAGTACTGGTTTCATTTGGAAACTGGAAAGCTTCCTTCACACGTTATATTCCAGGCGGGCCAACAGACTTTTTTTTCCTATTACTATTTTAACACCGAGCAGACTAGGCCCCTTTTATGCTTGGGCCCCTGGCCCTTGCCCCTCCAAACACCCCTCAGGGCCGGGCCTGTTGGCTTACCTTAACATTTTCTTCATCTTATTTTATGTTAGTTTTACCATGAGGCAAAGATTTGCAGTTTCTTCAGTTTGTTGTTCCTCTTCCTCTTCAGTCTCTGAATCTCCCCAAGCTGCTATCATAGCTTTTCGAACGTTCGCTTTAGAGAAAGGTGCTTTAGTTTCCTTGTTCCTTTCAGGGAAACGTTTATTGTTCCTTTCTTTGGTCTTGTCATTTTCCCAAAGAGGACATTCCTTGATGAAGTGATCTATAATACCACATTTATGACAAGCAGCTTTGTTAGAAAATTTTTTAGTTTTACCTTTGAAGTTCCCATTCTTCATGTTCCTATACGTCTTTTGAAATTTTCGGACCATGAGAGCTGCTTCCTCTTTTTCTGAGTCAGAGTCATCTTCATCATCTGCTTTTAGGGAAATGGACTTTGACTTAGAGCTTTCACCATATTCAGTATCAAGGTGGAGCTCATGAGTCATCAGTGATCCAGCAAGCTGTTCCAAGTTGAACTTAGTGAAGTCTTTTGTTTCTTGCAACGCAGTGACCTTAGCCATCCATCTATCCTTAGGAAGACTCCTAAGAACTTTTCGAACCTGTTCCTCTGATGAAATAAACTTTCCAAGGGAAGCTAACTCATTAATAATGTTAGTAAAACGAGTAAACATCTCTTGTATGCTTTCCTTAGCCTTCGTGGAGAACAATTCATATTGATTCGTTAGTAAATCAATTTTAGATCTCTTGACTTCATTAGTTCCTTCATTGGTTACTTCAAGTAAATCCCATATTTGCTTTGCGGATTTGCATCCCATGATTGTATTGTGTTCATGGGGTCCAAGTCCACAATGCAAAAGTTTAACAGCCATAACATTTACTTCCATTTTTTCAAAGTCAGCTTTGTCATATTCAGAGAAGGGTTTAGCAATTACCTCATTTTTGTCATTAGTAGTTGTGACCTCAAAATCACCAACTTCAATGACTCTCCATACCTGGTAATTTTCGGCCTTGATGAAAATCTCCATTATGTTCTTCTAGTAGGTATAGAATTTTCCATTGAACATAGGAGGCCTTCGCGTAGAGTAACCTTCCTCAAGTTTCTCGGTGGAGTTCATTGTTCCTTGGATCTTTTTCTCAATAGAGTTTCTTATTTTTCATGAGTTCTAGCTCTGATACCAAATGTTATTTCACTAGGAACACTACAAGAGGGGGGGTGAATTGTATGTGTAGAAATAAACGTAACTTTTTGCGGAATTATAAAACTTAAACAAAGAAACAAGCAAAAGGAACACAAGGGATTTTTACGAGGAAAAACTTCTTGGGCCCAACAAGAAGAAACAACCTCGACCACTAGGGATTTTAAACTCAACACTTTAACTAATTAGGCCAAACAACTTTGTTACAACCTAATTATACTCACGGGCCACACCTTGAGTTCCTAAACTCAAGTTCTTGAACAACTGTTCCCTAAACAGCTGTTCCTCTCAACTTCACTTGAAGTTTTCTCACTTTAAGTCGCTTCACTCAAAGCTTTCTCTCTTACAGGACTTCACCCAAAATCCCCTTGCCTCAAAAACAAAATACAATGATCAATAAACTTAGTGAAATTAGAGTAAGAAGGCAAAGAACAAATGACTTTTATGAGAGAATGAAGGCACTAACACTTTACTTAGTTAAACTCACTAATTCACTTGGTCAGACACAAATTGGAACTTAATTAGACATAAGTATTTATAGTAGTTATAATTTAGAACGTGGGATTAAATCATGTGTTAGTGGTAAAAACATTTTCCCATGATGTTCCTCAACTAGAGGAACACGTTCCTTTTTTACACCCATGATCTCCATGAACTCTGTTAAACGTGGGTGATGGATATGTTACTGCTTCCTTAATTTTAGCAACCACTAAAGTTGTAAATCAAAAATCTGATTTAATTAAAAATTATTTTAATTAATAAAATCGAAATAAAATCCTTTTACCAAAATATTATCTTTAAAAATATTTTACTTAAAACCGAAAAGGATTTTTATTATCTTATAAAAATAAAATCTTTTCCTTAAAAAGATTTTCCTTAAAATCAAATTTTTACTAAATAAAAACGGTTTCCTAGATTCTAGGCATAAAGCACTCATTAACCGTTATACTTACTTACATATGTCTAGTTCCTTTTAAATAGTTGGTTCCTTTAACTTAACATGACAGTGCCAGTTCGTCTGTTCCTCTCAAAGGAACAGGTGTTCAGTCTCATTTTAAATTGCCATAGTTTCTTACCATTCTTACTCGTTCCTTTACACTGGAACTAGAAACAAAAAGCCTTGCTTTGGTCTTCTTGCTCCAATGCTTCTCCAGTATCAAATCTTTGGGCATCTTCACTTAGTCTTCAAAATTAAAACTTGATTTCTTCTTTGAATTAGTATTCTCTTTGCTCCTTTCTTTGATACCTTGTAAAATCCATTCACTTAACAACTTGTTAGTTCAATACTTAGTTTGTATCTTTGTTCTTTTGTCATCATCAAAACTAGGGTTCAACAGTTATGCCTTGTTCATAAGGCACGCTGCTACAAGTAACAAGACACCTAGTGATGAGAGGTTGGAGACCTTGATGCGAGAATTTAGTGATGTTTTTCTAGAGGAGTTGCCGCAAGTTTTACCACCCTTGAGAGGGATAGAACATGCCATAAACCTTGTTCCTAGAGCCTCATAGCCAAACAAACCTGCTTATAGGTGTGACCCCGTGGCATCAAGAGAATTACAACACCTAATAGAGGAGTTAATTGAGAGGGGGTACGTGAGAGAAAGCATGAGTCCATGTGCTGTGCAAGCTTTGCTAGTTCCTAAGAAAGATGGAACATGGAGAATGTGTATAGATAGTAGGGCAGTGAACAATATAACCGTGAAATATAGGTTCCCTATGCCTAGATTGGAAGATATGTTGGATGAGTTGCATGGAGCTTTGGTGTTTTCTAAGATTGATCTTCGAAGTGGCTACCATCAAATGAGGATTAGAGAGGGTGATGAATGGAAGACTGCCTTCAAGACTAAGCAAGGGTTGTACGAGTGGATGGTGATGCCATTTGGCCTATGCAATGCGCCAAGTTCTTTCATGAGATTGATGAATGAAGTACTTCGACCTTTTCTTAATAAGTTTGTTGTTGTGTATTTGGATGACATTCTTATTTATAGTAAGAGTGTAGAAGATCATGTGCTGCATTTGCGTAGTTTATTTGAGAAGCTTAGAGAGCAGCAATTATATAAAAAACTAGAGAAGTGTGAGTTTCTAGTCTCTAGTGTGGCATTTTTGGGGTACATTGTATCCAAGGAGGGAGTTCATGTTGATCCTGAAAAAGTGAAGGCTATTTCTTCTTGGATAACACCTAGGAATGCTTCTGAGTGTAGGAATTTTCATGGTTTGGCTTCGAACTATAGGAGGTTCATTATAAACTTTTCATCCATCATGGCACCTATTACTGAATTGTTGAAGAAGGGAGAGTTTCGTTGGACATCCTTAGCACAACAAGCATTTGAGGAGGTGAAGGATAAGGTTTGTAGTGCTCATGGTTTTGCACTACCTGATTTTCATAAGTTGTTTGAGGTAGAATGTGATGCAAGTGGTGTAGGCATTGGCGCGGTTTTGTTGCAAGAGAAGCGTCCAATTTCTTATTTTAGTGAGAAGTTGAATGGTGCTAAATTGAACTACTCTACCTATGATAGGGAGTTCTATGCTATTGTGCGTGCCTTGGATCATTGGTCACACTATTTGAGACCAAAACCTTTCATCCTTCACTCGGATCATGAAGCTTTAAAGTACATCCATGGTCAACAAAAATTCAACCATAGACATGCTAAATGGGTAGAGTTTCTTCAATCCTTCATGTTTTCATCAAAATACAAAGAAGGTAAAACTAATGTGGTTACGGATGCTTTATCTAGGCGTGCATATTTGTTGGCACTGGTGGATGCACAAGTGTTAGGATTTGAGCACTTGAAATACTTATACAAAGGTGATGCTGATTTTGGGGAGAAAATGGAGAAACCGGAAGGTGTTTTTGTGGTGCAAGAAGGTTTCTTATTTACAGGCAACAAGCTGCGTGTGCCTAAGTGTGGTGTGAGGAGTTTGCTAGTTCGAGAAGTGCATAGTGGAGGCGTGGCTGGACATTTTGGGGTGCAAAAGACTCTTGATACACTTCAAGAGAATTTTTATTGGCCGAAGATGGTGAGGGATGTTCACTTGGTGGTTACTAGATGTGCAACATGTCAAAAGGCCAAGTGTACGTTCCATAAGGGCCTATACACACCTTTACCTGTGCCTGATCAACCTTGGGATAGTGTGAGCATGGATTTTATTGTAGGGTTGCCTCAAACTCAACGGGGGAAAGATGCCATAATGGTGGTGGTAGATCGATTCTCTAAGATGGCGCATTTTGTACTTATGCATAAAACTAATGATGCATCTCATGTGGCTGATTTGTATTTTAGGGAGATCATAAGATTGCATGGTGTACCTAGGAGCATTATATCGGATAGGGACTCCAAGTTCCTAAGTCATTTTTGGAGGTGTCTTTGGAGCATGGTTGGTACTAAGTTGCTGTTTAGTACAAGCCATCATCCCCAAACTGATGGTCAAACGAAGGTTACTAATAGAACATTGGGTTCCTTGTTGCGTGGATTGGTGAGTAAGACACAAAAGGATTGGGACATTAAGTTGGCTCATGCGGAATTTGCTTACAATAGGGCGCATTCATCTACTATTTCTCGTTCTCCATTTGAGGTAGTGTATGGTGTAAATTCTTTGTTACCTATTGATTTTGTTGTTATGCATAAACATGAGATACATACGGATGCAAAGAAGAGGTTAGAAGCATTCACTAAGACTTGTGAACAAGTGAAAGCAAGGAAGAAAAAGATGAACAACCAATACAAGACACGAGCTAATAAGGGGATCAAACAACCAGTTTTCAAGGTTGGAGATCTTGTGTGAGTGCATTTGAGAAAAGAGAGGTTCCCTAGCAAAAGGAAGAACAAGGTCATACCTAGATCAGATGGCCCTTTTGAGGTGGTTGGAGTCATTGGGGATATTGCTTACAAGGTAGATTTGCGGGACGAGTTTGGAAGTGTAAGTGCCACATTCAATGTGGGTGATTTATCTCCTTACTATGATGATGAGAATTTGAGGGCAAATTCTTTTATGGAGGGGGTGAATGATGCGGATGTAAAGGCACTTGTGATACAAGAGTCTATTGACTTAGTTATGGAGCATAAGGGATTCAAGCTCAAGGCAAACAATTAAGCATGGGCATATGTTTTGACTTGGTTCGTGGAAGAAGATGAATGAAAACCATGGGAAGGTTCGAAGAATGAGTCCTAGTTCTGTTAGGACTTGTTTACTACATAGTTTCCTAGTTCTGTTAGGAGTTACGATGTAATTTACAGCTTTTTGTTAAGTTTATTTTCGGTTGTTTGGAGTTATAGTTTAATTAGGATTCTAGTTAGCATGAACATGTAGAAAACGTGTGATGCTAAGTAGTTGTTTGTTTTTATCTTGTTCGTTACTTTCCTAGGTCTAGTTGGAGTGTTTGTTGCCTATATAAGGCGTTTTCAATTAATCAATAAAGTTAGTTGCTTTTGTTTAAACTTTGAATCTTGATTATTGTTTTGCTTATGAGCTAAACTAATCGAACCATTAAAGACTTTTCAGGAGTGATAAGTCTTTAGTGCTAGACAACATCTTAATTTCGGGAGTGATTTTAGGAGTGTTTAAATTATTGTTTAAAGTTTCTGGAGTGTTCTTTAAGCCAAGAAATATCCGGTTACTTTGAGTTTGTGCGAGTGTTCTTGATTCTTGAATTAAAGAAAGTTCAAGATTTGGTTCATAGTTGATTATTAAGCTTCATTGGCTTGGTAATCACATCAAGATCCGACCCGTTGCCATCCCTAGTGCCGACCCGACATAACATAATACTGCCAAGGACCGTTCTTCCACTTAGCTTTATCATGTTTCATTTCTTTCACGTGTCATAATTATATTACATTGTCGTAATCATAATCATAAAACGTAATCGTAATCATAAACGTAATCATAATCATAAACGTAATCATAACATGTATCGCATCAATTCTGTTCATAACATCGATAATCATCATATTCATAAAAATATTTCATATCCCACAATCCATATGACAATAACATAATGCGAGAAAACATAAAACATATTTAGAAAGAGATTGTGGGTGTTAGCCGTTGACGTTACCTGAACTGTAGTTAAATTTTCTTGTTAGCCAGGGGAGGATTGTAATATTCCCTCCTTTAATCTAATCAATTCAGGAATCCGTAAAAGACTTATCAATATATAATTCTAGACTTCAAGCTCCATGATCCATTTCCTTCATTTGCCTATTTTAGGAATCACTTGAGAGTTCTTTATTGAGGTTTCTTGGTGGTTGATAAAAAGTCATAGACACTCCTTTTACCTAATAACTTAGTGCTTAAGTCATAATTCTCGACTTGTGAGTATGGACATCGTATTGCAACCATTTCATATTTAATCATCGAGCTTTAAGCACATGTTACAAATTTATTAACTTTAAATTTAAATCTTCGTCATCTTAGTCATAAGATCCTTTTTACATATATTAGTTATATTACAGTATTACAAGCTTGCATAAGTAGCCATTAGTCTTATGGTTCAAGTTTCAGGCTTAATAACTTGTAAGTATGGCTTTCATACTATAACTAAATCATTCTTTCAATCAGACTCTAAGTACATGTTACTAAATGATTTAACCTTTAATAAAACTTACAACATTTATATCACTAATGACTTGTTTACTAAAATATTGAGTGAAACTGTTATTGCTAATAATTACTCGTCAATTTCATTATCTATTAAATTTATACATGATTAATAATAAGTTAAGTGGTTACTAAAATGATACTAATTTACCTCAACATTATCACAATTAACACTTAAATAGTTGTCATACAAACTAGAAGGTGATTTGTCTAGATTAACATGAGAATAACCCAAAGAATTAGCACAAGACATTTATACAAATGTGAGTCTTACTAATATATTCTCAAATTTTAGATTTACAAGAGCTAGTGGTTTACTAGTGATACATAACATAATTAGTTTACTCTTTAATGTAAGTTTAACCCCTTAAATTAAACTAAGTGGCTTT
The DNA here is from genome assembly GCA_947648045.1 of Beta corolliflora. Taxonomy (NCBI): domain Eukaryota; kingdom Viridiplantae; phylum Streptophyta; class Magnoliopsida; order Caryophyllales; family Amaranthaceae; genus Beta; species Beta corolliflora. The sequence continues at coordinate 307,584 of CANSZD010003585.1, forward strand.
AATTTAAACTAAACAATTCAGTTTTAGGCCCATTAGTAAGGTGATTAATGAAGGGTAATTTGGGTTTGATTTACTAAACTTACAATCAGAAATTTAGAGCTAAGAGGTACGCATTATACCTTTACTCAATGAGCAACGAAGAACAGAGGCGACACAGGGAGCTCGGAGCTCCGGCAGGCCAACGACATCGTACACCGGCGAGACTGGGAAGAAAGGTGGTGGTGACGGTGGCGGTAGCTGGCATGAGCAGTAGCGAGCAGGCAGGAGCAGGGGAGAGGCATAACACGAGAGATAGAGGAGGGAGCAAACATGGGCAGCGGTGGTGCTATGGTGGTAGGAGGAAGGATGTTGCTGTCGGGGAGATGCACCGGTGGTTGTTGTGCGGTGCACTGAGGTGGTGCGCAGGTGGTGTTTGATGGTGGTGCCGAGAGAAGTAAAGGAGGAAACGTTGTTGATTTTGTTTTGGTTTCATGCTCAATCTCAATGGTATTTATAGATAAATGTAGGGGACAAAACCACAAGTGGAATAATGGTGATTGGTGGTTCTATACCTTGGTCGACAAGGGGAAAACATGGGCAGCTTGGGGTAGGGGACAACAACTTAGGCACCAAGGGGGATGAGGAGGAGAATGAGGGAGAGGTGTGCGTGGAAGCTGAGGGATGGGGTTGGGGTTTTATTTCCTTTTTTTTCTTTTCTTTTATTAAACCATGCTTTTACCCACTTGCTATTTTCAACCTTCATCATTTGTAACTAAAGTTATTCATCTATTGATTTTATCTAATGAAAACTAGAGTTCTTATATTATACTTGAATTTAGAGCAAAACTGTAGTTACATATTATAATTAAAACATAAAATTAACCTTTAATCTTAAGGAAAAATTATCTACGATAAGTTAACCTTTTACCCATATTCTTAAATTAAGTCAACTTTTGGATTATTCTTGAATAAGTACAACTTTTATATCCATCTATTTGGAACAACTCAAATGACCGGTGACCAGTTCCACGGGTAAAGACAGACTTTATTTTGCACTTTTGTTTCAATTTCTATATTTTTGTATTTTTTGTTGGTATTCATTATAATTTCTTGCATTTTTGCAATGTAATCCATTTTTTTGTGCTTTTTCTCCCTTCCACCCCACCACCATGGCCACCTCCTTCACCCCTTTGCTACCCAGACTCACCAACATAACCAGACAGAAAAGGATCGTGAAAGAGCTCAGATTCGCGGTAAGAAGGGTGCCAAGAAAGATGATGGCTTGACCCCTGAGCAGCGCTGTAGACGTGTTTTTATTTCGCCTACACGGCGTGAGCGCATATTTGACTACCTCATTGTTAAGGTTTTATTGAAAATGTTTTAGAATTCACCAACAAGTCTTTAAAGGAAGACTCATAAACCTAATTGGATATTGGGAAACCGTAGGGACAAATTAGAGACTTATCTAATGTAGATTTCCCCATCCTGACTCCATAGATGGTCATGAACCATAGATTGAGTTCGGGGGTGAGGGTACGAATACGTTCATAATGAACCATATTCGCCCATTGCTGGCCTCTACTAAATATTGATTCATGTCAATTTTTATGCAATAGAATAACCAAATAATATTTTCATGCATCCTAAAAATAATTTAGTCTAGGTTGGTTTAGGAAACACATAAATGACTATTTTTAGTGATATGTTATTATGCAATCAAATTACAGGGACCCTAACAAGTTGTCCAAATTATCAGATTAATGTTATAACAATTATTTAGGTTGTGCAAAGGAATACAAGGTTAGAATATACAAAAGAGCAAATTTTATATTAACGATCTACATTATGAAGGAAACCGTTAGTAATATAAAAATAATAAATTGATTCAAGGACCCTCAGGATGATACCGTGGCTTGGGTCTAAGAGATTGACAACCTTCGGGACGAGTAATCGTGAAGCCTGAAGATATGAATGTCTGAAAGTATGTAGATTTGAATATGTTTGTGTTTGAAAGGTATATTTGAAAGGTATGAGTTTTGTAGAGAGAATTCGTAAGGTATTCGAAATGTAAAAGTCGAGTGTTAAGTGTGGAAAAAAACCATATTTTAATTCGGAAAATCGAAGCATATTTATAGGGAAAACGAAATTGCGCTTCACACGCCAGCTGCGCCAGGCGCAGATGACTGTGTGACGCACAATTACACGTGTCAGGCGTACATTGGTGCGCCTGACGCGGCATGACCAATCATCAGTGCCCACGTGGCACACGCTTTAAAAAAGATAAAATTGTCAGCCTGTGCATCGCACAGAGAAGTGCGCTCGGCGCACGACTCTGTGTGACACACAGGTCTACGTGGCAGTCTTGTGCGCTTGGCGCATGTTGGTGCGCTCAGCGTACCGCCTTGCTTTTGACACGTTTTGACAGCTTTTTGATGAAAACACATTTTTAAGACTTTGTTTTATCTTTTAACTCCGAAAATCTGATTTTACGGAATAAAATCCGAATTTAACTATAAAAAAATATCTTTGAAAATATTTATTTTATTTAAATGAAGCAATTAATTATCAATGAATAATTAAATGGGCTTTTTCAAAGAGTTGGGCTCGAAATACAATATGAATTTTGGATCATTGAAATACGCTTTAACACTTTTAAAATAGTTTAGGCTCTTCGGACTGCTCTGCCCTTGGGTCGGACCAATTAAGACCACGATATGTTACATCATTAGGCCCTTAAATGGGGAGACATGATTATGTGTCTACAAGCGTTGTGAAAGGTTTTCTCTTTTGCTTTCATTTTACATTAAAGCACAAACAAGACAAGACTGTGCTGACGTGGTATGTGTAATTTTACTTCAGGGACTCTAAGGCACTGCAAGAGAAGATGGCCAAGAAGACCTCTGCTTATCTTACAGTGCCTTAGAGTCCCTGAAGTAAAATTACACTTTGTATAATTTAACCTTTTGCCTTATCAAATAAATTGCTACTCTTTTATTCACTTACTTCATTTTCTTCTCTTTTGTTTCTTCAATTTTAATATTGACTGGTAATATCCTTAATCTAATCACTTTTTCCTCTAAAAGGATAACTTCAAGATACCATCATTATTGTTCAAGCTAATGCTTTATATGGCGTTGGGAATCTTTGCCAAGACAACAAAAACATCAATTGTCTCGGCCACCACAAGAGCCACCATCACAACCACCACAACTACCCCCACCACTTCCTCATCCTCTCCTTTCTTCTACCTCATTCATCAGATAAGCTTCCCTTCTATTTCCAACTTTCTCTCTCCTTTTTTTCTCCCAATTTCCACCGTTATCCACTCTCCTCGAATTTCGCAAGACAATCTAGGGTTTAATCTAATTAATCCAATCTCACCCCCAAAATCTTATCCTAAAAATTATAATGAGATCAGAAGATTGTCAACATAATCAACATGATGAGATCGCAAGATTATCAACATAATCAACATCATGCTGCCATTATCACCTGCCATTATCTCCTCCTCCGCCGGACCCCTTCGACGAATCGTCGCCAGTAGAACTCAGTGAACATTGATTGATGATCATCGATCGATTATGATGATTGTTTAAGATAGTGCTGATTTGATGATTGATGATGTTGATTCGATGATGATAGTGATTCGCTGGTGATGATGTTTGATTCATTGATGAATGATGATGATGCATGTCTAATGAGAAGAGAAGAGAGAGGAAGGAGCAGTGTAAACGGTAGACTAAAGAGGAAGGAGAGAGGGCAGCGCGAAAATTATATAAAAAAAAATCCAGCCTTCCAGCTCCAGGTAACTTTACCCATTGTTGTAGGTAAAAAAATGGACCTAACTTATTAAAAGTTAATGTGGGTACAAACTTGATTTATTCAGGGTTAATTCAAAAGTTGACTTAATTTAAGAAGATGACTAAAAGGTTAAATTATTGTAGATAATTTTTCCTAATCTTAATCATTTTTTTATTAAAAAAGTTTAAATTTTTGGGATATTATATCCTCACCTCCTTAGAAAAAGTATTATCCTTGAAACTTACTAAAACATAGTTAAGTGCATACATTCATTTGTTTAGTACATATTGTAAATCAGTCATGAAATTTCATATATCATATTACAATCAAGAAGGATGCTGAATTCTGAAAGCTTTTCATAGCATGTTTCCTTCATCAACTAAACCTTCATTTAGTCAAAAAAAAAAAAACAACACTTGTTTGGACTAACTTATACATTAAGATCTAAAACATCCCTATTCATATATGATTTTCATATCAAAATCTAAATGTTTGAAAAGTCAACCAAGAAGTCACTTTGTTGGCTAATATACTACTTCCCATGAATAGGTCAGTTAAACTTCTTTTCGACCTCAATACATATATTAAAGATTTCTATCAAATACGAATTACATCCGTCCACTGTTCAAGTAGAAGCCTAAGTTCTCGAATCATGTTCTCCATCGGAATAGTTGATGTCTTGTTTATTGGTTTACTTTTTGATAGCTTTTAGTTGGTATTATAGTTGTTTTTGAGTTAGTTTAGACTAGTTTGTTAGTTATTTCCTTAATTTATGCAATTTTCCTCCTTGTATGCACTTTCTTTGGGGGCTTTGTTTCGTTTCAGGACTTAGGAGCATGCTTGGAGGACACTTGCACAACCCTGAATACTAAGATCGAAGAGGAAGGTTACGGAAACATCAAGGAAGAATAACCGAGTTTCGGGGGCACATATAAGAAGTTTTGGAAGGGTTTGCCCATAAGGGTCAACTTCAAATGGCCATAACATTTATCACACAATTTTTTTTTGAGTGATTTAAGTTGGAGATGAAATCTTGGCTCAATAGCTTTCCAACAAGTGGTCACAAGCTCCATACTGATGAAAAGCAAGTGAGATATGGCCGTTTGAAAATGAACTAATGAAACTGAAAAGGACCCGAGTGCTCGGGTCAATAGACCCGCCCGAGTCTATTTGCGGAAAACTAAAATTTCAGTTCTGATGGTCTGACCCGCCTCGGTCAGAATTAACCCGCCCGGGTCAACCCCAACCCGAGCGCCCGGGTCACTCCACCCGCCCAGGTCGCTGGGTTTTTCCGGAAAACTTTCTTTTCTTTTCGATTTTCATACGGGGGCTTTCTTGTAATTAAACTTACTTTATTTTAGGGCTATATAAGAGAAATTTAGGTTAAGCTAATTTACATTATATTTTAATAAGGTTAGATTTGAAATTCTTAGAACCCTAGGAGAGAGAAAATCTCATCTTCTAGAGAGAGAAGTAAGAGAAATTGTTGAAAGCTTGGAATTTGAAGAATCTAAGAAGGAAACTTGAAGATTTGGAGGCTCCTTGCAACTTTAATGAGAATTTGTTATTGTCTCTCATATTTTATTGGTTTATTTTCTTATTTTCATGTTATTCTCACTCTATGTACTTGTTCGTCCTAGATTATTGTTTTAGTTCATGTTAATAGTTATTAATGTCTTTTAGTTGATAATTTATCATGATTTGTGAGTAGCTATTTCTTTGGGAAGGGTTTGAAGTCAGTGATGAGTTCATGAACCTCTAAATCCAACATTGGGTTTTGAATTGGGATAATTTTGGTTAATTGATTTGGCTTTTTTTTTATGAATGTTTGTGTGATTGGCCATCATAGGAGCATAATTTAGGTACCCTTAGTGAAGGATTGAGAGATGAAGTTAAGGGATTGCCTCAAATCGATTATTAGGCTTGAAGGACCATGAGAATTAGGACTACCTAGCCTAGGGGACTTAGTTTGCTTGTTTATATTCATCATGTTTATGGATATGCTTAGTTGAATGCCTTAGCCATGAGAATAGGTCTTCGGTAAGATACTAGGCCAATCCAGCTAGCTCGAGAGAGTAGTTAGAGTACCAATGGATGAATAATTCCCCTCAATTGACCCCCATTATTGATTCCCATTGTGATTGCTTGGTTTATGAATGAGTTAATTGATGGATGCCCCTTCCTAATGTTATTTTTCTTATTGTCTTTTCATGTATAAATCTTCAAAAAAAAAAAAAAAACTTGGCTTAACTTATCCTAAATCGATACTTATTAGTGCTTCTCTTAGTCCTTGTGGTGGGACCCTTACTTGGCCTATATTGGGTAGTTTAGGTATCTTTGACATGTTTACAACGAGTGCGTCAAATTGTGGCGCCGTTGCCGGGGACTTCGGCTTGCATTATTGATTCGTGTTGATTAAATGAGTCTAGACTATTTGTGAATATTCTTTTTCTTTGTTTTATTATTATTTTGAAAAGAAAAAAATGGCAAGTACTTCTTTTCCTCAATATGACAATGAATCCTTTTGGGCATACTTTGATAGGCTTGGGGAGTTTATAGAGTTCCATGGCTATGATATTGGGGAAGCTTGTGAGATTACATATCGGGGACTAAATGAGCATACTAGAGGAGTTGTTGAAAATATATTTAACGGTGACTTTCGAGCTACATCTTCGGATGAAGCTTGGAATTTTTTTATGTGGTTAGCTTGGGACATTTATGATTCCCGATTTTTATGCAAATTGTTATGATTCCTCTAATGTTGGCATGAATTTCTTTGATGAGTCAAATGTTCCCACTACTGAGCCTATTATGCATGATCATATTCCCTCATATATTTGTTGTAACGAGGTAGACTTAGAGATGGCAATGGGTAGGATCTGGACAAGGTCCTCTAGGATCCAGATCCGTTTTTTAAGACAAGGATCACCGGGTAATAAGAATGAGGATCCAGATCCAGATCCGTATGGATCCTACGGATCCGGGTCCTAAACGAATCCAAAACGGATCCTTGTCTATTTTCTTCAAACTACCCTAATTTTCACAATAATTAAAGATTTTAAACAATAAAGTCATCTAATATCAACCGAAAATTACATTTAATTTCTGAAAAATAACCATTGCAACTATTTACAACTATTCAATTATCAAACTATAGATTAATCAACTATTTCTGAAAAATTAACAATTATCAACCCAATTTTCTAACTCAATTATCCAGTAAATTTGCACAAGAATTGCACATTAATTAGAACAATAATTCGAAATTCAAGCAAAAATCCGTTTTTACATGTAATAGCTAATATTATAATATTATGATAATATAATATTAAATAATAATTGTAGGCGTGGATTTTTCTTTTAGCCTACACGCGGTGTGAGCGCGTTTATTTGACTACCCCATTGTTAAGGTTTTATTTGAAATATGTTTTGAAGTCGCCAACAATTCTTTAAAGGAAGAATCATAAACCTAATTGGATATTGAAATGGTAGGGACATCTTAGGGACTTATCCAATGTAGATTTCCCCGTCTAGACTCCATAGATGGTTAGGAACCAAAAGTTGAGTTCGGGGGTGAGGGTACAATACAGTCAAGAACCATATTGCCCATTGGTGGCCTCTACTAAATATCGATTCATTACAGATTTTATGCAAAATAATAATCATATAACGTTTTAATACCACCTAAAAATATTTAGTCTAAGTTGGTTCAGGAAACACATAAAAGACTAATTTTTAGTGACATGTGATTTAACAATCAGATTACTGGGTTCCTAGCAGGTTGTCCATATTATCTGATTTAGTTATAACATTTATTTAGGTCTTGTTTTAGCAATAAATACATGTGGGTGATCAAAATTAATGCAGGACAATCATAACAATATATAAAAATAAATAAGAAAATATCGTCGGGAGTTAGTATAATATACAAAACTTACAGTCGCAGGAATACGTTAACAATCTACATTAAGAATAGAATGTTAGTAACTTCAAGAAAATAAGAAAAAATAAATAAAGAAATAAAATAAAGAAAGTAAAGAAAGGTCGTTAATTCATCTGACCCTCAGAAATTATACCACCGTCCGGGGTCGTTGATTTGTACGAATCTGGGAAAATTAAATTGAACGAGTCTTAAAAAATAGTGTCTTGCGTCGTATTATGCGTGAAACCAAGTATATGGTTTGTGGTATTTATTATATGCTGCGTTGGTGCTGTTGAATGATGATGATGAATTGACGAAGTTGGATGATGATTAGAAGATGATGAATGAGGTCAACGGGTTTATAGCATTGTGAGGGAGTGCTGGAGTTTTGTGGAGGTTATGAGTGTTGTCGTTGTATGTGAGATAGATTTGTATTAGGCGGTGGTATTGTCGGGAGAGTATTAGGGGTGCCGAGTGATTATGGGAAATTGGGGAGTGAGCCGTGTGAGGTATGATGGAGGGGATTATATAGTGTAGGTAGGTAGTTGTATTGTAATAGGTTTACGAAAGTTAGTAGGTCTCTAAAAGATTTTAGAAAATAGTTAGATAAAAAAACACTTTGGAAAAAGATTATTTTTATAAAAGATATTTTTATTAATAAACTAATTAAAATAATAAATTAATTCTATTAATTAAATTGGACTTAGAAATTGGGTTTTAAAAATTGGGCTTTCATAAAAACTATTCTTAAAAGGTTTTCGAAGATGGGATTCAAAAAAGTTATCTATAAAAAAGGTTTTGATAATGGGTTAATAAAAAAGGTTAGAAAATGGATTGGGCTTAAAACATTTTATTTTAGACTCGTTCTTTATTCTTTCCTCGATCCGGACCAATTGGAGTAGGGTATTAGTCATCATAGGGTACTAAATGGGGAGACACGATTATGTGGCTACAGAAGCCCCCACTTTGACTGAGGTTTGTAAAATTGAAAATCAAAGTATATGTGTCGGGACGGAGAATGATTCTAGATGCTCTACAATCTAAAATCACTCTTTTACACCGGTACCTGCAAAATAAGCAAAAGCTTCAGGAACAGACATGTGTGGAACATATTTGCAAAATAATTATAAATTTGCAAAAATGAAATGATAGATGAAAAAGGGTATCATGAGCTATTCTGGTCCGGCTCATGTCGGGGTAGAGCTGCATCCTGTTCCAGGGCTGTGTTTATCATGATGTAGAGCTGCATCCCGCTCCAGGGTTGTGCTTATGTAGCTGAAGGCTAGCGCTTGTTTTCCGCTGTCTTTGTCTTCAGGAACACGAATCATATTAGCGCTTTGTTTTCCGCTATCTAGGCTCGTGATGGTCCGCAAACCTAACGATTTGTGTTCCGTTGTTGATTTGAAATGGTCTGCAGACCTAACAGTTTGTGTTCCGTTATTGACGGTTTGTGTTCCATCATTAATTTGAAATGGTCCGTAGACGTAACAGTCTGTGTTCCGTTATTGACGGTCTGTGTTCCGTCATTAATTTGAAATGGTCCGCAGACCTAACGGTTGGTGTTCCGTTATTGACGGATTTGTGTTCCGTCATTAATTAGAAATGGTCCGCAGACCTAACGGTTTGTGTTCCGTTATTGACGGTTTGTGTTCCGTCATTAATTTGAAATGGTCCGCAGACCTAACCGTTTGTGGTCCGTTATTGACGATTTGTGTTCCGTCATTAATTTGAAATGGTCTGCAGACCTAACGGTTTGTGTTTCGTTATTGACGGTTTGTGTTCGGTCATTAATTTGAAATGGTCCGCAGACCTAACGGTTTGTGTTCCGTCATTAATTTGAAATGGTCCGCAGACCTAATGGTTTGTGTTCCGTTATTGATAATCCTGAGTATTTGTTGTCTCTTGAGCAATGCATGTTGAAAGTCTGTGTAGAGTACAAGGTGTTGGAAGAATGGCAAAGTCGTATTTTTGTAAACTTTTGAAAGTTCGTTGGTTTGTCGTGCACGACATCGAAGTGTAACGAACATTTGAAATCATTTAGAATCGAGCGTGTGGGTCCCACCTGGCTAAGAAGCCCCCAAGCGTGCTGTACAGGACTGTGCACCAGACGCACATACCTGCGCTTGGCGTGGGATGCTACACTGGACGCAGTTTGCTGCGTGCGATGTCGTACCGAACATTTGAATTCATATGGAGTTGAGCATGTAGGCCCCACTTGGCTAAGAAGCCCCCAAGTGCGCTGTACAGGGCGGTGCGCCAGACGCACAAACCTGCGCTTGGCGTGGGATGTAACAGACGGTCATTCCCGACCAGCTTACAGAGGATTAATGCAGAACGGAATTAAAGAATCTGGTCGAGCTAACCAACTGCTACCATCACACTCACTGAACTATATCAGAGAATGTGGAAACCAAAATCCAAACTCCAAATAATTTGAATTAAACTATTACAACAACGCTTTGATTCTCAAACTCTTACCAAATCCGGCAGAGTTTCCTTTGAAAATATAACAACCCTAAAGCGGGATATAACTTGAACCTTATCACAATTACAATTAAATAAAATATTCCCAATTCCAACTCCCAATAGCCTCAACGCTTTCGCAGAGCAATAATAAGAGAGAATCAAGCGCATTAACGCCCCTTATATACAAAAATGGAAAACAACTAATTTAACGACTAACTATTACAAGATTGAGCGACCTCGCTTCAAAAACAAATATAACATTACAATCACACTTCTAGTATTCCGAAATCTTCAACTTTAAATAATAAACTTCACGTCTTAAATCTATAACTAATAGGACACTGCCACCCACTAAGTGACAGGCCAATCACGCAACTAATCAAAACAAAGATAAGTCATTTCCCACGTTCAACGTTTAACTCGAGCAATCTTAAAATACGAGGGCATGGGCCAACTACGCTTCCGCTACGCTACTCTGACCAACAAAATCACTCAAACACATAAGTTCACATAAATGGAAACATAGAATACACATGCAAGCGCAAACACTCTCAATGGCATGGTTGGTATATACCTAAATTTTATCTGATCCATTAAACCTATTCACAACCCTTACGCCACGATATGAAGATCATGACGTACCCGAGAGCAACCATGCTCTGATACCATTTGTAACAGACGGTCATCCCCGACCAGCTTACATAGGATTAATGCACAGCGGAATTAAAGAATCTGTCGAGCAAACCAACTGCTACCATCACACTCACTGAACTATATCAGAGAATGTGGAAACCAAAATCCAAAATCTATTTAATTTGAATTAAACTATTACAACAACGCTTTGATTCTCAAACTCTTACCAAATCCGGCAGAGTTTCCTTTGAAAATATAACAACCCTAAAGCGGGATATAACTTGAACCTTATCACAATTACAATTAAATAAAATATTCCCAATTCCAACTCCCAATAGCCTCAACGCTTTCGCGGAGCAATACCAAGAGAGAATCAAGCGCATTAACACCCCTTAAATACAAAAATGGAAAACAACTAATTTAACGACTAACTATTACAAGATTGAGCGACCTCGCTTCAAAAACAAATATAACATTACAATCACACTTCTAGTATTCCGAAATCTTCAACTTTAAATAATAAACTTCACGTCTTAAACCTGTAACAAATTGGACACTGCCACCCACTAAGTGACAGACCACAAAAATGACAAAACAAAACAAACACATCAGCAAAGCTGAGTACTAACCCATAAAACACATTCAAAACATGTTTTGGTGCTCCATTACTTGAAAACGATTCAATAAGAGTTGCAACAACAATAACAATATCAATAACAATATCAATAACAACAGCGACGACAACACATGCTTTAAACTTGTCATCTAAACCTTGGTGACTTAACGATTCGTTACGGAACAATCTTTACAGCAAACATGCTTTATACTTGTCATCCAATACCCTTGGAGACCTCATAGTTTCCGCGGAACAATCTTTATTCATTTCAAACAATTCCTTTACAAGTATTCACATACTTTCCATTTCTTTTACACAATTATTTGGCAACAGGTAAGGGAACGACGCGAAGGTAGCAACACCAGATTGCAGACACATCGCTTATCGGGGAACGTCTTCCCATCTTATAATAAGGCCTACCGTAGTCTTTAGTGTATACACCCCTTGAAGCAACCCACCAGAGGTAATACTTCCAAGGCGACTCTCATAATACCACACCAGAGGGTTTCCCCTTAAGACACTCCACCAGAGAGTAATTCTTAAGGTCCTTAGGGTCGACCACCAGAGAAGCCCTAAGCATTTCGTCATGTGTTCATAACCTATAAGGGGCCCACCAGAAGCGATCCTCATCGGCTCCTTCTAACCTTTGCCATTCTTTCACATTACATGATTAGTTCTTTAATCACTTTCGTTTTCCAACAATACAATTTATAATAACCAATACGACACCAAGTCATCTTATGAATTGAACCATGAACCACAAGAAAAAATACGCAATCCACATCCAATAAAACAAGGTTCATGCTATAACATAACTTGAATTCCAAATTAACATAACCGATAACGAACTATTCACATATGAAACTCGTAATTACGTGAAGCGACTCTATCTCATATCTGATTAGTAAACCTTTCAACCAATAACTGATACTTCTTTAAACTTATGCTTACTTACCTATTAAAACTTGTAACTAACCCACATTAGTGAACCCTAATCGTACAATCAGACTTTATTAATTATATTAATCCACTTATAAATATTAAACTGAAATCCCTTTACAAACACGACCTCGATAATCTATTCCGTACTTAATTAAAGTATCTCTAACAATCTCCACATTATTAACTATGATTACTTAATCCCTTCCCGGAGTTTAGGTGAGTGAACTTACGTAATCTATTCACCTAACAAATAGTTATTAACTAATTAACATATGACTGTTATATAATTTAACTTCTCACCCTTTTAGCTTATAACTCAACTTATTTAATTACCTTTGTTAACCATCATCAACACCTTAACAATAATGATACTCGGGAACCATTCCCACTGAATTCAGATTAATAAACCAATTCGACTAACTTACTTAATATAAACCATTCCACGAATCTAAATGACAATCTCTAATTGATTAATCCAATTACATAACTCACTAGTCACCGTAGCTAGAGTAGAGCATCTAATAATCAAACTAAACTAACAAAATAAACATTCAAACAAATTAATTAGACTATAGAATCATGACCAAGAATTGTGACATGAAACTTATAAACAAAACTGATTAGTTGCTATCCAACAACAACACAACAACAACAACAAAACCGACAACATCAACAATAACCATAGCAACACTAACCATAGCAACACTAACCACCACCACAACAACTACCACAACATCCCCAACAACAACAGTACAACATCGACCATCAAGAACAACAACATAACAACAACAACAACAACAGAACAAAAACTACCAACAACGCACAACAACTCATAACACAAGGGGAAAGTACCTTTGTACTTTGTCGAACAACCAACAAAATAGCAGCAGCAACGACTAGGCGGCAAGAACCACCAACAACAGCACCCGACGGAGGAGAGAAAAAGAACAACGGCGTGGCGCTGGCGGCAACAGAACAACAACAGCAGCACACGCAGGGGAGAGGGAAGACAGCAGCAACCAAACAACAACAACGACACCAGCAGCAGCGCGAGCCGAGGGGGAGGAAGCTCCGGCAAGCAAAAGTCGGCGGCGAGGTCTGGCGGTCCAAGGCACCACCGCAACAAAATAAGTGAGAGAAAGTCACAGGAAGAGAGAAATTGAAATAGGGGTTTTGAGGTTTCACAACAATCTCCAAAAGAAATATAGGAGAATGGGATAAAAGTTTGCTGATTTTATTGAGCAATTTTGACAGCGCAAGGTCGAATTAATTTGTTGGCATCAACTGGAGGATGGCACGAAGAAGAGGAGATGATGAAGCAGGAGGGAGTCTCACATAATAAGAGGACACGAAGAGGGTGAGATGAGGGAGGAGAGAGAAAGAAGTAAATGGGTTTCTCTTAAACAATATCACTCAACTCAAATACACTTATCTAAGAAATGTTAGAAACAAATTAACTTAATAAGTTAGCAAATCATTTTAATAGATAACTTTCAAAAATCATTGTTCAACAAATAACTATATTAGAACTCCAAATTACTCAAAAGGATTTTGGAAATATAATAGAATCATTAAGCCATCAAAATAATTAGCTTGTACTTAAACAAACATCAAAATATTAGTCATTACGAATAAATAGAATATAGGTTTTTGTCAGAAACAACATTTTAAAACCACTTTTTTGCGAAAAACAACCTTTTAAAAGTTTTTTTGCAACTCAGAACCTAAAACCAAATTTTTTTGCGAAATGAAACCTTAAACCAAAATCTTTTTTCGACATGAAACCTTTTCTGGAATTCCGTCATTGACTATTAAATATTGTGCGTTGACCGTCAGTTTTTTCGTTCCCTCCTTTTTTTCCCCTTGTTTCCCTCTCATTTCTCTTTCACTCTCATTCTCACCAAAAACTGTAAGCTTTCTTCCCCAAAATTTTTCCCCTTGTTTCCCTCTCATTTCTCTTTCCCTCTTATACTCACCAAAAACTGTAAGCTTTCTTCCCCAAAAACAAAATTAGGGTTCTTATCCCCCCTTCAATGGTGTTCTTAGCGATGGCATGAACGAAGTCAACTCTGGCATCGTTGCAAGTGATATAAATATAACCGAGTGAATCAGTGGTGAAACGGCCAGCGAGAGCAGGAAAGTGAGTTAAACTCGTTGAAAGGGCATCTTTGAGGAGAGAGATTAAGGTGGAAGAAGGAAAAGGAGGACGAGTGAATAAACCTCCTTTTTGAATGTAATGGCAGGAAAGCATAGGAAAGTCAGAGACTGAAAGTTTAAGGTCTTCCATGGTGGAAGGATGAGCAGGAAAAACAGTTGATTTTGAGATGATTGTGACAGAGGAAGAAGATGAAGATGGTAAAAATTTAAAAGTCATTTTTTTTAAAAAAAAGGGGATTTTCTACAGTGCTAGTGGAGGAGAGGGAGGAGAGAGAGGGGAGTGAGTGACAAGTGAGGAAATAAAGAGGAGAGTTAACGGTCAATGGGAGAAAGTTAACGGTCAATGACGGAAAATCAAAAAAGGTTTCATTTCGCAAAAAAATTTTGGTTTAAGGTTTCATTTCGCAAAAAATTTGGTTTTAGGTTGTAAGTTGCAAAAAAACTTTTAAAAGGTTGTTTTTCGCAAAAAAAGTGGTTTGAAAAGGTTGTTTCTGACAAAAAACTCAATAGAATATAATATTAGCACCAATAAAATAATCGAAGATCGTTAGTAAATATAAAATTCATATTTCAACTCATATAAAATAAGAGTATTTAATATATGATTTAGCTAATAATTATGATTAACAACACATAAGACAGTTTAGAAATCGGGGCTATTACACCCTACCACCCTTATAAGAAGTTTCGTCCTCGAAACTTGCAAACAGTTATTAAAAAAACAACAATTTCAACAAGTAATCAAAGGAAACTTCACACTCATGTGGCAAATTCATTTCAATAAAACAGAATTCTCAAACTCCTAAGAATATTAGGTATCCAGCCTCCATTCTACCATCATCTTTTGTATCTCTACTTCAACTTGACTAGCGAAATCAAGGAGCAACGAAGACAAAATGGGCAAACTTGTTGGCAATGGATTCCAATAATCTCATTTGCAGAGATCTCGTTTGAAATTCTTTTAAACTACTCCAACTATAAAAATTTCATGAAATTCACATTTCAATCTAATAAATAAAAGTCAAACACAATTACAACGCACCACATGAAATACAACACAATTTGATTTCTACAGATCATGTAACATGGGGATTACACCACCCTTAAAAGAATACTCGTCCACGAAAATGAAACGAACAACTATGAATTGAGGTTATTCCATAAAAATAGAAGAATTTGATATTGAAGGCCAATCACGCAACTAATCAAAACAAAGATAAGTCATTTCCCACGTTCAACGTTTAACTCGAGCAATCTTAAAATACGAGGGCATGGGCCAACTACGCTTCCGCTACGCTACTCTGACCAACAAAATCACTCAAACACATAAGTTCACATAAATGGAAACATAGAATACACATGCAAGCGCAAACACTCTCAATGGCATGGTTGGTATATACCTAAATTTTATCTGATCCATTAAACCTATTCACAACCCTTACGCCACGATATGAAGATCATGACGTACCCGAGAGCAACCATGCTCGATACCATTTGTAATGACGGTCATCCCAGGCCCGCCTTACATAGGATTAATGCACAGCGGAATTAAAGAATCTGTCGAGCAAACCAACTGCTACCATCACACTCACTGAACTATATCAGAGAATGTGGAAACCAAAATCCAAAATCTATTTAATTTGAATTAAACTATTACAACAACGCTTTGATTCTCAAACTCTTACCAAATCCTAAGCAGAGTTTCCTTTGAAAATATAACAACCCTAAAGCGGGATATAACTTGAACCTTATCACAATTACAATTAAATAAAATATTCCCAATTCCAACTCCCAATAGCCTCAACGCTTTCGCGGAGCAATACCAAGAGAGAATCAAGCGCATTAACACCCCTTAAATACAAAAATGGAAAACAACTAATTTAACGACTAACTATTACAAGATTGAGCGACCTCGCTTCAAAAACAAATATAACATTACAATCACACTTCTAGTATTCCGAAATCTTCAACTTTAAATAATAAACTTCACGTCTTAAACCTGTAACAAATTGGACACTGCCACCCACTAAGTGACAGGCCACAGAAATGACAAAACAAAACAAACACATCAAGCAAAGCTGAGTACTAACCCATAAAACACATTTAAAACATGTTTTGGTGCTCCATTACTTGAAAACGATTCAATAAGAGTTGCAACAACAATAACAATATCAATAACAATATCAATAACAACAGCGACGACAACACATGCTTTAAACTTGTCATCTAAACCTTGGTGACTTAACGATTCGTTACGGAACAATCTTTACAGCAAACATGCTTTATACTTGTCATCCAATACCCTTGGAGACCTCATAGTTTCCGCGGAACAATCTTTATTCATTTCAAACAATTCCTTTACAAGTATTCACATACTTTCCATTTCTTTTACACAATTATTTGGCAACAGGTAAGGGAACGACGCGAAGGTAGCAACACCAGATTGCAGACACATCGCTTATCGGGGAACGTCTTCCCATCTTATAATAAGGCCTACCGTAGTCTTTAGTGTATACACCCCTTGAAGCAACCCACCAGAGGTAATACTTCCAAGGCGACTCTGATAATACCACACCAGAGGGTTTCCCCTTAAGACACTCCACCAGAGAGTAATTCTTAAGGTCCTTAGGGTCGACCACCAGAGAAGCCCTAAGCATTTCGTCATGTGTTCATAACCTATAAGGGGCCCACTAGAAGCGATCCTCATCGGCTCCTTATAACCTTTGCCATTCTTTCACATTACATGATTAGTTCTTTAATCACTTTCGTTTTCCAACAATACAGTTTATAATAACCAATACGACACCAAGTCATCTTATGAATTGAACCATGAACCACAAGAAAAAATACGCAATCCACATCCAATAAAACAAGGTTCATGCTATAACATAACTTGAATTCCAAATTAACATAACCGATAACGAACTATTCACATATGAAACTCGTAATTACGTGAAGCGACTCTACCTCATATCTGATTAGTAAACCTTTCAACCAATAACTGATACTTCTTTAAACTTATGCTTACTTACCTATTAAAACTTGTAACTAACCCACATTAGTGAACCCTAATCGTACAATCAGACTTTATTAATTATATTAATCCACTTATAAATATTAAACTGAAATCCCTTTACAAACACGACCTCGATAATCTATTCCGTACTTAATTAAAGTATCTCTAACAATCTCCACATTATTAACTATGATTACTTAATCCCTTCCCGGAGTTTAGGTGAGTGAACTTACGTAATCTATTCACCTAACAAATAGTTATTAACTAATTAACATATGACTGTTATATAATTTAACTTCTCACCCTTTTAGCTTATAACTCAACTTATTTAATTACCTTTGTTAACCATCATCAACACCTTAACAATAATGATACTCGGGAACCATTCCCACTGAATTCAGATTAATAAACCAATTCGACTAACTTACTTAATATAAACCATTCCACGAATCTAAATGACAATCTCTAATTGATTAATCCAATTACATAACTCACTAGTCACCGTAGCTAGAGTAGAGCATCTAATAATCAAACTAAACTAACAAAATAAACATTCAAACAAATTAATTAGACTATAGAATCATGACCAAGAATTGTGACATGAAACTTATAAACAAAACTGATTAGTTGCTATCCAACAACAACACAACAACAACAACAAAACCGACAACATCAACAATAACCATAGCAACACTAACCATAGCAACACTAACCACCACCACAACAACTACCACAACATCCCCAACAACAACAGTACAACATCGACCATCAAGAACAACAACATAACAACAACAACAACAACAGAACAAAAACTACCAACAACGCACAACAACTCATAACACAAGGGGAAAGTACCTTTGTACTTTGTCGAACAACCAACAAAATAGCAAAGCAGCAACGACTAGGCGGCAAGAACCACCAACAACAGCACCCGACGGAGGAGAGAAAAAGAACAACGGCGTGGCGCTGGCGGCGGCAACGAACAACAACAAGCAGCACACGCAGGGGAGAGGGAAGACAGCAGCAACCAAACAACAACAACGACACCAGCAGCAGCGCGAGCCGAGGGGGAGGAAGCTCCGGCGAGCAAAAGTCGGCGGCGAGGTCTGGCGGTCCAAGGCACCACCGCAACAAAATAAGTGAGAGAAAGTCACAGGAAGAGAGAAATTGAAATAGGGGTTTTGAGGTTTCACAACAATCTCCAAAAGAAATCTAGGAGAATGGGATAAAAGTTTGCTGATTTTATTGAGCAATTTTGACAGCGCAAGGTCGAATTAATTTGTTGGCATCAACTGGAGGATGGCACGAAGAAGAGGAGATGATGAAGCAGGAGGGAGTCTCACATAATAAGAGGACACGAAGAGGGTGAGATGAGGGAGGAGAGAGAAAGAAGTAAATGGGTTTCTCTTAAACAATATCACTCAACTCAAATACACTTATCTAAGAAATGTTAGAAACAAATTAACTTAATAAGTTAGCAAATCATTTTAATAGATAACTTTCAAAAATCATTGTTCAACAAATAACTATATTAGAACTCCAAATTACTCAAAAGGATTTTGGAAATATAATAGAATCATTAAGCCATCAAAATAATTAGCTTGTACTTAAACAAACATCAAAATATTAGTCATTACGAATAAATAGAATATAGGTTTTTGTCAGAAACAACCTTTTAAAACCACTTTTTTGCGAAAAACAACCTTTTAAAAGTTTTTTTGCAACTCAGAACCTAAAACCAAATTTTTTTGCGAAATGAAACCTTAAACCAAAATCTTTTTTCGACATGAAACCTTTTCTGGAATTCCGTCATTGACTATTAAATATTGTGCGTTGACCGTCAGTTTTTTCGTTCCCTCCTTTTTTTCCCCTTGTTTCCCTCTCATTTCTCTTTCACTCTCATTCTCACCAAAAACTGTAAGCTTTCTTCCCCAAAATTTTTCCCCTTGTTTCCCTCTCATTTCTCTTTCCCTCTTATACTCACCAAAAACTGTAAGCTTTCTTCCCCAAAAATAAAATTAGGGTTCTTATCCCCCCTTCAATGGTGTTCTTAGCGATGGCATGAACGAAGTCAACTCTGGCATCGTTGCAAGTGATATAAATATAACCGAGTGAATCAGTGGTGAAACGGCCAGCGAGAGCAGGAAAGTGAGTTAAACTTGTTGAAAGGGCATCTTTGAGGAGAGAGATTAAGGTGGAAGAAGGAAAAGGAGGACGAGTGAATAAACCTCCTTTTTGAATGTAATGGCAGGAAAGCATAGGAAGGTCAGAGACTGAAAGTTTAAGGTCTTCCATGGTGGAAGGATGAGCAGGAAAAACAGTTGATTTTGAGATGATTGTGACAGAGGAAGAAGATGAAGATGGTAAAAATTTAAAAGTCATTTTTTTTAAAAAAAAGGGGATTTTCTACAGTGCTAGTGGAGGAGAGAGAGGGGAGTGAGTGACAAGTGAGGAAATAAAGAGGAGAGTTAACGGTCAATGGGAGAAAGTTAACGGTCAATGACGGAAAATCAAAAAAGGTTTCATTTCGCAAAAAAATTTTGGTTTAAGGTTTCATTTCGCAAAAAATTTGGTTTTAGGTTGTAAGTTGCAAAAAACTTTTAAAAGGTTGTTTTTCGCAAAAAAAGTGGTTTTAAAAGGTTGTTTCTGACAAAAAACTCAATAGAATATAATATTAGCACCAATAAAATAATCGAAGATCGTTAGTAAATATAAAATTCATATTTCAACTCATATAAAATAAGAGTATTTAATATATGATTTAGCTAATAATTATGATTAACAACACATAAGACAGTTTAGAAATCGGGGCTATTACACCCTACCACCCTTATAAGAAGTTTCGTCCTCGAAACTTGCAAACAGTTATTAAAAAAACAACAATTTCAACAAGTAATCAAAGGAAACTTCACACTCATGTGGCAAATTCATTTCAATAAAACAGAATTCTCAAACTCCTAAGAATATTAGGTATCCAGCCTCCATTCTACCATCATCTTTTGTATCTCTACTTCAACTTGACTAGCGAAATCAAGGAGCAACGAAGACAAAATGGGCAAACTTGTTGGCAATGGATTCCAATAATCTCATTTGCAGAGATCTCGTTTGAAATTCTTTTAAACTACTCCAACTATAAAAATTTCATGAAATTCACATTTCAATCTAATAAATAAAAGTCAAACACAATTACAACGCACCACATGAAATACAACACAATTTGATTTCTACAGATCATGTAACATGGGGATTACACCACCCTTAAAAGAATACTCGTCCACGAAAATGAAACGAACAACTATGAATTGAGGTTATTCCATAAAAATAGAAGAATTTGATATTGAAGGCCAATCACGCAACTAATCAAAACAAAGATAAGTCATTTCCCACGTTCAACGTTTAACTCGAGCAATCTTAAAATACGAGGGCATGGGCCAACTACGCTTCCGCTACGCTACTCTGACCAACAAAATCACTCAAACACATAAGTTCACATAAATGGAAACATAGAATACACATGCAAGCGCAAACACTCTCAATGGCATGGTTGGTATATACCTAAATTTTATCTGATCCATTAAACCTATTCACAACCCTTACGCCACGATATGAAGATCATGACGTACCCGAGAGCAACCATGCTCTGATACCATTTGTAACAGACGGTCATCCCCGACCAGCTTACATAGGATTAATGCACAGCGGAATTAAAGAATCTGTCGAGCAAACCAACTGCTACCATCACACTCACTGAACTATATCAGAGAATGTGGAAACCAAAATCCAAAATCTATTTAATTTGAATTAAACTATTACAACAACGCTTTGATTCTCAAACTCTTACCAAATCCGGCAGAGTTTCCTTTGAAAATATAACAACCCTAAAGCGGGATATAACTTGAACCTTATCACAATTACAATTAAATAAAATATTCCCAATTCCAACTCCCAATAGCCTCAACGCTTTCGCGGAGCAATACCAAGAGAGAATCAAGCGCATTAACACCCCTTAAATACAAAAATGGAAAACAACTAATTTAACGACTAACTATTACAAGATTGAGCGACCTCGCTTCAAAAACAAATATAACATTACAATCACACTTCTAGTATTCCGAAATCTTCAACTTTAAATAATAAACTTCACGTCTTAAACCTGTAACAAATTGGACACTGCCACCCACTAAGTGACAGGCCACAGAAATGACAAAACAAAACAAACACATCAGCAAAGCTGAGTACTAACCCATAAAACACATTTAAAACATGTTTTGGTGCTCCATTACTTGAAAACGATTCAATAAGAGTTGCAACAACAATAACAATATCAATAACAATATCAATAACAACAGCGACGACAACACATGCTTTAAACTTGTCATCTAAACCTTGGTGACTTAACGATTCGTTACGGAACAATCTTTACAGCAAACATGCTTTATACTTGTCATCCAATACCCTTGGAGACCTCATAGTTTCCGCGGAACAATCTTTATTCATTTCAAACAATTCCTTTACAAGTATTCACATACTTTCCATTTCTTTTACACAATTATTTGGCAACAGGTAAGGGAACGACGCGAAGGTAGCAACACCAGATTGCAGACACATCGCTTATCGGGGAACGTCTTCCCATCTTATAATAAGGCCTACCGTAGTCTTTAGTGTATACACCCCTTGAAGCAACCCACCAGAGGTAATACTTCCAAGGCGACTCTGATAATACCACACCAGAGGGTTTCCCCTTAAGACACTCCACCAGAGAGTAATTCTTAAGGTCCTTAGGGTCGACCACCAGAGAAGCCCTAAGCATTTCGTCATGTGTTCATAACCTATAAGGGGCCCACTAGAAGCGATCCTCATCGGCTCCTTATAACCTTTGCCATTCTTTCACATTACATGATTAGTTCTTTAATCACTTTCGTTTTCCAACAATACAGTTTATAATAACCAATACGACACCAAGTCATCTTATGAATTGAACCATGAACCACAAGAAAAAATACGCAATCCACATCCAATAAAACAAGGTTCATGCTATAACATAACTTGAATTCCAAATTAACATAACCGATAACGAACTATTCACATATGAAACTCGTAATTACGTGAAGCGACTCTACCTCATATCTGATTAGTAAACCTTTCAACCAATAACTGATACTTCTTTAAACTTATGCTTACTTACCTATTAAAACTTGTAACTAACCCACATTAGTGAACCCTAATCGTACAATCAGACTTTATTAATTATATTAATCCACTTATAAATATTAAACTGAAATCCCTTTACAAACACGACCTCGATAATCTATTCCGTACTTAATTAAAGTATCTCTAACAATCTCCACATTATTAACTATGATTACTTAATCCCTTCCCGGAGTTTAGGTGAGTGAACTTACGTAATCTATTCACCTAACAAATAGTTATTAACTAATTAACATATGACTGTTATATAATTTAACTTCTCACCCTTTTAGCTTATAACTCAACTTATTTAATTACCTTTGTTAACCATCATCAACACCTTAACAATAATGATACTCGGGAACCATTCCCACTGAATTCAGATTAATAAACCAATTCGACTAACTTACTTAATATAAACCATTCCACGAATCTAAATGACAATCTCTAATTGATTAATCCAATTACATAACTCACTAGTCACCGTAGCTAGAGTAGAGCATCTAATAATCAAACTAAACTAACAAAATAAACATTCAAACAAATTAATTAGACTATAGAATCATGACCAAGAATTGTGACATGAAACTTATAAACAAAACTGATTAGTTGCTATCCAACAACAACACAACAACAACAACAAAACCGACAACATCAACAATAACCATAGCAACACTAACCATAGCAACACTAACCACCACCACAACAACTACCACAACATCCCCAACAACAACAGTACAACATCGACCATCAAGAACAACAACATAACAACAACAACAACAACAACAGAACAAAAACTACCAACAACGCACAACAACTCATAACACAAGGGGAAAGTACCTTTGTACTTTGTCGAACAACCAACAAAATAGCAAGAAGCAACGACTAGGCGGCAAGAACCACCAACAACAAGCACCCGACGGAGGAGAGAAAAAGAACAACGGCGTGGCGCTGGCGGCAACAGAACAACAACAGCAGCACACGCAGGGGAGAGGGAAGACAGCAGCAACCAAACAACAACAACGACACCAGCAGCAGCGCGAGCCGAGGGGGAGGAAGCTCCGGCGAGCAAAAGTCGACGGCGAGGTCTGGCGGTCCAAGGCACCACCGCAACAAAATAAGTGAGAGAAAGTCACAGGAAGAGAGAAATTGAAATAGGGGTTTTGAGGTTTCACAACAATCTCCAAAAGAAATCTAGGAGAATGGGATAAAAGTTTACTGATTTTATTGAGCAATTTTGACAGCGCAAGGTCGAATTAATTTGTTGGCATCAACTGGAGGATGGCACGAAGAAGAGGAGATGATGAAGCAGGAGGGAGTCTCACATAATAAGAGGACACGAAGAGGGTGAGATGAGGGAGGAGAGAGAAAGAAGTAAATGGGTTTCTCTTAAACAATATCACTCAACTCAAATACACTTATCTAAGAAATGTTAGAAACAAATTAACTTAATAAGTTAGCAAATCATTTTAATAGATAACTTTCAAAAATCATTGTTCAACAAACAACTATATTAGAACTCCAAATTACTCAAAAGGATTTTGGAAATATAATAGAATCATTAAGCCATCAAAATAATTAGCTTGTACTTAAACAAACATCAAAATATTAGTCATTACGAATAAATAGAATATAGGTTTTTGTCAGAAACAACCTTTTAAAACCACTTTTTGCGAAAAACAACCTTTTAAAAGTTTTTTTGCAACTCGGAACCTAAAACCAAATTTTTTGCGAAATGAAACCTTAAACCAAAATCTTTTTCGACATGAAACCTTTTCTGGAATTCCGTCATTGACTATTAAATATTGTGCGTTGACCGTCAGTTTTTTCGTTCCCTCCTTTTTTTCCCCTTGTTTCCCTCTCATTTCTCTTTCACTCTCATTCTCACCAAAAACTGTAAGCTTTCTTCCCCAAAATTTTTCCCCTTGTTTCCCTCTCATTTCTCTTTCCCTCTTATACTCACCAAAAACTGTAAGCTTTCTTCCCCAAAAACAAAATTAGGGTTCTTATCCCCCCTTCAATGGTGTTCTTAGCGATGGCATGAACGAAGTCAACTCTGGCATCGTTGCAAGTGATATAAATATAACCGAGTGAATCAGTGGTGAAACGGCCAGCGAGAGCAGGAAAGTGAGTTAAACTCGTTGAAAGGGCATCTTTGAGGAGAGAGATTAAGGTGGAAGAAGGAAAAGGTGGACGAGTGAATAAACCTCCTTTTTGAATGTAATGGCAGGAAAGCATAGGAAGGTCAGAGACTGAAAGTTTAAGGTCTTCCATGGTGGAAGGATTTGCTGGAAAAACAGTTGATTTTGAGATGATTGTGACAGAGGAAGAAGATGAAGATGGTAAAAATTTAAAAGTCATTTTTTTTAAAAAAAGGGGATTTTCTACAGTGCTAGTGGAGGAGAGAGAGGGGAGTGAGTGACAAGTGAGGAAATAAAGAGGAGAGTTAACGGTCAATGGGAGAAAGTTAACGGTCAATGACGGAAAATCAAAAAAGGTTTCATTTCGCAAAAAATTTTTGGTTTAAGGTTTCATTTCGCAAAAAATTTGGTTTTAGGTTGTAAGTTGCAAAAAAACTTTTAAAAGGTTGTTTTTCGCAAAAAAAGTGGTTTTAAAAGGTTGTTTCTGACAAAAAACTCAATAGAATATAATATTAGCACCAATAAAATAATCGAAGATCGTTAGTAAATATAAAATTCATATTTCAACTCATATAAAATAAGAGTATTTAATATATGATTTAGCTAATAATTATGATTAACAACACATAAGACAGTTTAGAAATCGGGGCTATTACACCCTACCACCCTTATAAGAAGTTTCGTCCTCGAAACTTGCAAACAGTTATTAAAAAAACAACAATTTCAACAAGTAATCAAAGGAAACTTCACACTCATGTGGCAAATTCATTTCAATAAAACAGAATTCTCAAACTCCTAAGAATATTAGGTATCCAGCCTCCATTCTACCATCATCTTTTGTATCTCTACTTCAACTTGACTAGCGAAATCAAGGAGCAACGAAGACAAAATGGGCAAACTTGTTGGCAATGGATTCCAATAATCTCATTTGCAGAGATCTCGTTTGAAATTCTTTTAAACTACTCCAACTATAAAAATTTCATGAAATTCACATTTCAATCTAATAAATAAAAGTCAAACACAATTACAACGCACCACATGAAATACAACACAATTTGATTTCTACAGATCATGTAACATGGGGATGACACCACCCTTAAAAGAATACTCGTCCACGAAAATGAAACGAACAACTATGAATTGAGGTTATTCCATAAAAATAGAAGAATTTGATATTGAAGGCCAATCACGCAACTAATCAAAACAAAGATAAGTCATTTCCCACGTTCAACGTTTAACTCGAGCAATCTTAAAATACGAGGGCATGGGCCAACTACGCTTCCGCTACGCTACTCTGACCAACAAAATCACTCAAACACATAAGTTCACATAAATGGAAACATAGAATACACATGCAAGCGCAAACACTCTCAACGGCATGGTTCGTATATACCTAAATTTTATCTGATCCATTAAACCTATTCACAACCCTTACGCCACGATATGAAGATCATGACGTACCCGAGAGCAACCATGCTCTGATACCATTTGTAACAGACGGTCATCCTCGACCAGCTTACATAGGATTAATGCACATCGGAATTAAAGAATCCGTCGAGCAAACCAACTGCTACCATCACACTCACTGAACTATATCAGAGAATGTGGAAACCAAAATCCAAACTCTATTTAATTTGAATTAAACTATTACAATAACGCTTTGATTCTCAAACTCTTACCAAATCCGGCAGAGTTTCCTTTGAAAAAAAAAACCCTAAAGCGGGATATAACTTGAACCTTATCACAATTACAATTAAATAAAATATTCCCAATTCCAACTCCCAATAGCCTCAACGATTTCGCGGAGCAATACCAAGAGAGAATCAAGCGCATTAACGCCCCTTAAATACAAAAATGGAAAACAACTAATTTAACGACTAACTATTACAAGATTGAGCGACCTCGCTTCAAAAACAAATATAACATTACAATCACACTTCTAGTATTCCGAAATCTTCAACTTTAAATAATAAACTTCACGTCTTAAACCTGTAACAAATTGGACACTGCCACCCACTAAGTGACAGGCCACAGAAATGACAAAACAAAACAAACACATCACCAAAGCTGAGTACTAACCCATAAAACACATTTAAAACATGTTTTGGTGCTCCATTACTTGAAAACGATTCAATAAGAGTTGCAACAACAATAACAATATCAATAACAATATCAATAACAACAGCGACGACAACACATGCTTTAAACTTGTCATCTAAACCTTAGTGACTTAACGATTCATTACGGAACAATCTTTACAGCAAACATGCTTTATACTTGTCATCCAATACCCTTGGAGACCTCATAGGTTCCGCGGAACAATCTTTATTCATTTCAAACAATTCCTTTATAAGTATTCACATACTTTCCATTT
This sequence comes from Beta corolliflora, assembly GCA_947648045.1. NCBI lineage: Eukaryota > Viridiplantae > Streptophyta > Magnoliopsida > Caryophyllales > Amaranthaceae > Beta > Beta corolliflora. The sequence goes on from CANSZD010003585.1 coordinate 334,818, forward strand.
CTTTTACACAATTATTTGGCAACAGGTAAGGGAACGACGTGAAGGTAGCAACACCAGATTGCAGACACATCGCTTATCGGGGAACGTCTTCCCATCTTATAATAAGGCCTACAGTAGTCTTTAGTGTATACACCCCTTGAAGCAACCCACCAGAGGTAATACTTCCAAGGCGACTCTCATAATACCCCACCAGAGGGTTTCCCCTTAAGACACTCCACCAGAGAGTAATTCTTAAGGTGCTTAGGGTCGACCACCAGAGAAGCCCTAAGCCTTTCGTCATGTGTTCATTACCTATGAGGGGCCCACCAGAAGCGATCCTCATCGGCTTCTTCTAACCTTTGCCATTCTTTCACATTACATGATTAGTTCTTTAATCACTTTCGTTTACAACAATACAATTTATAATAACCAATACGACACCAAGTCATGATATGAATTGAACCATGAACCGCAAGACAAATACGCTATAACATAACTTGAATTCCAAATTAACATAATCGATAACGAACTATTCACATATCAAACTCGTAATTACGTGGAGCGACTTTACCTCATATCTGATTAGTAAACCTTTCAACCAATAACTGATACTTCTTTAAACTTATGGTTACTTACCTATTAAAACATGTTACTAACCCACATTAGTGAACCCTAATCGTACAATCAGACTTCATTAATTATATTAGTCCACTTACAAATATTAAAATGAAATCCCTTTATAAACACGACCTCAATAATCAATTCCGTACTTAATTAAACTATCTCTAACAATCTCCATATTATTAACTATGATTACTTAATCCCTTCCCGGAGTTTAGGTGAGTGAACTTACGTAATCTATTCACCTAATAAATAGTTATTAACTAATTAACATATGACTGTTATATAATTTAACTTCTCACCCTTTTAGCTTATAACCCAACTTATTTAATTACCTTAGTTAACCATCATCAACACCTTAACAATAATGATACTTGGGAACCATTCCCACTGAATTCAGATTAATAAACCAATTCGACTAACTTACTTAATATAAACCATTCCACGAATCTAAATGACAATCTCTAATTGATTAATCCAATTACATAACTCACTATTCGCTGTAGCTAGAGTAGAGCATCTAATAATCAAACTGAACTAATAAAATAAACATTCAAACAAAATTAATTGGATTATAGAATCATGACCAAGAATTGTGACTTGAAACTTATAAACAAAACTGATTAGTTGCTATCCAACAACAACACAACAACAACAACAAAACCGACAACATCAACAATAACCATAGCAACACTAACCACCACCACAACAACTACCACAACAGCCCCAACAACAACATTACAACAACGACCATCAAGAACAACAACATAACAACAACAACAACAACAATTCAAGAACAACAACAGAACAAAAAATACCAACAACGCACAACAACTCATAACACAAGGGGAAAGTACCTTGGTACTTTGCCGAACAACCAATAAAATAGCAGCAGCAACGACAAGGCGGCAAGAACCACCAACAACAGCATCCGACGGAGGAGAGAGAAAGAACAACGGTGTGGCGCTGGCGGCAACAGAACAACAACAGCAGCACACGCAGGGGAGAGGGGAAGACGGCAGCAACCAAACAACAACAACGACACCAGCAGCAGCGCGAGCCGAGGGGGAGGAAGCTCTGGCGAGCAAAAGTCGGCGGCGAGGTCTGGCGGTCCAAGGCACCACCGCAACAAAATAAGAGAGAGAAAGCCACAGGAAGAGAGAAATTAAAATGGGGGTTTTGAGGTTTCACAACAATCTCCAAAAGAAATCTAGGAGAATGGGATAAAAGTTTGCTGATTTTATTGAGCAATTTTGACAGCTCAAGGTCGAATTATTTTGTTGGCATCAACTGGAGGATGGCACGAAGAAGAGGAGATGATGAAGCAGGAGGGAGTCTCACATAATAAGAGGACACGAAGAGGGTGAGATGAGGGAGGAGAGAGAAAGAAGTAAATGAGTTTCTCTTAAACAATATCACTCAACTCAAATACACTTATCTAAGAAATGTTAGAACAAATTAACTTAATAAATTAGCAAATCATTTTAATAAATAACTTTCAAATATCATTGTTAAACAAACAACTATATTAGAACTCCAAATTACGCAAAAGGATTTCGGAAATAGAATAGAATAATTAAGCCATCAAAATAATTACCTTGTACTTAAACACACATCAAAATATTACTCATTACGAATAAATAGAATATAATATTAGCACCAATAAAATAATCGAAGATCGTTAGTAAATATAAAATTCATATTTTAACTCAAATATAATAAGAGTATTTAATATATGATTTAGCTAATAATTATGATTAACAACACATAAGACAGTTTAGAAATCGGGGCTATTACATGGGATGATGCGCTGGATGCAGTTTGTTGCGTGCGGCATAGCGTTGTCGGTGCGCTGGACGCACCATGTATATATCGCTTGTCTTCTGTTGTTAATTTGTAGTGGTCTGCAGACCTTGACGGAATACAACTCGTATAGAGTCGTTTAATGTTGGGTACCTGTGAATACAAATAACACACAGATATACAAATGTGTCCCGTGATGTGGGCGCTAGTGTATGGATAGGAAAAGACTTGACCTATAAAGAGTGACCTCTAACACTCTAGACTTAAAGGTGTTATCGTGTGTGCATACGTGTGTGTGACTCGATGATTGACACAAGAATCCTATGGCTAAGGACGAAGGATGCAATGCTTGACACAATGTTTAGACGATGCAGATATGTAATGAAAATGCAAAGGTATGACGCTAATGCAGAGATATGATATGATGCTTTGTTGTTTCTCTAAGGTCATTTTTTTGTTTCGAAAACTGTTTTTTGAAAAAAGAAGAAATGGGAAGCCCCCAAGGATGATCCATGTAGGTTATGTTTGTTTTGAAATGCGTTGTAGTTGTTACGAGCCTAAATGAGCCCATAAAACAGTTAGGATCTCGTATGGGTCTGGAGCCCACGATCTTTTGTATGGAATTGTAATGAAGACCTGATCAAGGTACATATGGAGCCTATGAAAGAGGAGAAATGGGAAGCCCCCAAGGATGATTCATTCAGTTAATGGATGACATTGGGTTTGAGATACGTTGTAGAACGAGCTTTTGTAGCCCTTGAGTTATATATGCTTGGAGTTTTGTAAGCCAAGGGCCTAAGCGAGCCCATAAATAGATGCGATGTTATATCCGTGTGGGTTTTAAACCCAAAATGTCATGTATGGACTCGTAATGAAGTCCTTATATTAATAGGCTCTGAATTGGAGCCTATGATTTTCTGGGTGGACCAGTGATGAAGCCCCTAGTAAGATGGAGTTGATGAAGTACTAAGCTTGATTGCTTGATTTTGAAGATGTCTCGTCACACTTAATGGAAGTTTCGACCAAAGATTCCATATAGGGTTCCTAAGGTGAGAAGACAAGAAAGGCCAATAGAAAGGAACACTCAAAAGATGAAGCGCGGTCATAGCGCTGAGTGTTGAAAGGTTATGCTAAGGCTGGTTTAGAAGCGATAATGTAGATGAGAAAATGGAATGGAATAGAATAAGAAAAGGGCAGAGCCATAATGAATTGAATCATGCAGTGAGGTAGGCTAATGATGCAGGTTTCAAATCCAAGTCTAGTTCTAAGGGTAGGGATGAGCACTTAAAATTCATGATTTGGGAGATCGCGCTTTTCACATGGGCCTAGGCGAGCCTTAAAATGTGTTTTGAATTAAAATGGCTGGGCCTCAAAAGAGGTTGTCTACGTATCCATGATGGAATCAGGCCAGTCGTAGCTCTTAACATTTTAATTGGTGGTCGAGCATTTTGCTTTGGAGCCATTTGCAATGAATTAGGCATTGGTTTGGAAGAAGTCTTTGACAAGGGTGGATAGTGATGTAGGTTTGGCTTGGTTTAAAGCGGTCGGACCTCAGGGTGAGGTTTCCTACGTATCTTTAGTAGAATCAGACCATTCGTAGTTCAGGCTAGTGAATGAGAAGATGCCCTGACTTTTGCCTAACTCGCCCTTATGGGTTTTCGACCTAGCGGGCTTTGGTTTGTTTTTTATGGCTTATTGGGATGCGATATGCATGGTTGTGTGAGAAATTTTATTACAGAGGTATGATTTGACTTGTAATGGTTTTTGGTTGTGGAGGTCAAAGCCTTTGATGATGAAGTTGGAGGTTTATAATCGAAGGTTGAAGGTAAAAGAAAGTACAGTTGACAAAGCTATTTATGGGCTTATTTGCAACACTTTATTTTTCTTCATGTTTTGCACTTTTTGTATCATTCATTTTTTTTTTGCTTTTGCTATTTTTTATTTTATTTTTATTTTTTTTGTCATATTTTGCTTTTGCTTCTTTTTTTGTTTGATTTTTATTTTGGTGCTCTTTTTTACTTGCCCTTTACATTGAATTGTTGTTTAGTGTACTTCCTATGACGTAGGTTAAAGGGAGAATGGTATTATGCATGATAAGGATTGGGAAAATCATTGCGAGGAAAAGGGAGGAATGCGTCTTTCATATATGCCAATTGTTCATTGCCTTTATTAAAGTAATCCTGAGAATTAGAAATTCATTTCTTTTAAGGCGACAATCATGATTTTCATTAATGCTCATTAATACAAGGTTAGAAAAGAAATACTCATTTATTAATTGAAAATCATGAGTACATGCAATAAAAAGGGAAATCCTATATCAGATTGGGAAAATGAGAGAGATGAAACAGAAAATGAAATCCTAAGTCTAGACTCCTATGTCACGTGACGAGACAACTTCGTTGCTTCGATCTTCATGAGTTCTCTTTCTAAATGAAAAGAGAAGAAATGTATTTTTTTTGTGCTGATCGGACCTAAGCGAGTCCAAATGTCCTAATGAGCGATTGAGCTTGGAGATATGTCTACTTCTATGACATTGAGGTCATTATCTTCGGCATTTTTCAGCAAATCATTCTCAATCTGGATACCTACATTATATACTCTTGTGAAGCTATCAAGACCCAAGTATTTGAGGTGATTTTTTGTATTTAGGGAGGAGGTTAGAAACGAATATTCGTACCAAGTCTTTTTCTATAGGCCTTGATACCATATGAGTTGATTTTTCTCTCCATCTGTTCAGGTAAGTGGTAAAGCCTTCATTTTCACCTTGTTCAAGAACCTCGAGCTCTCTAAGGGAGGTTTGCAGTTGTGCTTTCGACTCATATTGTTTCATGAAAGCAATAGTGATGCCTTCCCAAGTTTCAGTTTACTTGGGGTCTAGGGAATAGAACCAATTTTGGCAGATTGTGTCCAGAGACATTGGGAATACCATTGGGTAAAGTTCAGGGTCAACTGATTTGATGATCATGGTTGCACGGAAGTTCCTTAAATGATACTTTGGATTATCAATTGGTTTAAATTTAGGGATGTCAGTTGTAGAGAACTCTTCAGGAAGTTTCCCTTTCAGTTTAGTGTTATCAATGGGCTCAAAATAGGAATTTGTATTGGTTACCCTATGAACATCACTCTCCATTGTCTTGTTGAATCCAGGAGATTCACCAGACTCGATCTTCTCAAGCCTTATAGCTATTTCTTCCATCATGCTGGACAGCTTGGCTAAAGCTCTAGCCATTTCAGCGACTTGTTGTTCGGTATTCGATGGACTGCCCATTTCAATGTCGCTTGATTTCTACATAGATCATCAAAGGAGATTTAGCGATAGAATGATGATGGAGAGAGAAAAATGGAGTGAAAGAACGTATACGCGGTGTGAGCGCGTTTATTTGACTACCCCATTGTTAAGGTTTTATTTGAAATATGTTTTGAAGTCGCCAACAATTCTTGAAAGGAAGAATCATAAACCTAATTGGATATTGAAATGGTAGGGACATCTTAGGGACTTATCCAATGTAGATTTCACCGTCTAGATTCCATAGATGGTCAGGAACAAAAAGTTGAGTTCGGGGGTGAGGGTACAATACAGTTAGGAACCATATTGCCCATTGTTGGCCTCTACTAAATATCGATTCATTACAGATTTTATGCAAAAGAATAATCATATAACGTTTTAATACACCCTAAAAATATTTAGTCTAAGTTGGTTAAGGAAACACATAAAAGACTAATTTTTAGTGACATGTGATTTAAAAATCTGATTACTGGGTTCCTAGTAGGTTGTCCATATTATCTGATTTAGTTAGAACATTTATTTAGGTCTTGTTTTAGCAATAAATACATGTGGTTGATAAAACTTCATGCTAGACAATCATAACAATATATAAAAATATATAAGAAAATATCGTAGGGAGTTAGTATAATATACAAAACAACAGTCGCAGGAAAACGTTAATAATCTACATCAAGAATAGAATGTTAGTAACTCCAAGAAAATAATAAAAAATAAATAAAGAAATTAATAAAGAAATAAAATAAAGAAAGTAAAGAAAGGTCGTTAATTTATCTGACCCTCAGAAATTATACCACCGTCCGAGGTCGTTGATTTGTACGAATCTTGGAAAATTGAATTGAACGAGTCTTAAAAAATAGTGTCTTGCGTCGTATTATGCGTGAAACCAAGTATATGGTTTGTGGTATTTATTATATGCTGCGTTGGTGCTGTTGAATGATGATGATGAATTGACGAAGTTGGATGATGATTAGAAGATGATGAATGAGGTCAACGGGTTTATAGCATTGTGAGGGAGTGCTGGAGTTTTGTGGAGGTTATGAGTGTTGTCGTTGTATGTGAGATAGATTTGTATTAGGCGGTGGTATTGTCGAGAGAGTATTAGAGGTGCCGAGTGATTATGGGAAATTGGGGAGTGAGCCGTGTGAGGTATGATGGAGGGAATTATATAGTGTAGGTAGGTAGTTGTATTGTAATAGGTTTCCGAAATTTAGTAGGTCTTTAAAAGATCTTAGAAAATAATTAGATAAAAAAAACTTTGGAAAAAGATTATTTTTATGAAAGATATTTTTATTAATAAAACTAATTAATATAATTAATTAATTCTATTAATTAAATTAGACTTAGAAAATGGGTTTTAAAAATTGGGCTTTCATAAAAACTATTTTTAAAAGGTTTTCAAAGATGGGCTTTTAAAAAGTTATTTATAACAAAGGTTTGGAAAGTGGGTTAATAAAAAAAGGTTAGAAAATGGATTGGGTTTAAAACATTTTATTTTAGACTCGTTCTTTATTCTTTCCTCGATCCGGACCAATTGGAGCTGGTTATTAGTCATCATAGGGTACTAAATGTTGAGACACGATTATGTGTCTACAATAATAATATTATAAAAACGGGTAAACAGATCTGGACCCGGGTAATAATTTAGGACCCGGTCCAGATCCGTTTTTTCAAGGAGGATCTAGATCCTACCCGGATCCATAGGGTCCAAAATTTGAGGACCCAGATCCGTCAAAAATGGATCTGGATCCATGGATCTGGGTAGGGTCCATTACCCACTGCCATCGATCTATAGGTAGACTCTAATGTTGATGATATTCATGCTACTTCTCGATTTTCATCAAATTTGTGCATGAATTTCAATGATGTGTCACATGTCCCCAAGATTGATTCTCATATGGTTGATTGTGATCCCTCCCCCCAAATTGATTTTCAAGGTTCCTTGTATTCCGAATTATCGAAATCTCAATTGGAGCTTACTCTTGAGCGACTTCTTAATGGGGCAAATTCTAGTGCCAATTATGAGCCCCTCCATAAATTTGACCCCAAAGCCATTAAGGATCTCTTTTTACAATTGAAAAGTGGTTTGAATTTGCTTAGCGAAAATCGGGGTTGCAAAAATGACATTCTCAAGTTTGATTATGTTGATTCGAGGTATGTTGAAAATGAAAATCAATTGGAAAAACCCCAAAATCTTGATGATGGTTTTTGGAGTAGTTACGATGAGGGGTATATTTTTGAGGAGAAAATGCCCATTATTGAGGATATTGTTGAAAGTGAGGATGTTTATGAGTCTATACATTCCCTTTTTGAGTCTCATGTGTCTACCTCTAGCAGATTGGACCATACTCCCCCTCCTTGTGTTTTAGAACACTCATCCTCTCCTACCCATTCTATCTTGAGTGAAGATCTTGGTCAATTTGAAAGTCATGAGATATCTCATTTGGTGGTCGGTGATGATTTTGAAGTTTTGAAGGATAATGAAGATGTGCTTGCGGAGAACTCATTGATAGAAGAAGTCTTCCCTCTTAAGTCTTGTGATGTGAGTGAAGTGGTTAGTGAAACCCTTATTTATATCCCTTCCCTTCATATTCCATTTACAAGAAGGATTGACCTTATTCAATCTACTCCCATTTCATATCCATTCTTATCTCTCAAAACTCCGCCTACTAGTGGAAAAAAAGCCCATCGGATCCGATTAAAACCTGGCTTACAGATCCGGTTTTGGTCCGGATCGGGTGGGCCCGGAGCTGCTAGGAGTGATCAACTAATCACTTTATCACTAACAGCTCCGGTTTTGCAAGAATACCGGATCAGTTAACTTGATCAACTGATCCGGTTTTCTTGCAAAATCGGAGCAGTTAAGCACCCAAATTTTTTTTTTGCATTTTTTGTTCTTAATTGATACAAAAACAATTGTGGTGAGAAAAAAGTATCAATACTCATTTTATTGAGACAAAAACCTCATTTTATTTTGACATAAATAATTAGATATACATAAAGATTGTTAACAATTCTAATATTCAACATCAAACTAAAACATGGTAGATATTCTAGTACAATAATAGGATCAAACATAAGCTTGAGCCAAGCATATCCATGATATAGATGGCTTCCAAAGATCCAAAATTTTCTGTGAGCCTTAGTAGGACTAGGGTTGCTTCGTTTTGCTTTGTTTACACACCTATATAAGGCCTTTGAATTCATTAATAAAATCAGAGTTAATTTTGAGTTGAATTTATTCCTTGTGAATTATCGTTGTTTTTGCCGAGATAGCAAAATAACATCGTTGAATTTAGCCGAGATAGATTTATTCTTCAAACCTAGTTCAATTTAACCGAGATAGTTGAATTGTTCATACCCTTGGCTACTGATTTTCGTCCATTATTATCCCAAATACATCATAACTAAGTCGAGTTTTATACACATACAAATGATCGAGTAGAACCAAAGAAAATCCAGATCAAGTATGATGTGGACATGGATGGCTTCCCTAGAACAAGTCCTAGTTCTGTTAGGATTTGTTTGTTTTCCTAATTCTAGTAGGAATAGGAATCTTAAAATCCAAACCCTAGTAGGATTAAAACTCCTAGTTCTGTTAGGAGTCTAAAAGTTTTAGTTTGTTTGTAATTCTAGTTGGGTTAGAAGTCCAAATCCTAGTTGGATTAGGATTCTAATTGGAGTAGAGTTATAGTAGTATTAGGAGTCTAGTTGGTAGGCGCTAAGTTGAGGTTGTTCTACTTGGATTACGAGTGTGTTATTTCTTTGTTATCTTGCTCTTAGTTTCCTAGCCTTAGTAGGACTAGGGTTGCTTCATTTTGTTTTGTTTACACGCCTATATAAGGCCTTTGAATTTATTAAGAAAATCAGAGTTGTTTTTGAGTTGAATTTATTCCTTGTGAATTATCGTTGTTTTTGCCGAGATAGCAAAAAAACATCGTTGAATTTTTCCTAGATAGATTTATTCTTCAAACCTAGTTCCATTTAACCAAGATAGTTGAATTGTTAATATTCTTGGCTACTGATTTTCGTCCATTATTATCCCAAAAACACCATAAATAAGTCGAGTTTTATACACAAACAAACAATCGAGTAGAACCAAAGAAAATCCACATCAAGTATGATGTGGACATGGATGGCATCCCTAGAACAAGTCATAGTTCTGTTTGGATTTGTTTGTTTTCCTAATTCTAGTAGGAATAGGACTCTTGAAATCCTAACCCTAGTAGGATTAGAACTCCCAGTTCTGTTAGGAGTCTAAAAGTTTTAGTTTGTTTGTAATTCTAGTTGGGTTAGAAGTCCAAATCCTAGTTGGATTAGGATTCTAATTGGAGTAGAGTTATTGTAGTATTAGGAGTCTAGTTGGTAGGCGCTAAGTTGAGCTTATTCTACTTGGATTAAGAGTGTGTTATTTCTTTGTTATCTTGTTCTTAGTTTCCTAGCCTTAGTTGGACTAAGGTTGCTTCATTTTACTTTGTTTGCACGCCTATATAAGGCCTTTGAATACATTAATAAAATCAGAGTTGTTTTTGAGTTGAATTTTTTCCTTGTGAATTATCGTTGTTTTTGCCGAGATAGCAAAATAACATCGTTGTATTTAGCAGATGAGATTTATTCTGTAAACCTAGTTCAATTTAACCGAGATAGTTAAATTTTCATATCCTTGGCTACTGATTTTCGTCCATTATTATCCCAAAAACACCATAAATAAGTCGAGTTTTATACACATACAAACGATCGAGTAGAACCAAAGAAAATCCACATCAAATATGATGTGGACATGGATGGCTTCCCTAGAACAAGTCCTAGTTCAGTAAGGATTTGTTTGTTTTCCTAATTCTAGTAGGAATAGGACTCTTGAAATCCTAACCCTAGTAGGATTAGAACTCCCATTTCTGTGAGGAGTCTAAAAGTTTTAGTTTGTTTGTAATTCTAGTTGGGTTAGAAGTCCAAATCCTAGTTCGATTAGGATTCTAATTGGAGTAGAGTTATAGTAGTATTAGGATTCTAGTTGGTAGGCGCTAAATTGAGCTTGTTCTACTTGGATTACGAGTGTGTTATTTCTTTGTTATCTTGTTCTTAGTTTCCTAGCCTTAGTAGGACTAGGGTTGCTTCATTTTGCTTTGTTTACACGCCTATATAAGGCTTTTGAATTCATTAATAAAATCAGAGTTGTTTTTGAGTAGAATTTGTTCCTTGTGAATTATCGTTGTTTTTGCCGAGATAGCAAAATAACATCGTTGAATTTAGCCGAGATTGATTTATTATTCAAACCTAGTTCAATTTAACCGAGATAGTTGAATTGTTCATATTTTTGGCTACTTATTCTCGTCCATTATTATCCCATAAACTCCATAAAATAGTCGAGTTTTATACACATAAAAACGATCGAGTAGAACCAAAAAAAATTCACATCAATTATGATTTGGACATGGATGGCTTCCCTAGAACAAGTCATAGTTTTGTTTGGATTTGTTTGTTTTCCTAATTCTAGTAGGAATAGGACTCTTGAAATCCTAGCCCTAGTAGGATTAGAACTCCCATTTCTGTTAGGAGTCTAGAAGTTTTAGTCTGTTTGTAATTCTAGTTGGGATAGAAGTCCATATCCTAGTTCGATTAGGATTCTAATTGGAGTAGAGTTATAGTAGTATTAGGATTCTAGTTGGTAGGCGCTAAGTTGAGCTTGTTCTACTTGGATTACGAGTGTGTTATTTCTTTGTTATCTTGTTCTTAGTTTCCTAGCCTTAGTAGGACTAGGGTTGCTTCGTTTTGCTTTGTTTACACGCCTATATAAGGCCTTTGAATTCATTAATAAAATCAGAGTTGTTTTTTGAGTAGAATTTATTCCTCGTGTGAATTATCGTTGTTTTTGCCGAGATAGCAAAATAACATCGTTGAATTTAGCCGAGATTGATTTATTATTAAAATCTAGTTCAATTTAACCGAGATAGTTGAATTGTTCATATTTTTGGCTACTTATTCTCGTCCATTATTATCCCATAAACTCCATTAAATAGTCGAGTTTTATACACATAAAAACGATCGAGTAGAACCAAAAAAAATTCACATCAATTATGATTTGGACATGGATGGCTTCCCTAGAACAAGTCATAGTTTTGTTTGGATTTGTTTGTATTCCTAATTCTAGTAGGAATAGGACTCTTGAAATCCTAGCCCTAGTAGGATTAGAACTCCCATTTCTGTTAGGAGTCTAGAAGTTTTAGTCTGTTTGTAATTCTAGTTGGGATAGAAGTCCATATCCTAGTTCGATTAGGATTCTAATTGGAGTAGAGTTATAGTAGTATTAGGATTCTAGTTGGTAGGCGCTAAGTTGAGCTTGTTCTACTTGGATTACGAGTGTGTTATTTCTTTGTTATCTTGTTCTTAGTTTCCTAGCCTTAGTAGGACTAGGGTTGCTTCGTTTTGCTTTGTTTACACGCCTATTTAAGGCCTTTGAATTCATTAATAAAATTAGAGTTGTTTTTGAGTAGTATTTATTCCTTGTGAATTATCGTTGTTTTTGCCGAGATAGCAAAATAACATCGTTGAATTTAGCCGAGATAGATTTATTATTCAAACCTAGTTCAATTTAACCGAGATAGTTGAATTGTTTATATCCTTGGCTACTTATCCTCGTCCATTATTATCCCAAAAACACCATAAATAAGTCGAGTTTTATACACATACAAACGATCGAGTAGAACCAAAGAAAATCCACATCAAGTATGATGTGGACATGGATGGCTTCCCTAGAAAAAGTCCTAGTTCCGTTAGGATTTGTTTGTTTTCCTAATTCTAGTAGGAATAGGACTCTTAAAATCCTAACCCTAGTAGGATTAGAACTCCTAGTTGTGTTAGGATTCTAAAAGTTTTAGTTTGTTTGTAATTCTAGTTGGGTTAGAAGTCCAAATCCTAGTTGGATTAGGATTCTAATTGGAGTAGAGTTATAGTAGTATTAGGAGTCTAGTTGGTAGGCGCTAAGTTGAGCTTGTTCTACTTGGATTACGAGTGTGTTATTTCTTTGTTATCTTGTTCTTAGTTTCCTAGCCTTACTAGGACTAGGGTTGCTTCGTTTTGCTTTGTTTACACGCCTATATAAGGCCTTTGAATTCATTAATAAAATCAGAGTTGTTTTTGAGTTGAATTTATTCCTTGTGAATTATCGTTGTTTTTGCCGAGATAGCAAAATAACATCGTTGAATTTAGCCTAGATAGATTTATTCTTCAAACCTAGTTCAATTTAACCAAGATAGTTGAATTGTTAATATCCTTGGCTACTGATTTTCGTCCATTATTATCCCAAAAACACCATAAATAAGTCGAGTTTTATACACATACAAACGATCGAGTAGAACCAATGAAAATCCACATCAAGTATGATGTGGACATGGATGGCTTCCCTAGAACAAGTCCTAGTTCTGTTAGGATTTGTTTGTTTTCCTAATTCTAGTAGGAATAGGACTCTTGAAATCCTAACCCTAGTAGGATTAGAACTCCTAGTTCTGTTAGGAGTCTAAAAGTTTTAGTTTGTTTGTAATTCTAGTTGGGTTAGAAGTCCAAATCCTAGTTGGATTAGGATTCTAATTGGAGTAGAGTTATAGTAGTATTAGAAGTCTAGTTGGTAGGCGCTAAGTTGAGCTTGTTCTACTTGGATTACGAGTGTGTTATTTCTTTGTTATCTTGTTCTTAGTTTCCTAGCCTTAGTAGGACTAGGGTTGCTTCGTTTTGCTTTGTTTACACGCCTATATAAGGCCTTTGAATTCATTAATAAAATCAGAGTTGTTTTTGAGTTGAATTTATTCCTTGTGAATTATCGTTGTTTTTGCCGAGATAGCAAAATAACATCGTTGAATTTAGCCTAGATAGATTTATTCTTCAAACCTAGTTCAATTTAACCAAGATAGTTGAATTGTTAATATCCTTGGCTACTGATTTTCGTCCATTATTATCCCAAAAACACCATAAATAAGTCGAGTTTTATACACATACAAACGATCGAGTAGAACCAAAGAAAATCCACATCAAGTATGATGTGGACATGGATGGCTTCCCTAGAACAAGTCCTAGTTCTGTTAGGATTTGTTTATTTTCCTAATTCTAGTTGGAATAGGACTCTTGAAATCCTAACCCTAGTAGGATTAGAACTCCTAGTTCTGTTAGGAGTCTAAAAGTTTTAGTTTGTTTATAATTCTAGTTGGGTTAGAAGTCCAAATCCTAGTTGGATTAGGATTCTAATTGGAGTAGAGTTATAGTAGTATTAGGAGTCTAGTTGGTAGGCGCTAAGTTGAGCTTGTTCTACTTGGATTACGAGTGTGTTATTTCTTCGTTATCTTGTTCTTTGTTTCCTAGCATTAGTAGGACTAGGATTTCTTCGTTTTGCATTGTTTACACGCCTATATAAGCCCTTTCAATTCATTAATAAAATCGGAGTTGTTTTTGAGTTGAATTTATTCCTTGTGAATTATCGTTGTTTTTGCCGAGATAGCAAAATAACATCGTTGAATTTAGCCTAGATAGATTTATTCTTCAAACCTAGTTCAATTTAACCGAGATAGTTGAATTGTTAATATCCTTAGCTACTGATTTTCGTCCATTATTATCCCAAAAACACCATAAATAAGTCGAGTTTTATACACATACAAACGATCGAGTAGAACCAAAGAAAATCCACATCAAGTATGATGTGGACATGGATGGCTTCCCTAGAACAAGACCTAGTTCTGTTAGGATTTGTTTGTTTTCCTAATTCTAGTAGGAATAGGACTCTTGAAATCCTAACCCTAGTAGGATTAGAACTCCTAGTTATGTTAGGAGTCTAAAAGTTTTAGTTTATTTGTAATTCTAGTTGGGTTAGAAGTCCAAATCCTAGTTGGATTAGGATTCTAATTGGAGTAGAGTTATAGTAGTATTAGCAGTCTAGTTGGTAGGCGCTAAGTTGAGCTTGTTCTACTTGGATTACGAGTGTGTTATTTCTTTGTTATTTTATTCTTAGTGTCCTAGCCTTAGGAGGACTAGGGTTGCTTCGTTTTGCTTTGTTTACACACCTATATAAGACCTTTGAATTCATTAATAAAATCAGAGTTGTTTTTGAGCTGAATTTATTCCTTGTGAATTATCGTTGTTTTTTCCGAGATAGCAAAATAACATCCTTGAATTTAGCCTAGATAGATTTATTCTTCAAACCTAGTTCAATTTAACCAAGATAGTTGAATTGTTAATATCCTTGGCTACTAATTTTCGTCCATTATTATCCCAAAAACACCATAAATAAGTCGAGTTTTAATACACATAAAACGATCGCGTCGAACCAAAGAAAATCCACATCAATCATGATGTGGACATGGATGGCTTCCCTAGAACAAGTCCTAGTTACGTTAGGATTTGTTTCTTTTCCTAATTCTAGTAGGAATAGGACTCTTGAAATCCTAACCCTAGTAGGATTAGAACTCCTAGTTCTGTTAGGAGTCTAAAAGTTTTTATTTGTTTGTAATTCTAGTTGGGTTAGAAGTCCAAATCCTAGTTGGATTAGGATTCTAATTGGAGCAGAGTTATAGTAGTATTAGGAGTCTAGTTGGTAGGCGCCAAGTTGAGCTTGTTCTACTTGGATTACGAGTGTGTTATTTCGTTGTTATTTTGTTCTAGTGTCCTAGCCTTAGGAGGACTAGGGTTACTTCGTTTTGCTATGTTTACACACCTTTATAAGGCCTTTGAATTCATTAATAAAATCAAAGTTGTTTTTGAGTTGAATTTATTCCTTGTGAATTATAGTTGTTTTTTGCCGAGATAGCAAAATAACATCGTTGAATTTAGCCGAGATAGATTTATTCTTCAAACCTAGTTCAATTTAACCAAGATAGTTGAATTGTTCATATCCTTGGCTACCGATTTTTGTCCATTATTATCCCAAAAACAACATAAATAAGTCGAGTTTTATACACATACAAACGATCGAGTCGAGCCGAAGAAAATCCACATCAAGTATGATGTGGACATGGATGGCTTCCCTAGAACAAAACCTACTTCTGTTAGGGTTTGTTTATTTTTCTAATTCTAGTAGGAATAGGACTCTTGAAATCCTAACCCTAGTAGGATTAGAACTCCTAGTTCTTTTAGGAGTCTAAAAGTTTTAGTTTGTTTGTAATTCTAGTTGGGTTAGAAGTCCAAATCCTAGTTGGATTAGGATTCTAATTTGAGTAGAGTTATAGTAATATTAGGAGTCTAGTTGGTAGGCGCCAAGTTGAGCTTTTTCTACTTGGATTACGAGTGTGTTAATTCTTTGTTATCTTGTTCTTAGTTTCCTTGCCTTAGTAGGACTAGGGTTTGCTTCGTTTTGCTTTGTTTACACACCTATATAAGGCCTTTGAATTCATTAATAAAATCAGAGTTGTTTATAAGTTGAATTTATTCCTTGTGAATTATAGTTGTTTTTGCTGAGATTGCAAAATAACATCGTTGA
Source organism: Beta corolliflora (assembly GCA_947648045.1). Classification (NCBI taxonomy): domain Eukaryota; kingdom Viridiplantae; phylum Streptophyta; class Magnoliopsida; order Caryophyllales; family Amaranthaceae; genus Beta; species Beta corolliflora. Next base: position 350,960 of record CANSZD010003585.1, read on the forward strand.
ATTTAGCCGAGATAGCTTTATTCTTCCAACCTAGTTCAATTTAACTGAGATAGTTGAATTGTTCACATCCTTAGCTACTAATTTTCGTCCATTATTATCCCTAAGACACCATAAATAAGTCGAGTTTTAATACACATACAAACGATCGAGTCGAACCAAAGAAAATCCACATCAAGTATGATGTGGACACGGATGGCATCCGTAGAACAAGTCCTAGTTCTGTTAGGATTTGTTTGTTTTCCTAATTATAATAGGAATATGAATCTTTAAATCCTAACACTAGTAGGATTAGAACTCCTAGTTATGTAAGGAGTCTAAAAGTTTTAGTTTATTTGTAATTCTAGTTGGATTAGATGTCCAAATCCTAGTGAGATTATGATTCTAGTTGTAGTAGAGTTATTGTAGTATTAGGAGTCTAGTTGGTAGGCGCCAAGTTGAGCTTGTTCTACTTGGATTACGAGTGTGTTATTTCTTTGTTATTTTGTTCTAGTGTCCTAGCCTTATGAGGACTAGGGTTGCTTCGTTTTGCTTTGTTTACACACCTCTATAAGGCCTTTGAATTCATTAATAAAATCAAAGTTGTTTTTGAGTTATATTTATTCCTTATGAATTATCGTTGTTTTTGCCGAGATAGCAAAATAACATCGTTGAATTTAGCCGAGATAGATTTATTCTTCAATCCTTGTTCAATTTAAGCGAGATAGTTGAATTGTTCATATCCTTCGCTACCGATTTTCGTCCATTATTATCCCTAAAACAACATAAACAAGTCGAGTTTTATACACATACAAACGATCGAGTCGAGCCAAAGAAAATCCACATCGAGTATGACGTGGGTATGGATGGCTTCCCTAGAACAAAACCTAGTTCGTTAGGATTTGTTTGTTTAACTAATTCTAGAAGTAATAGGACTCATGAAATCCTAACCCTAGTAGGATTAGAACTCCTAGTTCTATTAGGAGTCTAAAAGTTTTAGTTTATTTGTAATTATAGATGGGTTAGAAGTCCAAATCCTAGTTAGATTAGGATTCTAATTGGAGTAGAGTTATTGTAGTATTAGGAGTCTAGTTGGTAGGCGCCAAGTTGAGCTTGTTCTACTTGGATTACGAGTCTTCGTTATCTTGTTCTTAGTTTCCTAGTCTTAGTAGGACAAGGGTTGCTTCGTTTTGCTTTGTTTACACGACTATATAAGGCCTTTCAATTCATTAATAAAATCGGAGTTGTTTTTGAGTTGAATTTATTCCATGTGAATTATCGTTGTTTTTGCCGAGATAGCAAAATAACATCCTTGAATTTAGCCCAGAGAGATTTATTCTTCAAAACTAGTTCAATTTCACCGAGATAGTTGAATTGCTAATATCCTTGGCTACTGATTTTCGTGCATTATTATCCCTAAAACACCATAAATCAGTCGAGTTTTAATACACATATAAACGATCGCGTCGAACCAAAGAAAATCCATATCAATTTTGATGTGGACATAGATGGCATCCCCGGAACATGTCCTAGTTCTGTTAGGATTTGTTTCTTTTCATAATTATAATAGGAATATGACTCATGAAATCCTAACACTAGTAGGATTAGAACTCCTAGTTATGTTAGGAGTCTAAAAGTTTTTGTTTGTTTGTAATTCTAGTTGGGTTAGAAGTCCAAATCCTTGATGGATTAGGATCCTAATTGGAGCTGAGTTATAGTAGTATTAGGAGTCTAGTTGGTAGGCGCCAAGTTGAGCTTTTTCTACTTGGATTACGAGTGTGTTATTTCTTTGTTATTTTGTTCTAGTGTCCTAGCCTTAGGAGGACTTGGGTTACTTCATTTTGCTATGTTTACACACCTTTATAAGGCCTTTGAATTCAATAATAAATTCAAAGTTGTTTTTGAGTTATATTTATTCCTTATGAATTATCGTTGTTTTTTACCGAGATAGCAAAATAACATCGTTGAATTTTGCCGAGATTGATTTATTCTTCAATCCTTGTTCAATTTAACCGAGATTGTTGAATTGTTCATATCCTTGGCTACCGATTTTCGTCCATTATTATCCTTAAAAAAACATAAACAAGCCGAGTTTTATACACATACAAACGATCGAGTCGAGCCAAAGAAAATCCACATCAAGTATGATGTGGACATGGATGGCTTCCCTAGAACAAAAACTAGTTCTGTTAGGATTTGTTTATTTTCCTAATTCTAGTAGGAATATGACTCTTGAAATCCTAACCCTAGTAGGATTAGAACTCCGAGTTCTGTTAGGAGTCTAAAAGTTTTAGTTTGTTTGTAATTCTACTTGGGTTGGAAGTCCGAATTCTAGTTGGATTAGGATTCTAATTGGAGTAGAGTTATAGTAATATTAGGAGTCTAGTTGGTAGGTGCCAAGTTGAGCTTTTTCTACTTCGATTACGAGTGTGTTAATTCTTTGTTATCTTGTTCTTAGTTTCCTAGCCTTAGTAGGACTAGGGTTGCTTCATTTTGCTTTGTTTACACACCTATATAAGGCCTTTGAATTCATTAATAAAATCAGAGTTGTTTTTATGTTGAATTTATTCCTTGTGAATTATCGTTGTTTTTGCTGAGATTGCAAAATAACATCGTTGAATTTAGCCGAGATAGCTTTATTCTTCAAACCTAGTTCAATTTAACTGAGATAGTTGAATTGTTCACGTCCTTAGCTACTAATTTTCGTCCATTATTATCCCTAAAACACCATAAATAAGTCTAGTTTTAATACACATACAAACGATCGAGTCGAACCAAAGAAAATCCACATCAAGTATGATATGGACACGGATGGCATCCGTAGAATAAGTCCTAGTTCTGTTAGGATTTGTTTGTTTTCCTAATTATAATAGGAATATGACTCTTTAAATCCTAAGACTAGTAGGATTAGAACTCCTAGTTATGTTAGGAGTCTAAAAGTTTTAATTTATTTGTAATTCTAGTTGGATTAGAAGTCCAAATCCTAGTTGGATTAGGATTCTAATTGGAGTAGAGTAATAGTAGTATTAGGAGTCTAGTTGGTAGGCGCCAAGTTGAGCTTGTTCTACTTGGATTACGAGTGTGTTATTTCTTTGTTATTTTGTTCTAGTGTCCTAGCCCTATGAGGACTAGGGTTGCTTCGTTTTGCTTTGTTTACACACCCTTATAAGGCCTTTGAATTCATTAATAAAATCAAAGTTGTTTTTGAGTTATATTTATTCCTTATGAATTATCGTTGTTTTTGCCGAGATAGCAATATAACATCGTTTTATTTAGCCGAGATAGATTTATTCTTCAAACCTTGTTCAATTTAACCGAGATAGTTGAATTGTTCATATCCTTGGCTACTAATTTTCGTCCATTATTATCCCTAAAACAACATAAACAAGCCGAGTGTTATAGACATACAAACGATCGAGTGGAGCCAAAGAAAATCCACAACAAGTATGATGTGGACATGGATGGCTACCCTAGAACAAAACCTAAATCTGTTAGGATTTGTTTGTTTTCCTAATTCTAGTAGGAATAGGACTCTTGAGATCCTAACCCTAGTAGGATTAGAACTCCTAGTTCTGTTAGGAGTCTAAAAGTTTTAGTTTGTTTGTAATTCTAGTTGGGTTACAAGTCCAAATCCTAGTTCGATTAGGATTCAAATTGGGATAGAGTTATAGTAGTGTTAGGAGTCTAGTTGGTAGGCGCCAAGTTGAGCTTGTTCTACTTGGATTACGAGTGTGTTATTTCTTCGTTATCTTGTTCTTTGTTTCCTAGCATTAGTTGGACTAGGATTGCTTCGTTTCGCTTTGTTTACACGCCTATATAAGGCCTTTCAATTCATTAATAAAATCGGAGTTGTTTTTGAGTTGAATTTATTCCTTGTGAATTATCGTTGTTTTTTCCGAGCTAAGATAGCAAAATAACATCCTTGAATTTAGCCGAGATAGATTTATTCTTCAAAACTAGTTCAGTTTAACCGAGATAGTTGATTTGTTCATATCCTTGGCTACTGATTTTCGTCTATTATTATCGCTAAAACACCATAAATAAGTCGAGTTTTGATACACATACAAACGATCAAGTCGAGCCAAAGAAAATCCACATCAAGTATGATGTGGACATGGATAGCTTCCCTAGAACAAAAGCTAGTTCTGTTAGGATTTGTTTGTTTTCCTAATTCTAGTAGGAATAGGACTCTTGAAATCCTAACACTAGTAGGATTAGAACTCCTAGTTATGTTAGGAGTCTAAAAGTTTTAGTTTGTTTGTAATTCTAGTTGGGTTACAAGTCCAAATCCTAGTTGGATTAGGATTCTAATTGGAGTAGAGTTATAGTAATATTAGGAGTCTAGTTGGTAGGCGCCAAGTTGAGCTTGTTCTACTTGGATTACGAGTGTGTTATTTCTTCGTTATCTTGTTCTTAGTTTCCTAGCCTTATTTGGACTAGGGTTGCTTCGTTTTGCTTTGTTTACACTCCTATATAAGCCCTTTCAATTCATTAAATAAAATCGAAGTTGTTTTTGCGTTGAATTTATTCCTTGTATCGTTGTTTTTGCCGAGATAGCAAAATAACATCCTTGAATTTAGCCGAGATAGATTTATTCTTCAAACCTTATTCAATTTAACCGAGATTGTTGAATTGTTCATATCCTTGGCTACTGATTTTCGTCCATTATTATCCCTAAATCAACATAGACAAGCCGAGATTTATACACATACAAACGATCTAGTGGAGCCAAAGAAAATCCACATCAAGTATGATGTGGACATGGATGGCTACTGTAGAGTAATCATTGAATAATTCTCTGTTTGTAAAATACATTTTTCTAATATATAACCATAGAGTAATCATTAGGGTATTACCGCCACGTGTGGGAACGTCGGCTTATTTAGAGTTTTGCAGCGGAAAATAAATAACTAAACTACTTTAGATTCAAATAAAGCTCCCAAAATACGTCATACAGCTTGGAACCATTAAGGCCCTAAAAACCCAAATTAAACATAAAAGAATTACTTATATACCAAAGGTTAAAACCAAAATCAATTTAACAACTAATTAGATAATATGAATTATTTAACTCGCACACGCCCAAATGCATCATGTCTCCCACCTGAAACTAGTTGTGTGACCGATTGATCCGTGTGACTGCTCACCGATCAGCACCAAGGTAAAGATGGGTCATCACAGGATCAATAAGGCACAAGCCATGATCAAACACAAAGCACGTTATCAGCAAAGGCTGAGTACATACAAGTCTATGCTATAATTTTACTCCTAACATGATACTAATAACACCATAATATGTAGCATGTGAATAAGGACATACTAATACATAATTCATGACGTTAGAAACCTTAGTTAGATTGTGAGTATAGTTCCTTTATTAATTTAATCGGATAAGCAATGAACGAGTTGTCCAACCCAAAAACGTCTATACAAGACATGGCCTTAGCCGCGATAGTAAGCCATAACCAAACTGCTAGATCTCGACTAAAAAGAGGACACGTTGATCTTTCGGCCCTCGGAAAGAACACGGGCTACCACCGTGAACCCCAAATCTCAATGTCATTACTCTAGAGTGCACAATCCATAATTTTATTGCTCATCATCTTTCACTTTAAGTGTTTAGGAGTTTAATAAATGTTCTCGATTAATCAAACCATAACTCAAGTAAAACATCCAAAATTTGATTTTATCTTTAATTAATCCTTGTGACCATATAAATAGCAAATCAATACCAGTTAGAGTCCTTTAACCTTTGTTGAATGAAATCAACAATAAACCAATATCATAAAGACATACTTACCTTTGCTCGACCAAGAACCTCCTTTCTTGGGAAAAGCAATAATATAGTAATATGAAATAATTATTTAAATATTCCAAAAAAATACGGAAATCCCACAATATTCTTTAATCCAAATCACATGATTAATAACTTGTTAATTCCGTTAATAACATGCTCGTATCATAATTTCATACAAGCATACCATGTACAACTCACATAATACATGCTAATTTCGTCGCAAACAATCTTGCCCAAAAACTACAATAGTCCCCTAGACATGATACTAAGTTCATATTTTCCTGAACATGATACTATGTCCAAATATTAGACATGTTCGTACCTTGTATAAATAATTTGGGATGCCACTATGAGTCCTTAGAAATCACCCAAGGTATATCCCTCTCCTACAATCCACGTAACCCAAATCAATATTTATTTAACGTAAATTTACAACAATCTTTAAACACTTAAAAATCGGTTTATGCACCTTTCAACTTGCAGTGAAACGACATCTTTTCAACCTATAACCAAAGACTAACAACCTTTGTTTTCAAAATCTATAAAAATCACCTTTTAAACACTTTAAATCATACTTTGAAGTAAATACCCAAATCTGAAAATTTTGTGTAAACCGCTATAACTATTAACTCTGAAATTACAGTAGATAACATACTTTACTGGTATAATAAAAATAATCAGCATACTATAATAATATATAGTAAAACAATAACACTAGAAAATGAATACAATAATCAACAAAATACTATTAATAAGCTAGCATAGTAGTAGAGTATACGTAGTAGTACTACTACAATTTGGAAGAACTAAGCAGACAAAAGCTAAAACATTGAAAGTTTAAGTAATAGGTTGGAAGCTAAAGTTTGACCCACTCTACAAATTGATACGAGCAGACTCATGAAAAGAAGAAAAGAAGGTAAAAGTAAAGAAAAACTAAAGTGAAACAAAGAAGCATTATAATCCAGAAAAAGATGAAACGCAAGTGAGAAACTAGGTGGCCATGAAATTTAGAAATGGAAAAAGAATGAAGCAGTAGAGTGATTATAGGAAGGACCGAAACAACATGAAATAAAGAAACATTACAAAAAGAAAAAAAAAGCTGAAAAGAATAACACAACACCATTGATGAATTGTGCGCAAGAATCGAAGCGATATAGTCGGAGCAAAACAGAGCAACGCGTAGAACAAAGGAACAAAAGACAGGGGAAAAACAGAGTATAAAGCAGCAAGAACAAAGAGAAGAAGAATGGAATAGATGATCGAATAAGCAGGGAGAGAGAACATGAATAATCACCAGATAATACCAAATAAGAAGATGAAGTGTACCGATTGCAAAGGAGGCTTCGTGGTGGTCGAGGCGGCGCACGAAAAACAAAGTGACAGTCGAGTATGAATTGGGTGCACAACAGTGAAGGAGAGAAAGAGAAAATATATTATAATATTAGGGTTTGACTGATTTAAGGTTAATGAGGGATTATGGACAACCATATTTATAATATTTTAGAATGTGTAATCATCCTAACAGATGAATTAAAATAATTAAATAAATAAATTCAATTTAAAACGACACCGGGTTTTTAAAATTTAGTAAGTCGATAGTTGACCAATCCAAAATCTTGACTTTTGAAATAGTCAAATTAGGGAATTGTAATAATTATTCCCCCAAAATAATAATAAATCTAATATTACTTTCATAACATATAATTACAAAATACATAAAATCTCGAGGGATTACAGCTACCCTAGAACTAAACCTAGTTCTGTTAGGATTTGTTTGTTTTCCTAATTCTAGTAGGAATAGGACTCTTGAGATCCTGACCCTAGTAGGATTAGAACTCCTAGTTCTGTTAGGAGTATAAAAGTTTTAGTTTGTTTGTAATTCTAGTTGGGTTACAAGTCCAAATCCTAGTTGGATAAGGATTCTAATTGGAGTAGAGTTATAGTAATATTAGGAGTCTAGTTGGTAGGCGGCAAGCTGAGCTTGTTCTACTTAGTTTCCTAGCCTTATTAGGACTAGGGTTGCTTCGTTTGGCTTTGTTTACACGCCTATATAAGGCCTTTCAATTCATTAATAAAACCGGAGTTGTTTTTGCGTTGAATTTATTCCTTGTATCGTTGTTTTTGCCGAGATAGCAAAATAACATCCTTGAATTTAGCCGAGATAGAGTTATTCATCAAACCTTGTTCAATTTAACCATGATAGTTAAATTGTTCATATCCTTGGCTACAGATTTTCGTCCATTATTATCCCTAAAACAACATAGACAAGCCGAGTTTTATACACATACAAACGATCGAGTCGAGCCAAAGAAAATCCACATCAAGTATGAAGTGGACATGGATGGCTTCCCTAGAACAAAACCTATTTCTGTTAGGATTTGTTTGTTTTCCTAATTCTAGTAGGAATAGGACTCTTGAAATCCTAACCCTAGTAGGATTAGTACTCCTATTTCTGTTAGGAGTCTAAAAGTTTTAGTTTGTTTGTAATTCTAGTTGGGTTACAAGTCCAAATCCTAGTTGGATAAGGATTCTAATTGGAGTAGAGTTATAGTAATATTAGGAGTCTAGTTGGTAGGCGCCAAGTTGAGCTTGTTCTACTTGGATTACGAGTGTGTTATTTCTTCGTTATCTTGTTCTTAGTTTCCTAGCCTTATTAGGACTAGGGTTGCTTCGTTTGGCTTTGTTTACACGCCTATATAAGGCCTTTCAATTCATTAATAAAAACGGAGTTGTTTTTGAGTTGAATTTATTCCTTGTGAATTATTGTTGTTTTTGCCGAGATAGCAAAATAACATCCTTGAATTTTACCGAGCTAGATTTATTCTTCGAAACTAGTTCAATTTAACCGAGATAGTTGAATTGTTCATATCCTTGGCTATTGATTTTCGTCCATTATTATCCCTAAAACACCATAAATAAGTCGAGTTTTAATACACATACAAACGATCGCGTCGAACCAAAGAAAATCCACATCAAGTATGATGTGGACATGGATGGCATCCCTAGAACAAGTCCTAGTTCTGTTAGGATTTGTTTGTTTTCCTTATTATAGTAGGAATAGGACTCTTGAAATCCTAACACTAGTAGGATTAGAACTCCTAGTTATGTTAGGAGTCTAAAAGTTTTAGTTTGTTTGTAATTCTAGTTGGGTTAGAAGTCCAAATCCTAGTTGGATTAGGATTCCAATTGGAGTAGAGTTATAGTAGTATTAGAAGTCTAGGTGGTACGCGCCAAGTTGAGCTTGTTCTACTTGGATTACGAGTGTGTTATTTATTTGTTATCTTGTTCTTTTCCTAGCCTTAGTAGGACTAGGGTTGCTTCGTTTTGCTTTGTTTACACGCCTATATAAGGCCTTTGAATTCATTAATAAAATCAGAGTTGTTTTTGAGTTGAATTTATTCCTTGTGAATTATCGTTGTTTTTGCCGAGATGGCAAAATAACATCGTTGAATTTAGCCGAGATAGATTTATTCTTCAAACCTAGTTCAATTTAACCGAGATAGTTGAATTGTTCATATCCTTGGCTACTGATTTTCGTCCATTATTATCCCAAAAACACCATAAATAAGTCGAGTTTTATACACATACAAACGATCGGGTAGAACCAAAGAAAATCCACATCAAGTATGATGTGGACATGGATGGCATCCCTAGAACAAGTCCTAGTTCTGTTAGGATTTGTTTGTTTTCCTAATTCTAGTAGGAATAGGACTCTTGAAATCCTAACCCTAGTAGGATTAGAACTCCTAGTTCTGTTAGGAGTCTAAAAGTTTTAGTTTGTTTGTAATTCTAGTTGGGTTAGAAGTCCAAATCCTAGTTGGATTAGGATTCTAATTGGAGTAGAGTTATTTTAGTATTAGGAGTCTAGTTGGTAGGCGCCAAGTTGAGCTTGTTCTACTTGGATTACGAGTGTGTTATTTCATCGTTATCTTGTTCTTTGTTTCCTAGCCTTAGTAGGACTAGGGTTTTTTCGTTTTGCTTTGTTTACACGCCTATATAAGGCCTTTCAATTCATTAATAAAATCAGAGTTCTTTTTTAGTTGAATTTATTCCTTGTGAATTATCGTTGTTTTTGCCGAGATAGCAATCTAACATCCTTGAATTTAGCCGAGATATATTTATTCTTCAAAACTAGTTCAATTTAACCGAGATAGTTGAATTGTTCATATCCTTGGCTACTGATTTTCGTCCATTATTATCCCAAAAACACCATAAATAAGTCGAGTTTTAAACACATACAAACGATCGGGTAGAACCAAAGAAAATCCACATCAAGTATGATGTGGACATGGATGGCATCCCTAGAACAAGTCCTAGTTCTGTTAGGATTTGTTTGTTTTCCTAATTATAGTAGGAATAGGACTCTTGAAATCCTAACACTAGTAGGATTAGAACTCCTAGTTCTGTTAGGAGTCTAAAAGTTTTAGTTTGTTTGTAATTCTAGTTGGGTTAGAAGTCCAAATCCTAGTTGGATTAGGATTCTAATTGGAGTAGAGTTATTTTAGTATTAGGAGTCTAGTTGGTAGGCGCCAAGTTGAGCTTGTTCTACTTGGATTACGAGTGTGTTATTTCATCGTTATCTTGTTCTTTGTTTCCTAGCCTTAGTAGGACTAGGGTTTTTTCGTTTTGCTTTGTTTACACGCCTATATAAGGCCTTTCAATTCATTAATAAAATCAGAGTTCTTTTTTAGTTGAATTTATTCCTTGTGAATTATCGTTGTTTTTGCCGAGATAGCAATCTAACATCCTTGAATTTAGCCGAGATATATTTATTCTTCAAAACTAGTTCAATTTAACCGAGATAGTTGAATTGTTCATATCCTTGGCTACTGATTTTCGTCCATTATTATCCCAAAAACACCATAAATAAGTCGAGTTTTATACACATACAAACGATCGGGTAGAACCAAAGAAAATCCACATCAAGTATGATGTGGACATGGATGGCATCCCTAGAACAAGTCCTAGTTCTGTTAGGATTTGTTTGTTTTCCTAATTCTAGTAGGAATAGGACTCTTGAAATCCTAACCCTAGTAGGATTAGAACTCCTAGTTCTGTTAGGAGTCTAAAAGTTTTAGTTTGTTTGTAATTCTAGTTGGGTTAGAAGTCCAAATCCTAGTTGGATTAGGATTCTAATTGGAGTAGAGTTATTTTAGTATTAGGAGTCTAGTTGGTAGGCGCCAAGTTGAGCTTGTTCTACTTGGATTACGAGTGTGTTATTTCTTCGTTATCTTGTTCTTTGTTTCCTAGCCTTAGTAGGACTAGGGTTGCTTCGTTTTGCTTTGTTTACACGCCTATACAAGGCCTTTCAATTCATTAAAAAAATCGAAGTTCTTTGTTAGTTGAATTTATTCCTTGTTAATTATCGTTGTTTTTGCCGAGATAGCAAAATAACATCCTTGAATTTAGCCGAGATAGATTTATTCTTCAAAACTAGTTCAATTTAACCGAGATAGTTGAATTGTTCATATCCTTGGCTACTGATTTTCGTCCATTATTATCCCAAAAACACCATAAATAAGTCGAGTTTTAAACACATACAAACGATCGGGTAGAACCAAAGAAAATCCACATCAAGTATGATGTGGACATGGATGGCATCCCTAGAACAAGTCCTAGTTCTGTTAGGATTTGTTTGTTTTCCTTATTATAGTAGGAATAGGACTCTTGAAATCCTAACACTAGTAGGATTAGAACTCCTAGTTCTGTTAGGAGTCTAAAAGTTTTAGTTTGTTTGTAATTCTAGTTGGGTTAGAAGTCCAAATCCTAGTTGGATTAGGATTCTAATTGGAGTAGAGTTATAGTAGTATTAGGAGTCTAGTTGGTAGGCGCCAAGTTGAGCTTGTTCTACTTGGATTACGAGTGTGTTATTTCTTTGTTATCTTGTTCTTAGTGTCCTAGCCTTAGGAGGACTAGGGTTGCTTCGTTTTGCTTTGTTTACACGCCTATATAAGGCCTTTGAATTCATTAATAAAATCGGAGTTGTTTTTGAGTTGAATTTATTCCTTGTGAATTATCGTTGTTTTTGCCGAGATAGCAAAATAACATCGTTGAATTTAGCCGAGATAGATTTATTCTTCAAACCTAGTTCAATTTAACCGAGATAGTTGAATTGTTCATATCCTTGGCTACTGATTTTCGTCCATTATTATCCCTAAAACAAATAAACAAGCCGAGTTTTATACACATACAAACGATCGAGTCGAACCAAAGAAAATCCACATCAAGTATGATGTGGACATGGATGGCTTCCCTAGAACAAAACCTAGTTCTGTTAGGATTTGTTTGTTTTCCTAATTCTAGTAGGAATAGGACTCTTGAAATCCTAACCCTAGTAGGATTAGAACTCGTAGTTCTTTATGAGTCTAAAAGTTTTAGTTTGTTTGTAATTCTAGTTGGGTTAGAAGTCCAAATCCTAGTTGGATTAGGATTCTAATTGGAGTAGAGTTATAGTAGTATTAGGAGTCTAGTTGGTAGGCGCCAAGTTGAGCTTGTTCTACTTGGATTACGAGTGTGTTATTTCTTCGTTATCTTGTTCTTAGTTTCCTAGCCTTAGTAGGACTAGGGTTGCTTCGTTTTGCTTTGTTTACACGCCTATATAAGGCCTTTCAATTCATTAATAAAATCGGAGTTCTTTTTGAGTTGAATTTATTCCTTGTGAATTATCGTTGTTTTTGCCGAGATAGCAAAATAACATCCTTGAATTTAGCCGAGATAGATTTAATCTTCAAAACTAGTTCAATTTAACCGAGATAGTTGAATTGTTCATATCCTTGGCTATTGATTTTCGTCCATTATTATCCCTAAAACACCATAAATAAGTCGAGTTTTAATACACATACAAACGATCGCGTCGAACCAAAGAAAATCCACATCAAGTATGATGTGGACATGGATGGCATCCCTAGAACAAGTCCTAGTTCTGTTAGGATTTGTTTGTTTTCCTAATTATAGTAGGAATAGGACTCTTGAAATCCTAACACTAGTAGGATTAGAACTCCTAGTTCTGTTAGGAGTCTAAAAGTTTTAGTTTGTTTGTAATTCTAGTTGGGTTAGAAGTCCAAATCCTAGTTGGATTAGGATTCTAATTGGAGTAGAGTTATAGTAGTATTAGGAGTCTAGTTGGTAGGCGCAAAGTTGAGCTTGTTCTACTTGGATTACGAGTGTGTTATTTCTTTGTTATCTTGTTCTTAGTGTCCTAGCCTTAGGAGGACTAGGGTTGCTTCGTTTTGCTTTATTTACACACCTATATAAGGCCTTTGAATTCATTAATAAAATCGGAGTTCTTTTTGAGTTGAATTTGTTCCTTGTGAATTATCGTTGTTTGTGCCGAGATAGCAAAATAACATCCTTGAATTTAGCCGAGATAGATTTAATCTTCAAAACTAGTTCAATTTAACCGAGATAGTTGAATTGTTCATATCCTTGGCTATTGATTTTCGTCCATTATTATCCCTAAAACACCATAAATAAGTCGAGTTTTAATACACATACAAACGATCGCGTCGAACCAAAGAAAATCCACATCAAGTATGATGTGGACATGGATGGCATCCCTAGAACAAGTCCTAGTTCTGTTTGGATTTGTTTGTTTTCTTATTATAATAGGAATATAACTCTTGAAATCCTAACACTAGTAGGATTTGAACTCCTAGTTATGTTAGGAGTCTAAAAGTTTTAGTTTGTTTGTAATTCTAGTTGGGTTAGAAGTCCAAATCCTAGTTGGATTAGGATTCTAATTGGAGTGGAGTTCTAGTAGTAATAGGAGTCTAGTTGGTAGATGCCAAGCTGAGCTTGTTCTACTTGGATTGCGAGTGTGTTATTTCAAAGTTATTTTGTTCAAGTAACCTAGCCTTAGGAGGACCAGGGTTGCTTCGTTTTGCTTTGTTTACACACCTATATAAGGTCGTTTACTTCATTAATAAAATCAAAGTTGTTTTTTGAGTTGAATTTATTCCTTATGAATTACCGTTGTTTTTGTCGAGATAGCAAAATAACATCCTTGAATTTAGCCGAGATAGATCTATTCTTCAAGCCTTGTTCAATTTAACCGAGATAGTTGAATTGTTCATAGCCTTGGCTACTGATTTTCGTCCATTATTATTCCTAAAACAACATAGATAAGTCGAGTTTTATAGACATACAAACGATCGAGTCGAGCCCAAGAAAATCCACATCAAGTATGATGTGGACATAGATGGCATCCCTAGAATAAGTCCTAGTTCTGTTAGGATTTGTTTGGTTTCCTAATTATAATAGGAATATGACTCTTGAAATCCAAACATTAGTAGGATTAGAACTCCTAGTTATGTTAGGAATCTAAAAGTTTTACTTTGTTTGTAATTCTAGTTGGGTTAGAAGTCCAAATACTTGTTGGATTAGGATTCTAATTGGAGTAGAGTTATAGTAGTATTAGGAGTTTAGTTGGTAGACGCCAAGCTGAGCTTGTTCTACTTGGATTACGAGTGTGTTATTTCTTTGTTATTTTGTTCTAGTAACCTAGCCTTAGGAGGACTAGGGTTGCTTCGTTTTGCTTTGTTTACACACCTATATAAGGCCTTAGAATTCATTAATATAATCAAAGTTGTTTTTGAGTTGATTTTATTCTTTGTGAATTATTATGGTTTTTACCGAGATAGCAAAATAACATCCTTGAATTTAGCCGAGATAGATTTATTCTTCAAAACTAGTTCAATTTAACAGAAATAGTTGAATTGATCATATCCGTGGCTACTGATTTTCGTCCATTATTATACCTAAATCATCATAAATAAGTCGAGTTTTAATACACATACAAACGATCGCGTCGAACCAAAGAAAATCCATATCAAGTATGATGTGGACATGGATGGCATCCCTAGAACAAGTCCTAGTTCTGTTAGGATTTGTTTGGTTTCCTAATTATAATAGGAATATGACTCTTGAAATCCTAACATTAGTAGGATTAGAACTCCTAGTTATGTTAGGAGTCTAAAAGTTTTAGTTTGTTTGAAATTCTAATTGGGTTAGAAGTCCAAATCCTAGTTGGATTAGGATTCTAATTGGAGTAGAGTTATAGTGGTATTAGGAGTCTAGTGGGTAGACGCCAAGCTGAGCTTGTTCTACTTGGATTACGAGTGTGTTATTTCTTTATTATTTTGTTCTAGTAACCGAGCCTTAGGAGGACTAGGGTTGCTTCATTTTGCTTTGTTTACACACCTATATAAGGCCTTAGAATTCATTAATATAATCAAAGTTGTTTTTGAGTTGATTTTATTCTTTGTGAATTATTATGGTTTTTACCGAGATAGCAAAATAACATCCTTGAATTTAGCCGAGATAGATTTATTCTTCAAAACTAGTTCAATTTAACAGAAATAGTTGAATTGATCATATCCGTGGCTACTGATTTTCGTCCATTATTATACCTAAATCATCATAAATAAGTCGAGTTTTAATACACATACAAACGATCGCGTCGAACCAAAGAAAATCCATATCAATTATGATGTGGACATGGATGGCATCCCTATAACAAGTCCTATTCTGTTAGGATTTGTTTGGTTTCCTAATTATAATTGGAATATGACTCTTGAAATCCTAACATTAGTAGGATTAGAACTCCTAGTTATGTTAGGAGTCTAAAAGTTTTAGTTTGTTTGTAATTCTTGTTGGGTTAGAAGTCCAAATCCTAGTTGGATCAGGATTCTAATTGGAGTAGAGTTATAGTAATATTAAGACTCTAGTTGGTAGGCGCCAAGTTGAGCTTGTTCTACTCGGATTACGAGTGTGTTATTTCTTCGTTATCTTGTTCTTAGTTTCCTTGCCTTATTAGGACTAGGGTTGCTTCGTTTTGCCTTGTTTACACGCCTATATAAGGCCTTTCAATTCATTAATAAAATCAGAGTTGTTTTTGCGTTGAATTTATTCCTTGTGAATTATCGTTTTTTTTGCCGAGATAGCAAAATAACATCCTTGAATTTAGCCGAGATTGATTTATTCTTCAAACCATGTTCAATTTAACCGAGATAGTTTAATTGTTCATATCCTTGGCTACTGATTTTCGTCCATTATTATCCCTAAAACAACATAGACAAGCCGAGTTTTATATACATACAAACGATCGAATCGAGCCAAAGAAAATCAACATCAAGTATGATGTAGACATGGATGCCTTCCCTAGAACAAAACCTAGTTCTGTTAGGATTTATTTGTTTCCTAATTCTAGTAGGAATAGGACTCTTGAAATCCTAACCCTAGTAGGATTAGAACTCCTTGTTCTGTTAGGAGTCTAAAATTTTTTGTTTGTTTGTAATTCTTGTTGGGTTATAATTCCAAATCCTAGTAGGATTAGGATTCTAATTGGAGTAGAGTTTTAGTAATATTAGGAGTCTAGTTGGTAGGCACCAAGTTGAGCTTGTTCTACTTGGATTACGAGTGTGTTATTTCATCGTTATCTTGTTCTTAGTTTCCTAGCCTTATTAAGACTAGGGTTGCTTCGTTTGGCTTTGTTTACACGGTTATATAAGGCCTTTCAATTCATTAATAAAATCGGAGTTGTTTTTAAGTTGAATTTATTCCTTGTGAATTATTGTTATTTTTGCCGAGATTGCAAAATAACGTCCTTGAATTTAGCCGAGATAGATTTATTCTTCAAAACTAGATCAATTTAACAGAGATAGTTGAATTGTTCATATCCTTGGCTACTGATTTTCGTCCATTATTATCCCTAAATCACCATAAATAAGTCGAGTTTTAATACACATACAAACGATCGCTTCGAACCAAAGAAAATCCATATCAATTATGATGTGGACATGGATGTGTAATACCCCGAAATTTCGAAATATATTTTATTATTTATTAAGGTTTAATATTATTCCCACTTAAAAATTTATTTTATGATAATGCGATTTTATTTGATAACTATGTTTATTAAAATAATAATTTCATTTAGTTTTGAATTATTTAACGAGTTTATTTAAATGATTTAATTGAAATGTATTTTATTATTTCTAAATATTTTAAAGTATTTTAATATGGTAATTGAAAGGTGTATTTAGTTGTGGGCATTCTTATTCATTCAAGTTGTCCATCCAATTTAGTAATCCATGCCCAAATACAAATCCATAGCCATATGTCTTTTAGCCAAAAAGAAAGAGGAAAACAAAACAAACAAAACAAAAAAAAAAGGGAAAAGAAAATGGGATTTCATCACCATCTTCCTCTCCTTCGTTCCTGATTTTCAGCTCACAAGAGCAAATTTTTCAACACAAAATCTCAGCTTTGTCAGTAGGAGTTTGAATTTCAGTCCACATTTCAGATATTAGGGGCAACAATTTCAAAAGCCTAAACACCATAGCCCACACACCTCACCTCCACCATTAATGGAGCTTGACCCAAAGCTCAAAAAAATTCTGACCAAAACCTCTATAAATACTGAACTCTATTCACCCCAATTGCTCAAGCAAACAATCTCAAAAGGTTTGCTTCAATCCTTTATCTTCTTTCTTAAATTTCTGATTTTTGATTTTGAAAATTGAAAATGAAAATTTGCAAACCAGTAACACCACCACCACACCGCCGGAAACCGTCGAACCACCTGAACCTCGCGCCACCATCAACGCCAACCACCGCCAGCCATCACCCCCTCCTTCTAAACTCCTCTCCTTCGCACACCTCTGCTTCGCGGTGCCACTGCTGCAGCCCACGCCCAGCCGAACCACTCGAACCAGCCTCGACCACCGTCCTGCCTGAGCCTCGCCGTGCTCCGCCATCAAAATCATCAGCCTTCCTTCCTTCCTCCTCTTTTCTCTCCTGATTCGCCCCTGTTCTTCCTTCCTTCCTTTCGTTTTTTTTTTCTCTTGGTTAATGATACTGATTCAAAGAATCAGTAAAACCCCTCCCTTTCCACCTTATTTTATTTGTTTATTTTTTTTTATTTTTTTTTTAAACTAAACCCATGACTTTCCTAAACTAGCCTATTGTTTTATAACTTGAAAATGTTTGTTAAATAAAATGAGTATAATAAAGTCAATTCTCTATGTTAAAATAATTGTTTAAGCTAATAAAAAAATAAAGTTGAAGTAATCTTTGATTACTTAAAATGATTTCATCATTGATTTAAAAACCATAAACTTTGCTTTATAAACTCTCTTAAATTAATTAAGAATTTATTTAAGTTATTTGAATTATTTAAATTGTTTATTTTATACAAAAAGGGGTTATTTAGGTAACTAACTTAGATCTCGTTAACGTCTAATGTAGATTCCGATTGCGTAGACGAGGAATATCAAGAGTGTTAATCTGTTCGTGAACTTAACTTTTGGGCACGCATCACGAGGTAATCTCCGATGTCCATCTAAACATAGATCCCGTTAGTGTAAAAGAATTGATTATATGATTATTATGTGCTTATAATATATATATATATAAGTATGGGCTATAATTATAGATTATCGATTTAATGCGGATTATAAAAACGAATGACAAAATGGACGACGACTATCGATATCGATTATGAATCATGACTATGGACGATATACGATATGACACATATGTTTATTATAACGTTATTAAAATCGGTTAATGTCATTTAATAATGTTATTATTATTATTATTATTATTATTATTATTATTATTATTATTATTTTTATTTTTATTATTATTATTATTATTATTATTATTATTATTATTATTATATTATTATTATTATTATTATTATTATTATTATTATTATTATTATTATTATTATTATTATTATTATGATTATTATTGTTATTATTATTACTATATATCATTATGATTATTATGAATATTATTATTGTTATTAATATTGAGACTTTATGAAAGTTGAAATTGGTAAGAACTTGTGATAATTATGAATCTGAAGTGATAAATGAACTCAAGTGACGGTTGTGTTTATGAAATGAGTTATTGAAACCACTATGAATGGATTGAGATTATGAATGGATTGAGATTATGATGGATTGAATATGTTCACATTGGATTGAACAAGATGACATAAATGTGTATGTGATTTATGTGATGACTTGAAATTTAAAAGATGTTAATCACGTAAAGTGAAATATCGGAGGGAAATGATGAACAAGGTTTGCCTGTATGAGAGGTTCGGCGGCCCTACGGGTTCTCTCGGTTACTATGCTTGATTTTACATTTACTTGTCTTCCTTCTATCTTGTTGTGATCCAAGTAGAAGGGGTGTGCACACTAGGGACTCTGTTATTATGGCCATTATGTTATACGTAGGTGGTTACGGGGATTGACCTAGGCCTACAATGTTGAAGTAAGTGGTTACGGGGATTGACCCGCCGGCTTCTTGGCATTCTCTTTCCTCTCCTTAAATAATTGGATTAATTGAATTAATTATGCTATTATTCATTGTATATATATATGTGTATGTGTGCTATGCTTTCTAACCCTATTAACCTACTACTTTACAAAGTATTTTCAACTTAAGTATTTTACGGGATGGAGTTGGAATTACTCAGTTTTTCTGATTTTTGGGGGCTTGTCTCTCTTGTTTCTTTTCAATGTATTTATGCAGGTGGGTGATCGACGGGGGAACAAAAGGGAGATCATTTAGAGTTGTCATCCACTTAGCTTATGATTTAGCTTCCGCTGGAACTCTGAAATACTTAAACAATTAGTAATATTTAATGAACGATTTACTTGGTTGTAAGGATTAATTTATTTGAATTTAGTATGCTTTAATCTAGCCTTGCATTTATTTCCAAGGAGATAAGTGCGGCGGTAGCACGCCTGTTGATTCGAACCTTCGTGGATTTTCCCACATCTCGAGTTCTATTAAATAAAAAAGGGTTCGGGTTGGCGGGGGTGTTACAGAGTGGTATCAGAGCGGAGTTTAGATTAACTAGGGAGAGATTAAAATTATTAAAATATAATAATTAGGGAAAATGAATCAAATAGGGTTAAACTTAAAATTGGTTTAGGAGGTCAAAATAAAAAATTATTTAGGAAAAATGAATTACGATTAAAATGTGAACTAAGGGTTTAGTATGGGTACGAATGGGTTATATGTACATATATGAAAGTACTCGCTAAAAGTACTTATTAATTGTTTATGATATTTTATTAGATGGCCAAGACACGTTTGCCCGCCAGGAAATGCACCAGAACCCCTTGTCAAGGACCCTACCTTCTAAGGATGAGGGTAGGAGAGTCTGTTTCAGCGTATATTTACAGGTTACGTTTAACAATGAAGTGTTACCACCTCAACGAAGGCCACGGGCATTCAGATTACCTCACGCTACCTAAGCAGGCCGATGTTTTGATTCACACTCTCCCCAACGATGGTCCTTATGCCGAAATCAAGAGCGAATACTCTGATGTTCTGAAAAATGGAAGGCCAAACTATGAACGATACACATTGAAAGGAAAGTGGTATCTCACGTTGAGTTACCTGGAGAAAAGAATGCTCGATGCTAGGGCCAAGTGGCTTAACGACTATTTACCAACTGATGATGAGGAACCCAACCATAGTGACAATGAAGAAGTAGGAAGCAACCCTGCCTCACCCGTTGTAAATCTCGATGGAAATGGAGACGGAGATGAAGATGAAGACGAGGATCCGTCCGAGTACGCTGACTAGAATCCCAAATATCTAGCCCTGACCCTTAGATTTCTAATTAAGGTCGTGAAAGATCGATTAATGTGTTAACTTAGTTAATGTTGGTGCAACTGATGCTTATTTGACTATTTGAAAACTCTTATGCTACTATGAACGAATTGTTATTTCACTTTTGAAGTAATGAATGATGAACTTTTGACATATGAATTGAGTGTGAAATGAATGATGAACCTTTGATATGTGAATTGAGTATGAAATGAATGAATGGTGAGAACCATGATTATGTGAATTAGCTTTTATATAAGAATCAATGTGAATCGTAGAAATACAATGGGATAACGCAGGTAGCTTATGCAATACGTTTATACGCGATCTAGAGCAAGGCGACAAGGAAACCAAATGGCCGAAACTCCCGAACAAGTTGCAGCACGACTTAGGACTCTCGAGCAACTAGCTCAGAGCTTTGGTTTAGTCCTTCAAAACCAGATCAACAACAACCACCATGGAGACGATCCGCAAGCTGCAATGGCGAAAAAGATTTCCACCTTGAAACCACCAACCTTTGTTGGGAGAGAAGACCCACTACTTCTCGAAAACTGGATAAGAGACTTCGAAAAGATTTTCACGGCCACGGGTACGCCTGAGGCCCAGAAAGTAGACCAAGCAACCTTTTATCTGCACGAAGATGCCGATACCTGGTGGGAAAGTGTAGGACCTACTGTTAAAGCTCAAGAGAACTTTAACTGGGAAGCATTTAAGGTAGCGATTAAGGCTCGATTCTTCCCCGAGCACATTCGTAGACAGAAGTACAATGAGTTTAGTAGGTTTAACCAGAGTTATAACATGAGTGTGCAAGAGTACGCTCAAAAATTCAATGAGTATGCCTGATTCTGCCCGACTGTAGTGCCAGATGAAGGAACTAAGGCCCAGAAGTTTGAAGACGGACTTAAGTTTGATCTTTAGACTCGAATGGGAGGTAGCACCTCTACCACTTTCGCGGAAGCGTATGCTAAAGCCACAAACCTGGAGAGAATCTTACAGCGTGAGAGAGAGGTGCTAGGGAGACACAAAAGAAAGGAACCTGCCGGCAACAGCAACAGCCAAGGGTACGACAAAAGGCCCAACAATGGTGGAAACAACAATAACAATGGTGGACGCTACAACAACCGCAACAATCGAATTCGGACAACGGACCCAAGAAGGAAATAGGAACCAAAAGAACTTTGTTTGCAAGAAGTGTGCCAAGAGCCATCCAGGGTTCACTTGTCAGGGTGAAAGAATCAAATGTTTCGAGTGTGGAGAAGTAGGTCACAAATCGTTCAACTGTCCAAAGAAGCAAGCTCAAAATGGACCTATTAGGAACAATGGTAACAATGGAGGTGGAAACAGAATTCAAAACTTCAATAACAACCGCCCTACTGGAAGAAACGTTGCACAGAATGGGAACCGGAACAACCGCTCTTTTGCAGGTGGAAATGGAAACTTTGGAAAGAATGGCAATGGAGGCCACACCAATGGAAGAATCAATGTCATGAGCCGAATTGAAGCTGACACCGATGCCAATGTTGTGACGGGTACATTTCTCGTAAACTCAAACCCTGCTTATGTACTCTTTGATTCTGGAGCGTCTCATTCTTTTATTTCTAGCACTTGTGTAAATAAGTATCCCCTCAAGTCTACCCAGTCTTGTCGAGCCAATATAGCCATGCCCACCGGTGAAACTGTTTCTTGTAAATCTCTTTTTCAAAGTATCCCTGTACTCATAGCTGATACTGAATTACCGGCCGATCTTATCCTTTTTGACCTAAAAGACTTTGACGTTATCTTGGGAATGGATTGGTTAGCTAAGTATAAAGCCAAAATCGAGTGTCATAACCAGAAAATATCTCTTAGAGGACCAAAGGGAAATAGGATATCTTATAAGGGCATAACCTTCCAGCCTGATGTCAAGATAATCTCAGCCCTAAACCTTCAAATCTATCTTAGAAAAGGCTACCCAGTCTACCTGTGCCAAGTAAGGGACGTAAGCGTGGAAAACGAGGAGTTGACTCAAATTCCGGTAGTAAAGGAGTTCCCGGATGTATTTCTCGAAGAGCTTCCAGGAATGCCACCAGAGAGAGAAGTGAGCTTCAAGATCGATTTAGTCCCTAGAACAGGACCTATCTCTAAGGCCCCGTATCGAATGGCACCTGCAGAAATGCAAGAGTTGAAGGTGCAAATAGAAGAGTTGTTGGATAAAGGGTACATTCGACCTAGTGTTTCGCCTTGGGGAGCCCCGGTGTTGTTTGTTCGAAAGAAAGACGGATCTTTGAGGTTGTGTATAGATTATAGGGAGTTGAATAACGCCACGGTAAAGAATAAATATCCGCTCCCGAGGATCGAGGATTTGTTCGATCAACTTCAAGGTGCACCAGTGTTTTCCAGGATCGATTTACGATCAGGTTATCACCAACTACGAATCGCTAAAGAAGACATCCCTAAGACAGCCTTTCGTACGAGATATGGCCATTATGAGTTCACCGTCATGCCTTTTGGACTCACTAATGCGCCCGCAACTTTTATGGACCTCATGAACAGAACTTTCCAGCCATACCTGGACAAGTTCGTGATTGTGTTCATCGACGATATATTGGTATACTCGAAGGATAGAGAAGAACATGAGGATCAGTTGAGGAAAGTTCTGGAGATTCTTCGAGAAAAGCAATTGTACGCGAAGTTCTCGAAGTGTGAATTTTGGTTGGAAAAAGTTTCATTTTTGGGTCATGTGATATCAAAAGAAGGCGTTTCCGTAGATCCATCAAAGATTCAAGTGTGGACCGATTGGCCTCAACCTAAAAACGTCACCGAAGTAAGGAGTTTCTTGGGTTTAGCTGGATATTACCGGAGATTTGTGAATGATTTTTCGAGAACGGCCCAACCTCTCACTAACCTGATGAAGAAAACAACAAAGTTTCATTGGGATGATAAGTGTGAGGAAGCATTTCAAGAGCCGAAAAGAGACATACAACGGCCAGGTATTGACATTGCCCTCTGGAGTAGAAGGATTTGAAGTCTACAGTGATGCCTCAAAGAAAGGTTTTGGGTGTGTCTTGATGCAACATGGTAAAGTAGTGGCCTATGCGTCGAGACAACTCAAACCGCATGAGCAAAATCACCCTACTCATGACTTGGAGTTAGGAGCAATCGTGTTTGCGCTGAAGATTTGGAGACATTATTTGTATGGAGTGCAATGTAAGGTCTATACAGATCACAAGAGTTTGAAGTATCTGTATACGAAAAAGGAGTTGAATATGAGACAGAGACGTTGGCTCGAACTTATAAACGATTATGATTTGAAGATAGTGTATCAAGAGGGAAAAGCGAACAAAGTAGCTGACGCGTTGAGTAGGAAGAGTGCTCATTCGCTAAACGTGTTGATTTTGGCAGATGAACTGTGTGAGGAGATTAAGAGATTGAGTTTGGAAATAGTTGAGCCCGGTTATGTGAAAGCTCAGTTGAATGCTCTTACTGTTGGACCGGACATATTTGAGGAGATTCGGGTGAAACAAGCTACAGATAAGTGGTTAAGCAAGTTAAAAGAGATGAAAGAAAGTGGTCAAGCACCGGAGTTCGAGATCGACGGCAATGACGTTGCAAAGTATAAACGGAGATTGTGTGTGCCACAGGATAAGGAACTCAAGACGAGAATTCTAAAGGAAGCCCATAGTTCACCGTATTCCATACATCCAGGAGGAGATAAGCTTTATAAGGATTTGAAAAAGCATTTTTGGTGGCCTAGGATGAAGCAAGAAGTAGCCGACTTTGTCGCAAAATGTTTAACATGCCAGAAGGTGAAAATACAGCATATGAAGCCAGGAAGAAAATTGCAACCTTTGGAAGTGCCAGGATGGAAATGGGAATCTATCTCTATGGATTTCATCATGGGATTACCGAATACGAGGTCGGGAAAGAATGCAATATGGGTAATAGTGGACCGTTTGACTAAGACGGCAAGATTCGTGGCAATGAAGGATACTTGGTCGTTGAAACAGTTGGCGGATGCTTACTTTAATGAGGTGGTTAGGCTACATGGTGTTCCGAAGGACATCGTTTCGGATAGGGACTCGAGATTCTTATCTAAGTTCAGGAAACTTGACTTCGAGGCGGCCGTGGGTACACTATTGAAATTCGGCATGGCCTTCCACCCAGACAAAGATGGTCAAACGGAGAGAACCATTCAAACCTTGGAGGATATGTTGAGAGCATGTGTGATGGATTTCGGAGGATATTGGGATGATCATTTGATGTACATTGAGTTCTCGTACAACAACAGCTATCACTCGAGCATAGGAATGGCACCTTATGAGGCATTATATGGACGGAAATGTAGAAGTCCTATATGTTGGAGCGATGTGAACGAGTCGTTGAATTTGGGACCAGAAATGATTGAAGAGACTACCAAAAAGGTGAAGTTGATTCAAGAGCGTATGAAAGAAGCTCAGGATCGACAAAAATCGTATGCCGATCAAAGGAGACGGGATTTAGAGTTTGCAGTTGGAGAAAAAGTGTTGCTGAAAGTTTCTCCAACCAAGGGAGTAATGAGGTTCGGTAGAAAAGGAAAGTTGAGTCCACGTTATATCGGACCTTATGAGATACTCGAAAGAATTGGGGAAGTGGCCTATAGATTAGCCTTGCCCACAGAGTTAGCCAATGTTCATAATGTCTTTCATGTGTCTCAACTTCGTAAATATGTCCCCGATCCCTCCCATGATATCCAACCTGAAACCATTGAACTAGATGAGACCCTCACTTTTGAAGAACGTCCTATTAGAATCCTTGATTCCAAAACGAGAAATACCCGGAACAAGACAGTAAAGTTAGTCAAAGTTTTGTGGTCTAATCATCAAACCGAGGAAGCAACATGGGAAGCGGAAGATGACATGAAAAAGCGTTATCCTGAACTCTTTTATGAGGTACGATTATCGAGTTTCGGGGACGAAACTCCTTAAGGGGGACCGAATGTAATACTAACAAAGCGCAAAACTACTATTTTGTTAATATTAAATATCTAACTTTAAAGTTCGAGGACGAACTTTGTTTTTAAGGAGGAGTAGATGTAATACCCCGAAATTTCGAAATATATTTTATTATTTATTAAGGTTTAATATTATTCCCACTTAAAAACTTATTTTATGATAATGCGATTTTATTTGATAACTATGTTTATTAAAATAATAATTTCATTTAGTTTTGAATTATTTAACGAGTTTATTTAAATGATTTAATTGAAATGTATTTTATTATTTCTAAATATTTTAAAGTATTTTAATATGGTAATTGAAAGGTGTATTTAGTTGTGGGCATTCTTATTCATTCAAGTTGTCCATCCAATTTAGTAATCCAAGCCCAAATACAAATCCATAGCCATATGTCTTTTAGCCAAAAAGAAAGAGGAAAACAAAACAAACAAAACAAAAAAAAAGGGAAAAGAAAATGGGATTTCATCACCATCTTCCTCTCCTTCGTTCCTGATTTTCAGCTCACAAGAGCAAATTTTTCAACACAAAATCTCAGCTTTGTCAGTAGGAGTGTGAATTTCAGTCCACATTTCAGATATTAGGGGCAACAATTTCAAAAGTTAATTCTCTATGTTAAAATAATTGTTTAAGCTAATAAAAAAATAAAGTTGAAGTAATCTTTGATTACTTAAAATGATTTCATTATTGATTTAAAAACCATAAACTTTGCTTTACAAACTCTCTTAAATTAATTAAGAATTTATTTAAGTTATTTGAATTATTTAAATTGTTTATTTTATACAAAAAGGGGTTATTTAGGTAACTAACTTAGATCTCGTTAACGTCTAATGTAGATTCCGATTGCGTAGACGAGGAATATCAAGAGTGTTAATCTGTTCGTGAACTTAACTTTTGGGCACGCATCACGAGGTAATCTCCGATGTCCATCTAAACATAGATCCCGTTAGTGTAAAAGAATTGATTATGTGATTATTATGTGCTTATAATATATATATAAGTATGGGCTATAATTATGGATTATCGATTTAATGCGGATTATAAAAACGAATGACAAAATGGACGACGACTATCGATATCGATTATGAATCATGACAATGGACGATATACGATATGACACATATGTTTATTATAACGTTATTAAAATCGGTTAATGTCATTTAATAATGTTATTATTATAATTATTATTATTATTATTATTATATTATTATTATTATTATTATTATTATTATTATTATTATGATTATTATTGTTATTATTACTATATATCATTATGATTATTATGAATATTATTATTGTTATTAATATTGAGACTTTATGAAAGTTGAAATTGGTAAGAACTTGTGATAATTATGAATCTGAAGTGATAAATGAACTCAAGTGACGGTTGTGTTTATGAAATGAGTTATTGAAACCACTATGAATGGATTGAGATTATGAATGGATTGAGATTATGATGGATTGAATATGTTCACATTGGATTGAACAAGATGACATAAATGTGTATGTGATTTATGTGATGACTTGAAATTTAAAAGATGTTAATCACGTAAAGTGAAATATCGGAGGGAAATGATGAACAGGTTGCCCTGTATGAGAGGTTCAGCGGCCCCTACAGGTTCTCTGGTTACTATGCTGATTTTCTGTTACTTGTCTTCCTTCTATCTTGTTGTGATCCAAGTAGAAGGGGTGTGCACACTAGGGACTCTGTTATTATGGCCATTATGTTATACGTAGGTGGTTACGGGGATTGACCCCGGCCTACAATGTTGAAGTAAGTGGTTACGGGGATTGACCTGCCATCTGGGCGTTCTCTTTCCTCTCCTTAAATAATTAGATTAATTGAATTAATTATGCTATTATTCATTGTATATATATATGTGTATGTGTGCTATGCTTTCTAACCCTATTAACCTACTACTTTACAAAGTATTTTCAACTTAAGTATTTTACGGGATGGAGTTGGAATTACTTAGTTTTTCTGATTTTTGGGAGCTTGTCTCTCTTGTTTCTTTTCAATGTATTTATGCAGGTGGGTCATCGACGGGGGAACAAAAGGGAGATCATTTAGAGTTGTCTTCCACTTAGCTTATAATTTAGCTTCCGCTGGAACTCTGAAATACTTAAACAATTAGTAATATTTAATGAACGATTTACTTGGTTGTAAGGATTAATTTATTTGAATTTAGTATGCTTTAATCTAGCCTTGCATTTATTTCCAAGGAGATAAGTGCGGCGGTAGCACGCCTGTTGATTCGAACCTTCGTGGATTTTCCCACATCTCGAGTTTTATTAAATGAAAAAGGGTTCGGGTTGGCGGGAGTGTTACAGGATGGCATCCCTAGAACAAGTCCTAGTTATGTTAGGATTTGTTTGGTTTCCTAATTATAATAGGAATATGACTCTTGAAATCCTAACATTAGTAGGATTAGAACTACTAGTTATGTTAGGAATCTAACAGTTTTAGTTTGTTTGTAATTCTAGTTGGGGTAGAAGTCCAAATCCTAGTTGGATTAGGATTCTAATTGGAGTATAGTTATAGTAGTATTAGAGGTCTAGTTGGTAGACGCCAAGCTGAGCATGATCTACTTGGATTACGAGTGTGTTATTTCTTCGTTATCTTGTTCTTAGTTTCCTAGCCTTATGAGGACTAGGGTTGCTTCATTTGGCTTTGTTTACACGCCTAAATAAGGCCTTTCATTTCATTAATAAAATCGGAGTTGTTTTTGCGTTGAATTTATTCCTTGTATCGTTGTTTTTGCCGAGATAGCAAAATAACATCCTTGAATTTAGCCGAGATAGATTTATTCTTCAAACCTTGTTCAATTTAACCGAGATAGTGGAATTGTTCATATCCTTGGCTGCTGATTTTCGTCCATTATGATCCCTAAAACAACATAGACAAGTCGAGTTTTATACACATACAAACGATCGAGTCAAGCCAAAGAAAATCCACATCAAGTATGATGTGGACATGGATGGCATCCCTAGAACAAGTCCTAAATCTGTAAGGATTTGTTTGGTTTCCTAATTATAATTGGAATATGACTCTGGAAATCCTAACATTAGTAGGATTAGAACTCCTAGATATGTTTGGAGTCTTAAAGTTTTAGCTTGTTTGTAATTCTAGTTGGGTTAGAAGTCCAAATCCTAGTTGGATTAGGATTCTAATTGGAATAGATTTATAGTAGTATTAGGAGTCTAGTTGGTAGACGCCAAGCTGAGCTTGTTCTACTTGGATTACGAGTGTGTTATTTCTTTCTTATTTTGCTCTAGTAACCAAGCCTTAGGAGGACTAGGGTTGCTTCGTTTTTTCTTTGTTTACACACCTATATAAGGCCTTTGAATTCATTAATAAAATCAAAGTTGTTTTTGATTTGAATTTATTCCTTGTGAATTATTGTTGTTTTGCCGAGATAGCAAAATAACATCCTTGAATTTAGCCGAGATAGATTTATTCTTCAAACCTTGTTCAATTTAACCGAGATAGATTTATTCTTCAAACCTTGTTCAATTTAACCGAGATAGTTGAATTGTTCATATCCTTGGCTACTGATTTTCGTCCATTATTATCCCTAAAACAGCATAAACAAGCCGAGTTTTATACATATTCAAACGATCGAGTCGAGCCAAAGAAAATCCACATCAAGTATGATGTGGACATGGATGACTTCCCTAGAACGAAACCTAGTTCTGATAGGATTTGTTTGTTTTCCTAATTCTATTAGAAATAGGACTCTTGAAATCCTAACCCTAGTAGGATTAGAACTCCTAGTTCTGTTAGGAGTCTAAAAGTGTTAGTTTGTTTGTAATTCTAGTTGGGTTAGAAGTCCAAATACTAGTTGGATTAACATTCTAATTGGTGTAGAGTTATATTAATATTTGGAGTCTAGTTGGTAGGCGCCAAGTTGAGCTTGTTCTACTTGCATTACGAGTGTGTTATTTCTTCGTTATCTTGTTCTTAGTTTCCTAGCCTTATTAGACTATGGTAGCTTCGTTTTGCTTTATTTACACGCCTATATAAGGCCTTTCAATTCATTAATAAAATCAGAGTTGTTTTTGCGCTGAATTTATTCCTTGTATCGTTGTTTTTTGCCGAGATAGCAAAATAACATCCTTGTATTTAGCCGAGATAGATTTTTTCTTCAAACCTTGTTCACTTTAACCGAGATTGTTGAATTGTTCATATCCTTGGCTACTGATTTTCTTCCATTATTATCCCTAAAACAACATGGACAAGCCGAGTTTTATACACATACAAACGATCGAGTCGAGCCAAAGAAAATCCACATCAAGTATGATGTGGACGTGGATGACTTCCATAGAACAAAACCTAATTATGTTAGCATATGTTTATTTTCCTAATTCTAGTAGGAATAGGAATCTTGAAATCCTAACCCTAGTAGGATTAGAACTCCTAGTTCTGTTAGGAGTCTAAAAGTTTTAGTTTGTTTGTAATTCTAGTTTGGTTAGAAGTCAAAATCCTAGTTGGATTAGGATTCTAATTGGAGTAGAGTTATAGTAATATTAGGTGTCTAGTGGTAGGCGCCAAGTTGAGCTTGTTCTACTTGGATTACGAGTGTGTTATTTTTTCGTTATCTTGTTCTTAGCTTCCTAGCCTTATTAGGACTAGGGTTGCTTCGCTTGGCTTTGTTTACACGGCTATATAAGGCCTTTCAATTCATTAATAAAATCGGAGTTGTTTTTGAGTTGCATTTATTCCTTGTGAATCATTGTTGTTTTTGCCGAGATAGCAAAATAACATCCTTGAATTTTGCCGGGATAGATTTATTCTTCAAAACTAGATCAATTTAACAGAGATAGTTGAATTTGTTCATATCCTTGGCTACTGATTTTCGTCCATTATTATCCCTAAATCACCATGGACAAGTCGAGTTTTAAAACACATACAAACGATCGCGTCGAACCAAAGAAAATCCATATCAATTATGATGTGGATATGGATGGCATCCCTAGAACAAGTCCTAATTCTGTTAGGATTTGTTTGGTTTCCTAATTATAATAGGAATATGACTCTTGAAATGCTAACATTAGTAGGATTAGAACTCCTAATTATGTTAGGAGTCTAAAAGTTTTTGTTTGTTTGTAATTCTAGTTGGGTTAGAAGTCCAAATCCAAGTTGGATTAGGATTCTATTGGAGTAGAGTTATAGTAGTATTAGGAGTCTAGATGGTAGACACCAATCAGAGCTTGTTCTACTTGGATTACGAGTGTGTTATTTCTTTGTTATTTTATTCTAGTAACCTAGCCATAGGAGGACTAAGGTTGCTTCGTTTTGTATTGTTTACACACCTATATAAGGCCTTTTGAATTCATGAATAACATCAAAGTTGTTTTTGAGTTGAATTTATTCCTTATGAATTATCGTTGTTTTTGCCGAGATAGCAAAATAACATCGTTGAATATAGCCGAGATAGATTTATTCTTCAAACCTTGTTCAATTTAACCGAGATAGTTGAATTGTTCATATCCTCGCTACTGATTTTCGTCCATTATTATCCCTAAAAACAAAGATAGATAAGCCGAGTTTTATATACATACAAGCGATCGAGTCGAGCCAAAGAAAATCCACATCAAGTATGATGTGGACATGGATGGCTTCCCTAGAACAAAACCTAGTTCTGTTAGGATTTGTTTGTTTCCAAATTCTAGTAGGAATAGGACTCTTGAAATCCTAACCCTAGTAGGATTAGAACTCCTAGGTCTGTTAGGAGTCTAAAATTTTTAGTTTGTTTGTAATTCTTGTTGGGTTACAATTCCAAATCCTTGTAGGATTAGGATTCTAATTGGAGTAGAGTTATAGTAATATTAGGAGTCTAGTTGGTAGGCTCCCAGTTGAGCTTGTTCTACTTGGATTACGAGTGTGTTATTTCTTCGTTATCGGGTTCTTAGTTTCCTAGCCTTATTAGGACTAGGGTTGCTTCGTTTTGCTTTGTTTACATGCCTATATAAGGCCGTCCAATTCATTAATAAAATCAGAGTTATTTTTGCGTTGAATTTATTACTTGTATCGTTGTTTTTGCCGAGATAGCAAAATAACATCCTTGAATTTAGCCGAGATAGATTTATTCTTCAAACCTTGATCAATTTAACCGAGATAGTTGAATTGTTCATATCCTTGGCTACTGATTTTCGTCCATTATTATCCCTAAAACAACATAGACAAGCCGAGTTTTATACACATACAAACGATCGAGTCGAGCCAAAGAAAATCCACATCAAGTATGATGTGGACATGGATGGCTTCCCTAGAACAAAACCTAGTTCTGTTAGGATTTGTTTGTTTCCTAATTCCAAGTAGGAATAGGACTCTTAAAATCCTAACCCTAGTTGGATTAGAACTCCTAGTTACGTTAGGAGTCTAAAAGTTTTAGTTTGTTTGCAATTCTTGTTGGGTTACAAGTCCAAATCCTAGTTGAAATGGGATTCTAATTGGAGTAGAGTTATAGTAATATCGGGAGTCTAGTTGGTAGGCGCAAAGTTGAGGTTGTTCTACTTGGATTACGAGTGTGTTATTTCATCGTTATCTTATTCTTAGTTTCCTAGCCTTATTAAGACTAGGGTTGCTTCGTTTGGCTTTGTTTACACGGCTATATAAGGCCTTTCAATTCATTAATAAAATCGGAGTTGTTTTTTAGTTGAATTTATTCCTTGTGAATTATTGTTGTTTTTGCCGAGATAGTAAAATAACATCCTTGAATTTAGCCGAGATAAATTTATTCTTCAAAAATAGATCAATTTAACAGAGATAGTTGAATTTGTTCATATTCTTGGCTACTGATTTTCGTCCATTATTATCCCTAAATCACCTTAAATAAGTTGAGTTTTAATACACATACAAACGATCGCGTCGATCCAAAGAAAATCCAAATCAATTATGATGTGGACATGGATGGCATCCCTAGAACAAGTCCTAGTTCCGTTAGGATTTTTTCGGTTTCCTAATTATAATAGGAATATGACTCTCGAAATACTAACATTAGTAGGATTAGAACTCCTAGTTATGTTAGGAGCCTAAAAGTTTTAGTTTGTTTGTAATTCTAGTTGGGTTAGAAGTCCAAATCCAACTTGGATTAGGATTCTAATTGGAGTAGAGTTATAGTTGTATTAGGAGTCTAGTTGGTAGACGCCAAGCAGAGCTTGTTCTACTCGGATTACGAGTGTGTTATTTCTTTGTTATTTTGTTCTAGTAACCTAGCCGTAGGAGGACTAGGGTTGCTTCGTTTTGCTTTGTTTAGACACCTATATAAGGCCTTTGAATTCATCAATAAAATCAAAGTTGTTTTTGAGTTGAATTTATTCCTTATGAATTATCGTTGTTTTTGCCGAGATAGCAAAATAACATCCTTGAATTTAGCCGAGATAGATTTATTCTTCAAACCTTGATCAATTTAACCGAGATATTTGAATTGTTCATATCCTTGGCTACTGATTTTCGTCCATTATTATCCCTAAAACAGCATAAACAAGCCGAGTTTTATACACATACAAACGATCGAGTCGAGCCAAAGAAAATCCACATCAAGTATGATGTGGACATGGATGGCTTCTCTAGAACAAAACCTAGTTCTGTTAGTATTTGTTTGTTTCCTAATTCTAGTAGGAATAAGACTCTTGAAATCCTAACCCTAGTAGGATTAGAACTCCTAGTTCTGTTAGGAGTCTAAAAGTTTTAGTTTGTTTGTAATTCTAGTTGGGTTACAAGTCCAAATCCTAGTTGGATTAGGATTCTAATTGGAGTAGAGTTATAGTAATATTAGGAGTCTAGTTGGTAGGCGCCATGTTGAGCTTGTTCTACTTGGATTACGAGTGTGTTATTTCTTCGTTATCTTGTTCTTAGTTTCCTAGCCTTATTAGGACTAGGGTTGCTTCGTTTTGCTTTGTTTACACGCCTATATAAGGCCTTTCAATTCATTAATAAAATCGAGTTATTTTTGCGTTGAATTTATTCCTTGTATCGTTGTTTTTGCCGAGATAGCAAAATAACATCCTTGAATTTAGCCGAGATAGATTTATTCTTCAAACCTTGTTCAATTTAACCGAGATAGTTGAATTGTTCATATCCTTGGCTACTGATTTTCGTCCATTATTATCCCTAAAACAGCATAAACAAGTCGAGTTTTATACACATACGAATGATCGAGTCTAGCCAAAGAAAATCCAAATCAAGTATGATGTGGACATGGATGGCATCCCTAGAACAAAACCTAGTTCAGTTAGGATTTGTTTGTTTCCTAATTGTAGTAGGAATATGACTCTTGAAATCGTAACCCTAGTTGGATTAGAACTCCTAGTTCTGTTAGGAGTCTAAAAGTTTAAGTTTGTTTGTAATTCTAGTTGGGTTACAAGTCCAAATCTTAGTTGGATTAGGATTCTAATTGGAGTAGAGTTATAGTAATATTAGGAGTTTAGTTGGTAGGCGCCAAGTTGAGCTTGTTCTACTTGGATTAAAAGTGTGTTATTTCTGCGTTATCTTGTTCTTAGTTTCCTAGCCTTATTAGGACTAGGGTTGCTTCGTTTGGCTTTGTTTACACGGCTATATAAGGCCTTTCAATTAATTAATAAAATCGGAGTTGTTTTATAGTTGAATTTATTCCATGTGAATTATTGTTGTTTTTGCCGAGATAGCAAAATAACATCCTTGAATTTAGCCTAGATAGATTTATTCTTCAAACCTTGTTCAATTTAACCGAGATAGTTGAATTGTTCATATCCCTGGCTACTGATTTTCGTCCATTGTTATCCCTAAAAAAGCATAAACAAGTCGAGTTTTATACACATACGAATGATCGAGTCGAGAGAAAGAAAATCCACATCAAATATGATGTGGACATGGATGGCTTCCCTAGAACAAAACCTAGTTCGTGAGAATTTGTTTGTTTTCCCAATTCCAGTAGAAATAGACTCTTGAAATCCTAACCCTAGTAGGATTAGAACTCCCTAGTTACGTTAGGAGTCTACAAGTTTTAGTTTGTTTGTAATTCTAGTTGGGTTAAAAGTCCAAATCCTTTTTGCATTCGGATTCTAATTGGAGTAGAGTTATAGTAATATTAGGAGTCTAGTTGGTAGGCGCCAAGTTCGGCTTGTTCTACTTGGATTACGAGTGTGTTATTTCATCGTTATCTTGTCCTTAGTTTCCTAGCCTTATTAGGACTAGTGTAGCTTCGTTTTGCTTTGTTTACACGCCTATATAAGGCCTTTCAATTCATTAATAAAATCGGAGTTGTTTTTGCGTTGAATTTATTCCTTGTATCGTTGTTTTTGCCGAGATAGCAAAATAACATCCATGAATTTAGCCGAGATGGAATAATTCTTCAAACCTTGTTCAATTTAACCGAGATAGTTGAATTGTTCATATTCTTGGCTACTGATTTTCGTCCATTATTATGCCTAAAGCACCATAAATAAGTCGGGTCTTAATACACATACAAACGATCGCGTCGAACCAAGGAAAATCCATATCAATTATGATGTGGACATGGATGGCATCCCTAGAACAAGTCCTAGTTCTGTTAGGATTTGTTTGGTTTCCTAATTACAATAGGAATATGACTCTTGAAATCCTAACATTAGTAGGATTAGAACTCCTAGTTATGTTAGGAGTCTAAAAGTTTTAGTTTGTTTGTAATTCTAGTTGGGTCACAAGTCCAAATCCTAGTTGGATTAGGATTCTAATTAGAGTAGAGTTATAGTAATATTAGGAGTCTAGTTGGATGGCGCCAAGTTGAGCTTGTTCTACTTGGATTACGAGTGTCTTATTTCTTCGTTATCTTGTTCTTAGTTTCCTAGCCTTATTAGGACTAGGGTTGCTTCGTTTGGCTTTGTTTACACGGCTATATAAGGCCTTTCAATTCACTAATAATATCGGAGTTGTTTTTGAGTTGAATTTATTCCTTGTGAATTATTGTTGTTTTTGCCGAGATTGCAAAATAACATCCTTGAATTCAGCCGAGATAGATTTATTCGTCAAAACTAGTTCAATTTAACCGAGATAGTTGAATTGTTCATATCTTTGGCTACTAATTTTCGTCCATTATTACGCCTAAAGCACCATAAATAAGTCGGGTTTTAATACACATACAAACGATCGCGTCGAACCAAAAAAATCCATATCAATTATGATGTGGACATGGATGGCATCCCTAGAACAAGTCCTAGTTACGTTAGGATTTGTTTGTTTTCCTAATTATAATAAGTATGACTCTTGAAATCCTAACATTAGTTGGATTAGAACTCCCTAGTTATGTTAGGAGTTTAAAAGTTTTAGTTTGTTTGTCATTCTAGTTGGGTTAGAAGTCCAAATCCTAGTTGGATTAGGATTCTAATTGGAGTAGAGTTATAGTAGTATTAGGAGTCTAGTTCGTAGACGCCAAGCCGAGCTTGTTCTACTTGGATTACGAGTGTGTTATTTCTTTCAAATTTTGTTCTAGTAACCTAGCCTTAGGAGGAATAGGGTTGCTTCGTTTTGCTTTGTTTACACACCTATATAATGCCTTTGAATTCATTAATAAAATCTAAGTTGTTTTTGAGTTGAATATATTCCTAATGAATTATCGTTGTTTTTGCCGAGATAGCAAAATAACATCATTGAATTTAGCCGAGATAGATTTATTCTTCAAGCCTTGTTCAATGTAACCGAGATAGTTGAATTGTTCATATCCTTGGCTCTTGATTTTCGTCCATTGTTATCCCTAAAACAAGCATAAACAAGCCGAGTTTTAAACACATACAAACGATCGCGTCGAGCCAAAGAAAATCCACATCAAATATGTTGTGGACATGGATGGCTTCCCTAGAACAAAACCTAGTTCGTTAGAATTTGTTTGTTTTCCTAATTCTAGTAGGAATAGGACACTTGAAATCCTAGTTAGGATTTGTTTGTTTCCTAATTCTAGTAGGAATAGGACTCTTTTAATCCTAACCCTAGTAGGCTTAGAACTCCTAGTTCTGTTAGGAGTCTAAACGTTTTAGTTTGTTTGTAATTCTAGTTGGGTTACAAGTCCAAATTCTAGTTGGCTTAGGATTCTAATTGGAGTAGAGTTATAGTAATATTAGGAGTCTAGTTGGTAGGCGCCAAGTTGAGCTTGTTCTACTTGGATTACGAGTGTGTTATTTCTTCGTTATCTTGTTCTTAGTTTCCTTGCCTTATTAGGACTAAGGTTACTTCGTTTGGCTTTGTTTACACGGCTATTTAAGGCCTTTCAATTCACTAAGAAAATCGGAGTAGTTTTTGAGTTGAATTTATTCCTTGTGAATTATTGTTGTTTTTGCCGAGATTGCAAAATAACATCCTTGAATTCAGCCGAGATAGATTTATTCGTCAAAACTAGTTCAATTTAACCGAGATAGTTGAATTGTTCATATCTTTGGCTACTAATTTTCGTCCATTATTCTGCCTAAAGCACCATAAATAAGTCGGGTTTTAATACACATACAAACGATCGCGTCGAACCAAAGAAAATCCATATCAATTATGATGTGGACATGGATGGCATTCCTAGAACAAGTCCTAGTTCTGTTAGGATTTGTTTGTTTTCCTAATTATAATAAGTATGACTCTTGAAATCCTAACATTAGTTGGATTAGAACTCCTAGTTATGTTAGGAGTCTAAAAGTTTTAGTTTGTTTGTCATTCTAGTTGGGTTAGAAGTCCAAATCCTAGTTGGATTAGGATTCTAATTGGAGTAGAGTTATAGTAGTATTAGGAGTCTAGTTCGTAGACGCCAAGCTGAGCTTGTTCTACTTGGATTACGAGTGTGTTATTTCTTTCATATTTTGTTCTAGTAACCTAGCCTTAGGAGGAATAGGGTTGCTTCGTTTTGCTTTGTTTACACACCTATATAATGCCTTTGAATTCATTAATAAAATCAAAGTTGTTTTTGAGTTGAATATATTCCTAATGAATTATCGTTGTTTTTGCCGAGATAGCAAAATAACATCATTGAATTTAGCCGAGATAGATTTATTCTTCAAGCCTTGTTCAATGTAACCGAGATAGTTGAATTGTTCATATCCTTGGCTACTGATTTTCGTCCATTGTTATCCCTAAAACAGCATAAACAAGCCGAGTTTTAAACACATACAAACGATCGCGTCGAGCCAAAGAAAATCCACATCAAATATGTTGTGGACATGGATGGCTTCCCTAGAACAAAACCTAGTTCTGTTAGAATTTGTTTGTTTTCCTAATTCTAGTAGGAATAGGACTCTTGAAATCCTAGTTAGGATTTGTTTGTTTCCTAATTCTAGTAGGAATAGGACTCTTTTAATCCTAACCCTAGTAGGCTTAGAACTCCTAGTTCTGTTAGGAGTCTAAACGTTTTAGTTTGTTTGTAATTCTAGTTGGGTTACAAGTCCAAATTCTAGTTGGCTTAGGATTCTAATTGGAGTAGAGTTATAGTAATATTAGGAGTCTAGTTGGTAGGCGCCAAGTTGAGCTTGTTCTACTTGGATTACGAGTGTGTTATTTCTTCGTTATCTTGTTCTTAGTTTCCTTGTGAATTATTGTTGTTTTTGCCGAGATAGCAAAATAACATCCTTGAATTTAGCCGAGATAGATTTATTCTTCAAACCTTGTTCAATTTAACTGAGATAGTTGAATTGTTCATATCCTTTGCTACTGATTTTCGTCCATTGTTATCCCTAAAACAGCATAAACAAGCCGAGTTTCATACACATACAAACGATCGAGTCGAGCCAAAGAAAATCAACCTCAAGTATGATGTGGACATGGATGGCTTCCCTAGAACAAAACTTAGTTCTGTTAGCATTTGTTTGTTTCCTAATCCAAGTAGGAATAGGACTCTTGAAATCCTAACCCTAGTAGGATTAGAACTCCTAGTTCTGAAAGGAGTCTAAAAGTTTTAGTTTGTTTGTAATTCTAGTTGGGTTACAAGTCCAAATCCTAGTTGGATTAGGATTCTAATTGGAGTAGAGTTATAGTAATATTAGGAGTCTAGTTGGTAGGCGCCAAGTTGAGCTTGTTCTACTTGGATTACGAGTGTGTTATTTCTTCGTTATCTTGTTCTTAGTTTCCTTGCTTTATTAGGACTAAGGTTACTTCGTTTGGCTTTTTTTACACGGCTATTTAAGGCCTTTCAATTCACTAAGAAAATCGGAGTAGTTTTTGAGTTGAATTTATTCCTTGTGAATTATTGTTGTTTTTGCCGAGATAGCAAAATAACATCCTTGAATTTAGCCGAGGTAGATTTATTCTTCAATACTAGTTCAATTTAACTGAGATAGTTGAATTGTTCATATCCTTGGCTTCTGATTTTCGTCCATTATTATCCCTAAAGCACCATAAATAAGTCGAGTTTTAATACACTTACAAACGTTCGCGTCGAACCAAAGAAAATACACATCAAGTATGATGTGGACATGGATGGCATCCCTAAAACAAGTCCTAGTTCTGTTAGGATTTGATTATTTTCCTATTATAATAGGAATATGACTCTTGAAATCCTAACATTAGTAGGATTAGAACTCCTAGTTATGTTAGGAGTCTAAAAGTTTTAGTTTGTTAGTAATTCTAGTTGGGCTAGAAGTCCAAATCCTTGTTGGATTAGGATTCTAATTGGAGTAGAGTTATAGTAGTATTAGGAGTCTAGTTGGTAGACGCCAAGCTGAGCTTGTTCCACATGGATTACGAGTGTGTTATTTCTTTGTTATTTTGTTCTAGTAACCTCGCCTTAGGTGGACTAGGGTTGCTTCGTTTTGCTTTGTTTACACACCTATATAAGGCCTTTGAATTCATTAATAAAATCAAAGTTGTTTTTGAGTTGAATTTATTCCTTATGAATTTTCGTTGTTTTTGCCGAGATAGCAAAATAACATCGTTGAATTTAGCCGAGATAGATTAATTCTTCAAACGTTGTTCAATTTAACGAGATAGTTAAATTGTTCATATCCTTGGTTACTGATTTCGTCCATTATTATCCCTAAAACAACATAGACAAGCCGAGTTTTATACACATACAAACGATCGAGTCGAGCCAAAGAAAATCCACATCAAGTATGATGTGGACATGGATGGCTTCCCTAGAACAAAACCTAGTTCTGTTAGAATTTGTTTGTTTTCCTAATTCTAGTAGGAATAGGACTCTTGAAATCCTAACCCTAGTAGGATTATAACTCCTAGTTCTGTTAGGAGTCTAAATGTTTTAGTTCGTTTGTAATTCTAGTTGGGTTACAAGTCCAAATCCTAGTTGGATTAGGATTCTAATTGGAGTAGAGTTATAGTAATATTAGGAGTCTTGTTGGTAGGCGCCAAGTTGAGCTTGTTCTACTTGGATTACGAGTGTGTTATTTCTTCGTTATCTTGTTCTTAGTTTCCTACCCTTATTAGGACTAGAGTTGCTTCGTTTGGCTTTGTTTACACGGCTATATAAGGCCTTTCAATTCACTAATAAAATCGGAGTTGTTTTTTAGTTGAATTTATTCCTTGTGAATTATTGTTGTTTTTACCGATATAGCAAAATAACATCCTTGAATTTAGCCGAGATAGATTTATTCTTCAAAACTAGTTCAATTTAACCGAGATAGTTGAATTGTTCATATCCTTGGCTACTGATTTTCATCCACTATTATGCCTAAATCACCATAAATAAGTCGGGTTTTAATACACATACAAACGATCGCGTCGAACCAAAGAAAATCCATATCAATTATGATGTGGACATGGATGGCATCACTAGAACAAGTCCTAGTTCGATTTGTTTGGTTTCCTAATTATAATAAGAATATGACTCTTGAAATCCTAACATTAGTAGGATGAGAACTCCTAGTTATGTTAGGAGTCTAAAAGTTTTAATTTGTTTGTAATTCTAGTTGGGCTAGAAGTCCAAATCCTTGTTGGATTAGGATTCTAATTGGAGTAGAGTTATAGTAGTATTAGGAGTATAGTTGGTAGACGCCAAGCTGAGCTTGTTCTACATGGATTACGAGTGTGTTATTTCTTTGTTATTTTGTTCTAGTAACCTAGCCTTAGGTGGACTAGGGTTGCTTCGTTTTGCTTTGTTTACACACCTATATAAGGCCTTTGAATTCATTAATAAAAGCAAAGTTGTTTTTGAGTTGAATTTATTCCATATGAATTATCGTTGTTTTTGCCGAGATAGCAAAATAACATCGTTGAATTTAGCCGAGATAGAATTATTCTTCAAACCTTGTTCAATTTAACTGAGATAATTGAATTGTTCATATCCTTGGCTACTGATTTTCGTCCATTGTCATCCCTAAAACAGCATAAACAAGCCGAGTTTATACACATACAA
This sequence comes from Beta corolliflora, assembly GCA_947648045.1. Lineage (NCBI taxonomy): Eukaryota > Viridiplantae > Streptophyta > Magnoliopsida > Caryophyllales > Amaranthaceae > Beta > Beta corolliflora. The sequence goes on from CANSZD010003585.1 coordinate 391,633, forward strand.
ACGATCGAGTCGAGCCAAAGAAAATCCACATCAAGTATGATGTGGACATGGATGGCTTCCCTAAAACAAAACTTAGTTCTGTTAGTGTAACAACCTAAATTTTTAAGCAGGTTCAATTATTTTGTTAACTATATTAAGTCTTCGTCAGGCTTTGGTCCTTTGAGTAGTTAGAATTCTCTCCAACATCATACTAGGACAAAAATTGGATAAGAACTAACTTTCTTAGTGGCTAAGAAAGCAAGTGGATAAGCTCTAACATTCTTAGTGGTTAAGAAAGCAAGTGGATAAGCTCTAACATTCTTAGTGGTTAAGAAAGCAAGTGGATAAGCTCTAACATTCTTAGTGTTTAAGAAAGCTTGTGGATAAGCACTATCATTCTTAATGGTTAAGAATGGTCAAAGAGGATAAGCACTATCATTCTTAGTGGTTAAGAAAGCCTTGAGAACCAATAGATAAGCTAAAAAAGCCTTGGAGAGCCTTATTCCTTAAGATTATGAAAATTGCATAGAGACCATTTTATCGGGTAACAATTAAGTGAATATTTACGTGGCTAAATAGGGTGAATTCCTTACATAGTAAGATCTGGCTCAGCTGAAATATCAGTTTGTACCTATAATCAAAGAAAGCTTCTTAGCAGCTGCTTGAGTGTCGATCTCTTAAAGATCTTTTCATGCATGAAAGCCAACACATTAAGCTAACACCTCAAGCAAGAATCACCCAGAAACTCCAAGAAACCGACCTTACCCAGAAGAGGTTTCCCTCCCCTTAGGGTACCGCCAGAACAGGCCCTATAAAAGGGTGTCATGGTTTTTCGTCCTTTTCTCCTAAATCTTCTTCTTCAACACCTACTTCTCTTTACATACAACTCTTCTAGACATAATTCCCTAGTATTTCAATCTTTTGGTAGAGTTTTAAAGCCTTGGGAAGTTGTAGAAACTCCATAGAAACATCAAGCAAACTGTGTAAGTACAACTTTGCATCTCTCTTGTACTTAGCTTAGTATTTCATGTTCTAAAACTTGTGTAAACTAATTCCTAGCACTTTACATATTCAGGGGAAGTTGTAGGAAGGATAAACCACTTGGAATAAGGAGTTTGAGTTACATTAAGCAACCTAAGTGAAGGTACACACTTAGTTCGGATTGTAACCTATAGATTTTCCTACCTATGGTTAGATGATTGTTTCTTTCTATTATGAAGCATGAATATGAAATGAAATCTCTTCTGATATGCATATTAGTATGTGTTCTTTGAGTATCTGACATGGATTTGGCATGCTATGGTTCACTTGAGATGTTTTACTTAGCCTAAGCTAGCCTCAAACACTAAATTGCCATGTTTATTCTTTTAATTGGAATTTGTTAAGTATATGGAATTGTATGGTAATGAAACACTAAATGTATTGGTTTTAATCACGGAAGCAAGGCGTGAGCATACACCCGGGTTAGGGCGTGTATTCCCTAACTGTTACCCAACCAGGAGGGGGGAAATCCTGGCTGAAGTGGGACATGTCCGGGTTAAGTCTTGCAAGCAGAACAGTAAAAGGTGGGGTGACGACCCTCAACAGTTTGCTACGCTCGCGGTCATATCAAAAGAATGAGTTTATGAAATCTCTAAGTATGGAAATGATTATGACTACTTGCTATTATGACTATGTGTTATCAATTAGTTTTCAAAATACACCCAAACTTGTATTTTCTATTATACAGTGTGTACTCAGCTTTGCTGATAGTGTTGTCATTTCTGTGGCCTGTCACTTGGTGGGTGGCAGAGTTAAACTTTGTTGCAGGATTGTGTTGGAAGCCAGAATCGAGTTGAGAGCAAAGTTATGATTTGAATTGTGTATTATGGGATAAAGTCCGAGATTTAAGTTTGTATATAGATGAGTTTATTTAAAATTACTTATGACATAGTTTATTCTTTTGCCTTGAAATTGGGGTTCAATGACTATGTAATTGAAGCCTTTTATAAAGGATATTGTTTTGTGGGCCCATAACCCACAGGTCCAGGATCGTATATTTCAGGTTGTTTTCGCTACGAGTGTTATCTAATTCATAAGTGATTATTATTATTTTGTGGGACATGTCCGGGTTAAGTCTTGCAAGCAGAACAGTAAAAGGTGGGGTGACGACCCTCAACAGTTTGCTACGCTCGCGGTCATATCAAAAGAATGAGCTTATGAAATCTCTAATTATGGAAGTGATTTTGACTACTTGCTATTATGACTATGTGTTATCAATTAGTTTTCAAAATACACCTAAACTTGTATTTTCTATTATACAATGTGTACTCAGCTTTGCTGATAGTGTTGTCATTTCTGTGGCCTGTCACTTGGTGGGTGGCAGAGTTAAACTTTGTTGCAGGATTGTGTTGGAAGCCAGAATCGAGTTGAGAGCAAAGTTATGATTTGAATTGTGTATTATGGGATAAAGTCCGAGATTTAAGTTTGTATATAGAGGAGTTTATTTAGAATTACTTACAATATAGATTATTCTTTTGCCATGGAATTTGAGATTGAATGACTATGTAATTGAAGTCTTATATAAAGGATTTTGTTTTGCGGGCCCATAACCCACAGGTCCAGGATCGTATATTTAAGGTTGTTTCCGCTGCGAATGTTATCTAATTCATAAGTGATTATTATTGTTTTGGTGCTAATTGAGATTTGTGATTGCTAAGCGAGTTAAGCTAGCAGCTCGGGAATCGGGCTGTTAAAAATGGTATCAGAGCAACTCTGCGACCGTGTGCTTAGTTAGCCACATAGCGGGGGTAAAAGATCATTGGGAATGTGTGTCTGTTACTTGGATAATTAGAGTTCAAGTTTTGAGCTATAGAATAAGAATAAGAGTCTAGATTTGTGTAAAACTTTGGGAATAAGAGTATGGATTCGAAGATGTACTTTGAGGATATTTGAAATCAATTTGTTGGGAAAATTGAGAACTTTTTCATGGAAATTTAATAAGGACTATCAGAGGATGTAGTGCTTGATATATGGATACTTAAGGTTGATCTATGAGTTTATGTTTTGAAGTTTCGAGGACGAAACTTATTTTAAGGGTGGTAGAGTGTAACAACCTAAATTTTTAAGCAGGTTCAATTATTTTGTTAGCTATATTAAGTCTTCGTCAGGCTTTGGTCCTTTGAGTAGTTAGAATTCTCTCCAACATCATACTAGGACAAAAATTAGATAAGAACTAACATTCTTTAGTGGTTAAGAAAGCAAGTGGATAAGCTCTAACATTCTTAGTGGTTAAGAAAGCAAGTGGATAAGCTCTAACATTCTTAGTGGTTAAGAAAGCAAGTGGATAAGCTCTAACATTCTTAGTGGTTAAGAAAGCTTGTGGATAAGCACTATCATTCTTAATGGTTAAGAAAGGTTAAAGAGGATAAGCACTATCATTCTTAGTGGTTAAGAAAGCCTTGAGAACCAATAGATAAGCTAAAAAAGCCTTGGAGAGCCTTATTCCTTAAGGTTATGAAAATTGCATAGAGACCATTTTATCGGGTAACAATGAACCTCCAGTTAAAGAGCCTTTTGGGTTGAATCCGAGCTCAGAACCTAATCAAACTTGACATATGTTATGTTTGGGATATTGTAAGGTTAAAATGGTCATTCACCATCAAAATTTACGTGGCTAAATAGGGTGAATTCCTTACATAGTAAGATCTGGCTCAGCTGAAATATCAGTTTGTACCTATCCTCAAAGAAAGCTTCTTAGCAGCTGCTTGAGTGTCGATCTCTTAAAGATCTTTTCATGCAGGAAAGCCAACACATTAAGTTATCACCTCAAGCAAGAATCACCCAGAAACTCCAAGAAACCGACCTTACCCAGAAGAGGTTTCCCTCCCCTTAGGGTACCGCCAGAACAGGCCCTATAAAAGGGTGTCATGGTTTTTCGTCCTTTTCTCCTAAATCTTCTTCTTCAACACCTACTTCTCTTTACATACAACTCTTCTAGACATAATTCCCTAGTATTTCAATCTTTTGGTAGAGTTTTAAAGCCTTGGGAAGTTGTAGAAACTCCATAGAAACATCAAGCAAACTGTGTAAGTACAACTTTGCATCTCTCTTGTACTTAGCTTAGTATTTCATGTTCTAAAACTTGTGTAAACTAATTCCTAGCACTTTACATATTCAGGGGAAGTTGTAGGAAGGATAAACCACTTGGAATAAGGAGTTTGAGTTACATTAAGCAACCTAAGTGAAGGTACACACTTAGTTCGGATTGTAACCTATAGATTTTCCTACCTATGGTTAGATGATTGTTTCTTTCTATTATGAAGCATGAATATGAAATGAAATCTCTTCTGATATGCATATTAGTATGTGTTCTTTGAGTATCTGACATGGATTTGGCATGCTATGGTTCACTTGAGATGTTTTACTTAGCCTAAGCTAGCCTCAAACCCTAAATTGCCATGTTTATGCTTTTAAATGGAATTTGCTAAGTATATGGAATTGTATGGTAATGAAACACTAAATGTATTGGTTTTAATCACGGAAGCGAGGCGTGAGCATACACCCGGGTTAGGGCGGGTATTCCCTAACTGTTACCCAACCAGGAGGGGGGAAATCCTGGCGGAAGTGGGACATGTCCGGGTTAAGTCTTGCAAGCAGAACAGTAAAAGGTGGGGTGACGACACTCAACAGTTTGCTACGCTCGCGGTCATATCAAAAGAATGAGCTTATGAAATTTAAACTTGCTATTATGACTATGTGTTATCAATTAGTTTTCAAAATACACCTAAACTTGTATTTTCTATTATACAGTGTGTACTCAGCTTTGCTAATAGTGTTGTCATTTCTGTGGCCTGTCACTTGGTGGGTGGCAGAGTTAAACTTTGTTGCAGGATTGTGTTGGAAGCCAGAATCGAGTTGAGAGCAAAGTTATGATTTGAATTGTGTATTATGGGATAAAGTCCGAGATTTAAGTTTGTATATAGAGGAGTTTATTTAGAATTACTTACAATATAGATTATTCTTTTGCCATGGAATTTGAGATTGAATGACTATGTAATTGAAGTCTTATATAAAGGATTTTGTTTTGTGGGCCCATAACCCACAGGTCCAGGATCGTATATTTCAGGTTGTTTCCGCTGCGAATGTTATCTAAGTCATAAGTGATTATTATTGTTTTGGTGCTAATTGAGATTTGTGATTGCTAAGCGAGTTAAGCTAGCAGCTCGGGAATCGGGCTGTTACAGTTAGCATTTGTTTGTTTCCTAATTCAAGTAGGAATAGGACTCTTGAAATCCTAACCCTAGTAGGATTAGAAATCCTAGTTCTGTTAGGAGTCTAAAAGTTTTAGTTTGTTTGTAATTCTAGTTGGGCTACAAGTCCAAATCCTAGTTGGATCAGGATTCTAATTGGAGTAGAGTTATAGTAATATTAGGAGTCTAGTTGGTAGGCGCAAAGTTAAGCTTGTTCTACTTAGATTACGAGTGTGTTATTTCTTCGTTATCTTGTTCTTAGTTTCCTAGCCTTATTAGGACTAGGGTTGCTTCGTTTGGCTTTGTTTGCACGGCTATATAAGGCCTTTCAATTCATTAATAAAATCGGAGTTGTTTTTGAGATGAATTTATTCCTTGTGAATTATTGTTGTTTTTTCCGAGATAGCAAAATAACATCCTTGAATTTAGCCGAGATAGATTTATTCTTCAAAACTTGTTCAATATTACCGAGATAGTTGAATTGTTCATATCCTTGGCTACTGATTTTCGTCCATTATTATCCCTAAATCACCATAAATATGTCGAGTTTTAATGCACATACAAACGATCGCGTCGATCCAAAGAAAATCCATATCAATTATGATGTGGACGTGGATGGCATCCCTAGAACAAGTCCTAGATCTGTTTGGATTTGTTTGGTTTCCTAATTATAATAGGAATATGACTCTTGAAATCCTAACATTAATAGGATTACAACTCCTAGTTATGTTAGGAGTCTAAAAGTTTTTCTTTGTTTGTAATTCTAGTTGGGTTAGAAGTCCAAATCCTAGTTGGATTAGGATTCTAATTGGAGTAGAGTTTTAGTAGTATTAGGAGTCTAGTTGGTAGACGCCAAGCTGAGCTTGTTCTACTTGGATTACTAGTGTGTTATTTCTTTCTTATTTTGTTCTAGTAACCTAGGCTTAGGAGGACTAGGGTTGCTTCGTTTTGCGTTGTTTACACACCAATATAAGGCCTTTGAATTCATTAATAAAATCAAAGTTGTTTTTGAGTTGAATTTATTACTTATGAATTATCGTTGTTTTTGCCGAGATAGCAAAATAACATCGTTGAATTTAGCCGAGATAGATTTATTCTTCGGTTTTTTCACCATATACCCTTGACAAATTTCCAAATTCACCATATACCCCTCACGTTTCAAAAAGTACATCGACATGCCCTTATGACTAACGGTGTTAGACTTCCGTTAGTCATTAGGCCCTTATCCTACCCTAACCCTAATTAACTAACCTAAATCAAAACCTAATCCTAACCTTAACCCTAATCTAATACACTAAACCTAACCCTAACCACCCCTCTCCCACCCCTTACCCCTATTGCCACATCACCCCCTCACCACCACCCCCTCACCACCACCCTCCCCTTCCCAGTTGACCCCCTCCTCTCCCCTCCCCAAGCGCCAACGCGAACCCCACTCCCCTCCCCCAGTCGCTAACCCCCCTCCCCTTCCCGGTGAACCCCGTCCCCTTCCCCGTGAACCCCAGTCCCCTCCCCAGTGCCAGTCGCTAACCCCTCCCTTCCCCGGTGAACCCCATCCCCTCCCCGAACCCTAAACAAAATTCGAAAATGCGGGTTTTGTTTATTTGTGAAGAATCGGGGGTGGGGGGGGGTGTTTCGAAAATACGGGTTTAATTTCGAAATTCAAAGTGGAGGCGGGTGGTGCGCCGGTGTGATGCGGGCGAGGGGAGGGGTGCGGCGGCCGAGGACAGGGGAGGGGGGCAAGGGGGTGGTGGTGGTGAAGTGGGGGGGCTGCGAAGAATCGGTGGTGGGGAGGGGGTTACGGTTCCGGGGAAGGGGAAGGGGAGGAAGGGAAGGGGCGTGTGGTGCGCCGGTGTGATGCGGGCGGGGAAGGGGGGTTGCGGCGGCCGGGGAGGGGGAGGGGGGTGGTGGTGGTGTAGTGGGGGGCTGCGAAGAATCGGTGGTGGGGAGGGGTTACGGGTTGCGGGGGAAGGGGGAAGAGGGAGGGGAGGGGCTGGTGGTGCGTCGGTGTGATGAGGGCAGGGGAGAGGGGTTGCGGCGGCCGGGGAAGGGGAGGGCGGGGGGTGGTGGTGATGTAGTGGGGGGCAGGGTGGGGGTGGGGTAAGGGGGTGGTGGGGGGTGGGGTGGGGGTGTTAGGTGTTAGGTTTAGTGTATTAGGGTTAGGGTTAGGGTTAGGATTAGGGGTAGATTTAGGTTAGATAATGAGGTTAGATGGAGGATTAGGGCCAAATGACTAACGGAATTCTAACACCGTTAGTCACAAGGGCATGTCGATGTATTTTTTCAAACGTGAGGGGTATATGATGAATTTGGAAAGTTGAAAGGGTATATGGTGCAAAAAAAAATTTGTCAGGGGTATATAGTGAAAAAACCGTTTATTCTTTAAACCTTGTTCAATTTAATCGAGATAGTTGAATTTTTCATATCCTTGGCTACTGATTTTCGTCCATTGTTATCCCTAAAACAGCATAAACAAGCCGAGTTTTAAACACATACAAACGATCGCGTCGAGCCAAAGAAAGCCCACATTAAATATGTTGTGGACATGGATGCCTTCCGTAGAACAAAACCTAGTTATGTTAGGATTTGTTTGTTTCCTAATTCTAGTAGGAATAGGACTCTTGAAATCCTAACCCTAGTAGGATTAGAACTCCTAGTTCTGTTAGGAGTCTAAAAGTTTTAGTTTGTTTGTAATTCTAGTTGGGTTACAAGTCCAAATCCTAGTTGGATTAGGATTCTAATTGGAGTAGAGTTATAGTCATATTAGGAGTCTAGTTGGTAACGCCAAGTTGAGCTTGTTCTACTTGGATTACGAGTGTGTTATTTCTTCGTTATCTTGTTCTTAGTTTCCTAGCCTTATTAGGACTAGGGTTGCTTCGTTTGCCTTTGTTTACACGGCTATAAAAGGCTAATCAATTCATTAATAAAATCGGAGTTGTTTTTGAGTTGAATTTATTCCTTGTGAATTATTGTTGTTTTTGCCGAGATAGCAAAATAACATCCTTGAATTTAGCCGAGATAGATTTATTCTTCAAAACTAGTTCAATTTAACCGAGATAGTTGAATTGTTCATATCCTTGGCTACTGATTTTCGTCCATTGTTATCCCTAAAACAGCATAAACATGCCGAGTTTTAAACACATACAAACGATCGCGTCGAGTCAAAAAAAATCCACATCAAATATGTTGTGGACATGGATGGCTTCCCTAGAACAAAACCTAGTTATGTTAGGATTTGTTTGTTTCCTAATTCTAGTAGGAATAGGACTCTTGAAATCCTAACGCTAGTAGGATTAGAACTCCTAGTTCTGTTAGGAGTCTAAAAGTTTTAGTTTGTTTGTAATTCTAGTTGCGTTACAAGTCCAAATCCTAGTTGGATTAGGATTCTAATTGGAGTAGAGTTATATTAATATTTGGAGTCTAGTTGGTAGGCGCAAAGTTGAGCTTGTTCTACTTGGATTACGAGTGTGTTATTTCTTCGTTATCTTGTTCTTAGTTTCCTAGCCTTATTAGGACTAGGGTTGCTTCGTTTGGCTTTGTTTACGCGGCTATATAAGGCCTTTCATTTCATTAATAAAATCGGAGTTGTTTTTAGTTGAATTTATTCCTTGTGAATTATCGTTGTTTTTGCCGAGATAGCAAAATAACATCGTTGAATTTAGCCGAGATAGATTTATTCTTCAAAACTAGTTTAATTTAACCGAGATAGTTGAATTGTTCATATCCTTAGCTACTGATTTTCGTCCATTGTTATCCCTAAAACAGCATAAACAAGCCGAGTTTTAACACATACAAACGATCGCGTCGAGCCAAAGAAAATCCACATCAAATATGTTGTGGACATGGATGCCTTCCCTAGAACAAAACCTAGTTATGTTAGGATTTGTTTGTTTCCTAATTCTAGTAGGAATAGGACTCTTGAAATCCTAAACCTAGTAGGATTAGAACTCCTAGTTCAGTTAGGAGTCTAAAAGTTTTAGTTTGTTTGTAATTCTAGTTGGGTTACAAGTCCAAATCCTAGTTGGATTAGGATTCTAATTGGAGTAGAGTTATAGTAATATTAGGAGTCTAGTTGGTAGCGCCAAGTTGAGCTTGTTCTACTTGGATGACGAGTGTGTTATTTCTTCGTTATCTTGTTCTTAGTTTCCTTGCCTTATTAGGACTAGGGTTACTTCGTTTAGCTTTGTTTACACGGCTATATAATGCCTTTCAATTCATTAATAATATCGGAGTTGTTTTTGAGTTGAATTTATTCCTTGTGAATTATTGTTGTTTTTGCCGAGATAGCAAAATAACATCCTTGAATTTAGCCGAGATAGATTTATTCTTCTAAACTAGTTTAATTTAACCGAGATAGTTGAATTGTTCATATCCTTGGCTACTGATTTTCGTCCATTATTATCCCTAAATCACCATAAATATGTCGAGTTTTAATACACATACAAACGATCGCATCGAACCAAAGAAAATACATATCAATTATGATGTGGGCATGGATGGCATCCCAAGAACAGGTCCTAGATCTGTTTTGATTTGTTTGGTTTCCTCATTATAATAGGAATATGACTCTTGAAATCCTAACATTAATAGGATTAGAACTCCTTGTTCTGTTAGGAGTCTAAAAGTTTTACTTTGTTTGTAATTCTAGTTGGGTTAGAAGTCCAAATCCTAGTTGGATTAGGATTCTAATTGGAGTAGAGTTTTAGTAGTATTAGGAGTCTAGTTGGTAGACGCCAAGCTGAGCTTGTTCTACTTGGATTACTAGTGTGTTATTCCTTTCTTATTTTGTTCTAGTAACCTAGCCTTAGGAGGACTAGGGTTGCTTCGTTTTGCGTTGTTTACACACCAATATAAGGCCTTTGAATTCATTAATAAAATCAAAGTTGTTTTTGAGTTGAATTTATTACTTATGAATTATCGTTGTTTTTACCGAGATAGCAAAATAACATCGTTGAATTTAGCCAAGATAGATTTATTCTTCAAACCTTGTTCAATTTAACCGAGATAGTTGAATTGTTCATATCCTTGGCTACTGAATTTCGTCCATTGTCATCCCTAAAGCACCATAAACAAGCCGAGTTTTAAACACATACAAGCGATCGCATCGAGCCAAAGAAAATCCACATCAAATATGTTATGAACATGGATGCCTTCCCTAGAACAAAACCTAGTTATGTTAGGATTTGTTTGTTTCCTAATTCTAGTAGGAATAGGACTCTTGAAATCCTAACCCTAGCAGGATTAGAACTCCTAGTTCTGTTAGGAGTCTAAAAGTTTCAGTTTGTTTGTAATTCTAGTTGGGTTACAAGTCCAAATCTTAGTTGGATTAGGATTCGAATTGGAGTAGAGTTATAGTAATATTAGGAGTCTAGTTGGTAGCGCCAAGTTGAGCTTGTTCTACTTGGATTACGAGTGTGTTATTCTTTCGTTATCTTGTTCTTAGTTTCCTTGCCTTATTAGGACTAGGGTTGCTTCGTTTGGCTTTGTTTCCACGGCTATATAATGCCTTTCAATTCATTAATAAAATCGGAGTTGTTTTTTAGTTGAATTTATTCCTTGTGATTTATTGTTGTTTTTGCTGAGATAGCAAAATAACATCCTTGAATTTAGCCGAGATAGATTTATTCTTCAAAACTAGTTCAATTTAACCGAGATAGTTGAATTGTTCATATCCTTGGCTACTGAATGTCGTCCATTGTTATCCCTAAAACAGCATAAACAAGCCGAATTTTAAACACATACAAACGATCGCGTCGAGCCAAAGAAAATCCACATCAAATATGTTATGGACATGGATGCCTTCCCTAGAACAAAACCTAGTTATGTTAGGATTTGTTTGTTTCCTAATTCTAGTAGGAATAGGACTCTTGAAATCCTAACCCTAGTAGGATTAGAACTCCTAGTTCTGTTAGGAGTCTAAAAGTTTCAGTTTGTTTGTAATTCTAGTTGGGTTACAAGTCCAAATCTTAGTTGGATTAGGATTCGAATTGGAGTAGAGTTATAGTAATATTAGGAGTCTAGTTGGTAGCGCCAAGTTGAGCTTGTTCTACTTGGATTACGAGTGTGTTATTTCTTCGTTATCTTGTTCTTAGTTTCCTTGTCTTATTAGGACTAGGGTTGCTTCGTTTGGCTTTGTTTACACGGCTATATAATGCCTTTCAATTCATTAATAAAATCGGAGTTGTTTTTTAGTTGAATTTATTCCTTGTGAATTATTGTTGTTTTTGCCGAGATAGCAAAATAACATCCTTGAATTTAGCCGAGATAGATTTATTCTTCAAAACTAGTTCAATTTAACCGAGATAGTTGAATTGTTCATATCCTTGGCTACTGATTTTCGTCCATTATTATCCCTAAATCACCATAAATATGACGAGTTTTAATACACATACAAACGATGTCGAGCAAAAGAAAATCCATATCAATTATGATGTGGACATGGATGGCATCCCAAGAACAAGTCCTAGATCTGTTTTGATTTGTTTGGTTTCCTAATTAAAATAGGAATATGACTCTTGAAATCCTAACATTAATAGAATTAGAACTCCTAGTTATGTTAGGAGTCTAAAAGTTTTTACTTTGTTTGTAATTCTAGTTGGGTTAGAAGTCCAAATCCTAGTTGGATTAGGATTCGAATTGGAGTAGAGTTTTAGTAGTATTAGGAGTCTAGTTGGTAGACGCCAAGCTGAGCTTGTTCTACTTGGATTACTAGTGTGTTATTTCTTTCTTATTTTGTTCTAGTAACCTAGCCTTAGGAGGACAAGGGTTGCTTCGTTTTGCTTTGTTTACACACCTATATAAGGCCTTTGAATTCATTAATAAAACCAAAGTTGTTTTTGAGTTGAATTTATTCCTTATGAATTATCGTTGTTTTTGCCGAGATAGCAAAATAACATCGTTGAATTTAGCCTATATAGATTTATTCATCAAACCTTGTTCAATTTAATTGAGATAGTTGAATTGTTCATATCCTTGGCTACTTATTTTCGTCCATTGTTATCCCTAAAACAACATAAACAAGCCGAGTTTTATACACATACAAACGATCGAGTCGAGCCAAAGAAAATCCACATCAAGTATGATGTGGACATGGATGCCTTTCCTAGAACAAAACTTAGTTCTGTTAGCTTTTGTTTGTTTCCTAATTGAAGTACGAATAGGAATCTTGAAATCCTAACCCTAGTAGGATTAGAACTCCTAGTTCTGTTGGGAGTCTAAAAGTTTTAGTTTGTTTGTAATCCTAGTTGGGTTACAAGTCCAAATCCTAGTTGGATTAGGATTCTAATTGGAGTAGAGTTATAGTAATATTAGGAGTCTAGTTGGTAGCGCCAAGTTGAGCTTGTTCTACTTGGATTACGAGTGTGTTATTTCTTCGTTATCTTGTTCTTAGTTTCCTTGTCTTATTAGGACTAGGGTTGCTTCGTTTGGCTTTGTTTACACGGCTATATAATGCCTTTCAATTCATTAATAAAATCGGAGTTGTTTTTGAGTTGAATTTATTCCTTGTGAATTATTGTTGTTTTTGCCGAGATAGCAAAATAACATCCTTGAATTTAGCCGAGATAGATTTATTCTTCAAAACTAGTTCAATTTAACCGAGATAGTTGAATTGTTCATATCCTTGGCTACTGATTTTCGTCCATTATTATCCCTAAATCACCATAAATATGTCGAGTTTTAATACACATACAAACGATGTCGAGCAAAAGAAAATCCATATCAATTATGATGTGGACATGGATGGCATCCCAAGAACAAGTCCTAGATCTGTTTTGATTTGTTAGGTTTCCTAATTAAAATAGGAATATGACTCTTGAAATCCTAACATTAATAGGATTAGAACTCCTAGTTATGTTAGGAGTCTAAAAGTTTTTACTTTGTTTGTAATTCTAGTTGGGTTAGAAGTCCAAATCCTAGTTGGATTAGGATTCGAATTGGAGTAGAGTTTTAGTAGTATTAGGAGTCTAGTTGGTAGACGCCAAGCTGAGCTTGTTCTACTTGGATTACTAGTGTGTTATTTCTTTCTTATTTTGTTCTAGTAACCTAGCCTTAGGAGGACAAGGGTTGCTTCGTTTTGCTTTGTTTACACACCTATACAAGGCCTTTGAATTCATTAATAAAACCAAAGTTGTTTTTGAGTTGAATTTATTCCTTATGAATTATCGTTGTTTTTGCCGAGATAGCAAAATAACATCGTTGAATTTAGCCTATATAGATTTATTCTTCAAACCTTGTTCAATTTAATTGAGATAGTTGAATTGTTCATATCCTTGGCTACTTATTTTCGTCCATTGTTATCCCTAAAACAACATAAACAAGCCGAGTTTTATACACATACAAACGATCGAGTCGAGCCAAAGAAAATCCACATCAAGTATGATGTGGACATGGATGCCTTCCCTAGAACAAAACTTAGTTCTGTTAGCATTTGTTTGTTTCCTAATTGAAGTACGAATAGGACTCTTGAAATCCTAACCCTAGTAGGATTAGAACTCCTAGTTTTGTTAGGAGTCTAAAAGTTTTAGTTTGTTTGTAATTCTAGTTGGGTTACAAGTCCAAATCCTAGTTGGTTTAGGATTCTAATTGGAGTAGAGTTATAGTAATATTAGGAGTCTAGTTGGTAGCGCCAAGTTGAGCTTGTTCTACTTGGATTACGAGTGTGTTAGTTCTTCGTTATCTTGTTCTTAGTTTCCTTGCCTTATTAGGACTAGGGTTGCTTCGTTTGGCTTTGTTTACATGGCTATATAATGCCTTTCAATTCATTAATAATATCGGAGTTGTTTTTGAGTTGAATTTATTCCTTGTGAATTATTGTTGTTTTTGCCGAGATAGCAAAATAACATCATTGAATTTAGCCGAGATAGATTTATTCTTCAAAACTAGTTCATTTTAACCGATATAGTTGAATTGTTCATATCCTTGGCTACTGATTTTCGTCCATTATTATCCCTAAATCACCATAAATATGTCGAGTTTTAATACACAGACAAACGATCGCGTCGAACCAAAGAAAATCCATATCAATTATGATGTGGACATGGATGGCATCCCAAGAACAAGTCCTAGATCTGTTTTTATTTGTTTGGTTTCCTAATTATAATAGGAATATGACTCTTGAAATCCTAACATTAATAGGATTAGAACTCCTAGTTATGTTAGGAGTCTAAAAATTTTACTTTGTTTGTAATTCAAGTTGGGTTAGAAGTCCAAATCCTAGTTGGATTAGGATTCTAATTGGTGTAGAGTTTTAGTAGTATTAGCAGTCTAGATGGTAGACGCCAAGCTGAGCTTGTTCTAGTTGGATTACTAGTGTGTTATTCCTTTCTTATTTTGTTCTAGTAACCTAGCCATAGGAGGACAAGGGTTGCTTCGTTTTGCTTTGTTTACACACCTATATAAGGCCTTTGAATTCATTAATAAAATCAAAGTTGTTTTTGAGTTGAATTTATTACTTATGAATTATCGTTGTTTTTGCCGAGATAGCAAAATAACATCGTTGAATTTAGCCGAGATAGATTTATTCTTCAAACCTTGTTCAATTTAATTGAGATAGTTGAATTGTTCATATCCTTGGCTACTGATTTTCGTCCATTGTTATCCCTAAAAAAGGCATAAACAAGTCCAGTTTTATACGCATACAAACGATCGAGTCGAGCAAGAAAATCCACATCAATTATGATGTGGACATGGATGGCTTCCCTAGGAACAAAACTTTGTTACGTTAGCATTAGTTTGTTTCCTAATTCAAGTAGGAATAGGACTCTTGAAATCCTAACCCTAGTAGGATTAGAACTCCTAGTTCTATTAGGAGTCTAAAAGTTTTAGTTTGTTTGTAATTCTAGTTAGGTTACAAGTCCAAATCCTAGTTGGATTAGGATTCTAATTGGAGTAGAGTTATAGTAATATTAGGAGTCTAGTTGGTAGGCGCCGAGTTGAGCTTGTTCTACTTGGATTACGAGTGTGTTATTTCTTCGTTATCTTGTTCTTAGTTTCCTAGCCTTATTAGGACTAGGGTTGCTTCGTTTGGCTTTATTTACACAGCTATAAAAGGCCTTTCAATTCATTAATAAAATCAGAGTTATTTTTGAGTTGAATTTATTCCTTGTGAATTATTGTTGTTTTTTTCCGAGATAGCAAAATAACATCCTTGAATTTAGCCGAGATAGATTTATTCTTCAAAACTAGTTCAATATTACCGAGATAGTTGAATTGTTCATATCCTTGGCTACTGATTTTCGTCCATTATTATGCCTAAAGCACCATAAATAAGTCGGGTTTTAATACACATACAAACGATCGCGTCGAACCAAAGAAAATCCATATCAATTATGATGTGGACATGGATGGCATCCCTATAACAAGTCCTAGTTCTGTTAGGATTTGTTTGGTTTCCTAATTATAATAGGAATATGACTTTTGAAATCCTAACATTAGTAGGATTAGAACTCCTAGTTATGTTAGGAGTCTAAAAGTTTTAGCTTGTTTGTAATTCCAGTTGGGTTAGAAGTCCAAATCCTAGTTGGATTAGGATTATAATTGGAGTAGAGTTATAAATGTATTAGGAGTCTAGTTGGTAGACACCAAGCTGAGCTTATTCTACTTGGATTACTAGTGTGTTATTTCTTTCTTATTTTGCTCTAGTAACCTAGCCATAGGAGGACTAGGGTTGCTTCGTTTTGCTTTGTTTACACACCTATATACGGCCTTTGAATTCATTAATAAAATCAAAGTTGTTTTTGAGTTGAATTTATTCCTTATGAATTATCGTTGTTTTTGCCGAGATAGCAAAATAACATCGATGAATTTAGCCGAGATAGATTTATTCTTCAAACCTTGTTCAATTTAACCGAGATAGTTGAATTGTTCATATCCTTGCTACTGCGATTTTCGTCCATTGTTATCCCCGAAACAACATAGACAAGCCGAGTTTTATACACATACAAACGATCGAGTCGAGCCTAAGAAAATCCACATCAAGTATGAGGTGGACTTTGATGGCTTCCCTAGAACAAAACCTAGTTCTGTTAGAATTTGTTTGTTTTCCTAATTCTAGTAGAAATTGGACTCTTGAAATCCTAACCCTAGTAGGATTAGAACTCCTTGTTCTGTTAGGAGTCTAAAAGTTTTAGTTCGTTTATAATTCTAGTTGGGTTACTAGTCCAAATCCTAGTTGGATTAGGATTCTAATTGGAGTAGAGTTATTGTAATATTAGGAGTCTAGTTGGCAGGCGCCAAGTTGAGCTTGTTCTACTTGGATTACGAGTGTGTTATTTCTTCGTTATCTTGTTCTTAGTTTCCTAGCCTTATTAGGGCTAGGGTTGCTTCGTTTGGCTTTGTTTACACGCCTATATTAGGCCTTTCAACTCATTAATAAAAATGGAGTGGTTTGTTAGTTGAATTTATTCCTTGTGAATTATTGTTGTTTTTGCCGAGATAGCAAAATAACATCCTTGAATTTAGCCGAGATAGATTTATTCTTTAAAACTAGTTCAATTTAACTGAGATAGTTGAATTGTTCATATCCTTGGCTACTGATTTTCGTCCATTATTATCCCTAAAGCACCATAAATAAGTCGAGTTTTAAAACACATACAAACGTTCGCGTCGAACCATAGAAAATCCATATCAAGTATGATGTGGACATGGTTGGCATCCCTAAAACAAGTCCTAGTTCTGTTAGAATTTGATTGTTTTCCTAATTATAATAGGAATATGACTCTTGAAATCCAAACATTAGTAGGATTAGAACTCCTAGTTATGTTAGGAGTCTAAAAGTTTTAGTTTGTTCGTAATTCTAGTTGGGTTAGAAGTCCAAATCCTTGTTGGATTAGGATTCTAATTGGAGTAGAGTTATAGTAGTATTAGGAGTCTAGTTGGTAGACGCCAAGCTGAGCTTGTTCTACATGGATTATGAGGGTGTTATTTCTTTGTTATTTTGTTCTAGTAACCTCGCCTTAGGAGGACTAGGGTTGCCTCGTTTTGCTTTGTTTACACACCTATATAAGGCCTTTGAATTCATTAATAAAATCATAGTTCTTTTTTAGTTGAATTTATTCCTTATGAATTATCGTTGTTTTTGCCGAGATAGCAAAATATCATCGTTGAATTTATCCGAGATAGATTTATTCTTCAAACCTTGTTCAATTTAACCGAGATAGTTGAATTGTTCATATCCTTGGCTACTGATTTTCATCCATTGTTATCCCCAAAACATCATAAACAAGCCGAGTTTTATACACATACAAACGATCGAGCCGAGCCAAAGAAAATCCACATCAAGTATGATGTGGACATGGATGGCTTCCCTAGAACAAAACCTAGTTCTGTTAGAATTTGTTTGCTTTCCTAATTCAAGTAGAAATAGGACTCTTGAAATCCTAACCCTAGTAGGATTAGAACTCCTAGTTCTGTTAGGAGTCTAAAAGTTTTAGCTTGTTTGTATTTCTAGTTGGGTTAGAAGTCCAAATCCTAGTTGGATTAGGATTCTAATTGGAGTAGAGTTATAGTAATATTAGGAGTCTAGTTGGTAGGCGCCAAGTTGAGCTTGTTCTACTTGGATTACGAGTGTGTTATTTCTTCGTTATCTTGTTAACATGATAAAACTAATTTAGAAATTGAAAGTGAGGAGGACTTGTGTAATCCTAAAAAGGAGGGTGAAATTTGGTTCTGAGGAGGTCCTTGTATTCCAATGTTGTGGCTGAAAATGAGGAACAAAGAGAAACCATTTTTCATTCGAAATGCTTAGTGAATAAGAAGCTATGCACGTTAATCATTGACGGTGGTAGTTGTACTAATGTAGCTTCAACTGAACTTGTAGGAAAGTTAGCATTACCTACTACTAAACATCCACATCCTTATAAACTGAAATGGTTAGATGATGATAGTGAAGTAAGGATGAAAAACAGAGTTTTAATCACGTTTTCCATTGGAAATTATGAATATGAAGTTCTATGTGATGTTTTGAGTCTTCCTTCCAAGCTAAGGAAACTCCCCACTTGCATAGCTTGGGTGCCGCCCAAATCAGATCAGCTATGTTTGTCACTGTTTCAACACTATTCAGCCATGCTTGTGTGTTGGATTAGCTTCTTTAGGGGATATTTTGTAGTTTATTGCTTTGTTTAATCTCATTAGTGTGCTTGCTTTAGGGGCTGATGTTTCAAGCCTTTGTAACTCTTGTAATATATATGTAATGTGGAGAATGAATGAAATCAGATTTGGTTGTTTAAACTTGAGCCTTGTGCATTGAAACTTTTGGAGTGTAAAATCCGAAATTTCCTCTTGTGATTAAGAAGTGAACTTAATCTCGAAATCCTTGAGTTAAGTGATTTAAGCTTAACCTAAAAGAGAAATAGGATAATTACTGATTTTAAGTTAATTAAAATTACTCTCAAAACCCTCCTAAATCAGTTTCTAGGTGAGTACAACCTCAAAACCGATGTAGAATCCTGAAGTGAAAATAAGTGAGTGAAGCTTATCCAAGCTCAAGTTTACGTTTTCGCAACAAGTGGTATCAAGAGCTCAGTTCTGAAATGGACGACGAAGATAATGCTAGGAGAGATGCTATGGTAGAAGCACTTGCTAAGCAAAATAAGGCATTACATGATCTGATGGCTAAGATCACCTTAGAAATGTTAAATAAGAAACCGAATGAGGAAGAAAGGAGTTATAAGGCTGATGATAGGGGCTTGAAAATTGAAGTTCCGGAATGTGACGGAGCTAGTGATCCGGAATTATACCTTGAATGGGAATGTTCTTTAGAGCGTTTCTTTGATTACAAAGATACTTCGGATGAGAAGAAGTACAAGGTAGTTGTTTTAAAGTTAACCAAATTTGGCTAGAAGGCATGAAGAGAGAAAGGGTGAAGGAGAACAAATCCAAGATTGCTACATGGGAGAAATTGAAGAAGCAATTGAGGATGCGTTTTGTTCCAACTAACTACAAGCAAAATCAGTATGATAGATGGTCCACACTCAAACAAGGTACCACGTCCATGGATGAGTACATCAAGGAATTCGAAAAGCTTTCCATTGTTTGTGAAATAGAAGAAATGGAGGAGCAAAAATTGAGCAGATTCTTAGGAGGCCTAAATGAAGATGTACATGAGAAAGTGGAGGTGTATCCATACCTTACTTTCGATGAGGCTTGCAAAGTGGCTCTTAAAATTTATAGCCAAAAGACGAAATCAGCAACAAGTAAGTCTTATTCAAAGCCATTTAGTACTTTTAAAGCTAATACTATTACTTGTAACTTTGATAAGAGCAAAAAAACACATTTCATTCCGAAAGATAAGGAGAAAGTTGTAGATGATAAAGCCTTCAAAGTGAAATGTTTTAAATGTCAAGGTTATTGTCACTACCAATCTACTTATCCTACTAAAAGAGTAATGACTATAAGGGACATAGAGGAGATAGACGAATTGGAATGAAAATATCTCTTAGAGATACAACATGATAAAACTAATTTAGAAATTGAAAGTGAGGAGGACATGTGTAATCCAGAAATGGAGGGTGAAACTTTGGTTCTTATGAGGTCCTTGTATTACAATGTTCTGGCTGAAAATGAGGAACAAAGAGAAACCATTTTTCATTCGAAATGCTTAGTGAATAAGAAGCTATGCACGTTAATCATTGACAGTGGTAGTTGTACTAATTTAGCTTCAACTGAACTTGTAGAGAAGTTAGCATTACCTACTACTAAACATCCACATCCTTATAAGCTGAAATGGTTAGATGATGATAGTGAAGTAAGGGTGAAAAATAGAGTTTTAATCACGTTTTCCATTGGAAATTATGAAGATGAAATTATATGTGATGTTGTGAGTCTTTCTTCCAAGCAAAGGAAACTCCCCACTTGCATAGCATGGGTGCCGCCCAAATCTGATCAGCCATGCTTGGCACTGTTTCAGCACTATTCAGCCATGCTTGTGTGTTGGATCAGCTTGTTTTAGGGGATATTTTATAGTTTTTTGCTTTGTTTAATCTCCTTAGTGTGCTAGCTTTAGGGGTTGATGTTTCAAGCCATTTTAACTCTTGTAATATATATGTAATGTGGAGAATGAATGAAATCAAATTTGGTTGTTTAAACTTGAGCCTTGTGCTTTGAAACTTTTGGAGTGAAAAATCAGAAATTTCCTCTTGTGATTAAGAAGTGAACTTAATCTCGAAATCCTTGAGTTAAATGATTTAAGCTTAACCTAAGAGAGAGTTAGGATAATTAGTGAGTTGAAGCTAATTAAAATTACTCTCAAAACCCTCCTAAATCAGTTTCTAGGTGAGTAAAACCTCAAAACCGATTTAGAACCCTTAAGTGAAAATAAGTGAGTGAAGCTTATCCAAAGCTTAAGTTTACGTTTTTGCATCAAGTGGTATCAAGAGCTCAGTTCTGAAATGGACGACAAAGATAATGCTAGGTGAGATGCTATGCTAGAAGCATTAGCTAAGCAAAACGAGGCATTACATGATATGATGGCTAAGATCACCTTAGAAATACTAAAGAAGAAACCCAATGAGGAAGAAAGGAGTTCTAAGGCTGATGATAGGGGCTTGAAAATTGAAGTTCCGGAATTTGACGGAGCTAGTGATCCGGAATTATACCTTGAATGGGTACGATCTTTAGAGCGTTTCTTTGATTACAAAGATACTCCGGATGACAAGAAGTACAAGGTAGCTGTTTTAAAGTTAACCAAATTTGGTTAGAAGGCATGAAGAGACAAAGGGTGAAGGAGAACAAATCCAAGATTGCTACATGGGAGAAATTGAAGAAGCAATTGAGGAAGCGTTTTGTTCTAACTAACTACAAGCAAAATCAGTATGTTAGATGGTCCACACTCAAACAAGGTACCACGCCCATGGATGAGTACATCAAGGAATTCGAATAGCTTTCCATTGTTTGTGAAATAGAAGAAATGGAGGAGCAAAAATTAGGCAGGTTCTTAGGAGGCCTAAATGAAGATGTACATGAGAAAGTGGAGGTGTATCCATACCTTACTTTCGATGAGGCTTGCAAAGTGGCTCTCAAAATTAATAGCCAAAAGACGAAATCAGCAACAAGTAAGTCTTATTCAAAGCCATTTAGTACTTTTAAAGCTAGTACTATTACTAGTAACTTTGATAAGAGCAAAAAAACAGATTTCATTCCGAAAGATAAGGAGAAAGTTGTAGATGATAAAGCCTTCAAAGTGAAATATTTTAAGTGTCAAGATTATGGTCATTTACCAATCTACATGTCCTACTAAAAGAGTAATGACTATAAGGGACATAGAGGAGATAGACAAATTGAAATGAAAATATCTCTTAGAGATACAACATGATAAAACTAATTTTGAAATTAAAAGTGAGGAGGACGTGTGTAATCCAGAAATGGAGGGTGAAACTTTGGTTCTTAGGAGGTCCTTGTATTACAATGTTATGGCTGAAAATGAGGAACAAAGAGTAACCATTTTTCATTCGAAATGCTTTGTGAATAAGAAGCTATGCACGTTAATCATTGACAGTGGTAGTTGTACTAATGTTGCTTCAATTGAACTTGTAGAGAAGTTAGCATTACCTACTACTAAACATCCACATCCTTATAAACTGAAATGGTTAGATGATGATAGTGAAGTAAGGGTGAAAAATAGAGTTTTAATCACGTTTTCCATTGGAAATTATGAAGATGAAATTCTATGTGATGCTGTGAGTCTTCCTTCCAAGCAAAGGAAACTCCCACTTGCATAGCATGGGTGCCGCCCAAATCTGATCAGCCATGCTTGGCACTGTTTCAGCACTATTCAGCCATGCTTGTGTGTTGGATCAGCTTGTTTTAGGGGATATTTATAGTTTATTGCTTTGTTTAATCTCCTTAGTGTGCTAGCTTTAGGGGCTGATGTTTCAAGCCTTTTTAACTCTTGTAATATATATGTAATGTGGAGAATGAATGAAATCAGATTTGGTTGTTTAAACTTGAGCCTTGTGCTTTGAAACTTTTGGAGTCAAAAATCCGAAATTTCCTCTTGTGATTAAGAAGTGAACTTAATCTCGAAATCCTTGAGTTAAATGAGTTAAGCTTAACCTAAGAGAGAGTTAGGATAATTAGTGAGTTTAAGCTAATTAAAATTACTCTCAAAACCCTCCTAAATCAGTTTCTAGGTGAGTAAAACCTCAAAACCGATTTAGAATCCTTAAGTGAAAATAAGTGAGTGAAGCTTATCCAAGCTTAAGTTTACGTTTTCGCATCAAGTGGTATCAACAGCTCGGTTCTGAAATGGACGACGAAGATAATCCTAGGAGAGATGCTATGCTAGAAGCATTAGTTAAGCAAAACGAGGCATTACATGATATGATGGCTAAGATCACCTTAGAGATGTTTAATAAGAAACCCAATGAGGAAGAAAGGAGTTCTAAGGCTGATGATAGGGGCTTGAAAATTGAAGTTTCGAAATTTGACGGAGCTAGTGATCCGGAATTATACCTTGAATGGGAACGTTCTTTAGAGCGTTTCTTTGATTACAAAGATACTCCGGATGAGAAGAAGTACAAGGTAGCGGTTTCAAAGTTAACCAAATATGCATCCATTTGGTTAGAAGGCATGAAGGGACAAAGGGTGAAGGAGAACAAATCCAAGATTTCTACATGGGAGAAATTGAAGAAGCAATTGAGGAAGCGTTTTGTTCCAACTAACTACAAGCAAAATCAGTATGTTAGATGGTCCACACTCAAACAAGGTACCATGTCCATGGATGAGTACATCAAGGAATTCGAAAAGCTTTCCATTGTTTGTGAAATAGAAGAAATGGAGGAGCAAAAATTGGGCAGATTCTTAGGAGGCCTAAATGAAGATGTACATGAGAAAGTGGAGGTGTATCCATACCTGACTTTCGATGAGTGTTGCAAAGTGGCTCTCAAAATTGATAGCCAAAAGAAGAAATCAGCAACAAGTAAGTATTATTCAAAGCCATTTTGTACTTTTAAAGCTAATACTAGTACTAGTAACTTTGATAAGAGCAAAAAAAAAAGATTTCATTCCGAAAGAAAAGGAGAATATTGTAGATGATATAGCCTTCAAAGTCAAATGTTTTAAGTGTCAAGGTTATGGTCATTACCAATCTACTTGTTTTAGTAAAAGAGTAATGACTATAAGGGACATAGAGGAGATAGACGTATTGGAAAGAAAATATCTCTTAGAGATACAACATGATAAAACTAATTTAGAAATTGAAAGTGAGGAGGACGTAGAAATGGAGGGTGAAACTTTGGTTCTTAGGAGGTCCTTGTATTCCAATGTTATGGCTAAAAATGAGGAACAAAGAAAAACCATTTTTCATTCGAAATGCTTGGTGAATAAGAAGCTATGCACGTTAATCATTGACGGTGGTAGTTGTACTAATGTAGCTTCAACTAAACTTGTAGAGAAGTTAGCATTACCTACTACTAAACATCCACATCCTTATAAACTGAAATGGTTAGATGATGATAGTGAAGTAAGGGTGAAAAATAGAGTTTTAATCACGTTTTCCATTGGAAATTATGAAGATGAAATTATATGTGATGTTGTGAGTCTTCCTTCCAATATAAGGAAACTCCCCACTTGCATAGCATGGGTGCCGCCCAAATCTGATCTGCCATGCTTGGCACTTTTTCAGCACAATTCAGCCATGCTTGTGTGTTTGATCAGCTTGTTTTAGGGGATATTTTATAGTTTATTGCTTTGTTTAATCTCCTTAGTGTGCTAGCTTTAGGGGCTGATGTTTCAAGCATTTTTAACTCTTGTAATATATATGTAATATGGAGAATGAATGAAATCATATTTGGTTGTTTAAACTTGAGCCTTGTGCTTTGAAACTTTTGGAGTGTAAAATCCGAAATTTCTCTTGTGATTAAGTAGTGAACTTAATCTCGAAATCCTTGAGTTAAGTGAGTTAAGCTTAACATAAGAGAGAGTTAGGATAATTAGTGAGTTTAAGCTAATTAAAATTACTCTCAAAACCCTCCTAAATCAGTTTCTAGGTGAGGAAAACCTCAAAACCGATTTTGAATCCTTAAGTGAAAATAAGTGAGTGAAGCTTATCCAAGCTTAAGTTTACGTTTTCGCATCAAGTGGTATCAAGAGCTCAGTTCTGAAATGGACGACGAAGATAATGCTAGGACAGATGCTATGCTAGAAGCATTAGCTAAGCAAAACGAGGCATTACATGATATGATGGCTAAGATCACCTTAGAAATGTTTAATAAGAAACCCAATGAGGAAGAAAGGAGTTCTAAGGCTGATGATAGGGGCTTGAAAATTGAAGTTCCGAAATTTGACGGAGCTAGTGATCCGAAATTATACCTTGAATGGTAACGTTCTTTAGAGCGTTTCTTTGATTACAAAGATACTCCGGATGAGAAGAAGTACAAGGTAGCGGTTTTAAAGTTAACCAAATATGCATCCATTTGGTTAGAAGGCATGAAGGGACAAAGGGTGAAGGAGAACTAATCCAAGATTTCTACATGGGAGAAATTGAAGAAGCAATTTAGGAAGCGTTTTGTTCCAACTAACTACAAGCAAAATCAGTATGTTAGATGTTCCACACTCAAACAAGGTACCACGTCCATGGATGAGTACATCAAGGAATTCGAAAAGCTTTCCATTGTTTGTGAAATAGAAGAAATTGAGGAGCAAAAATTGGGCAGATTCTTAGGAGGCCTAAATGAAGATGTACATGAGAAAGTGGAGGTGTATCCATACCTTACTTTCGATGAGGCTTGCAAAGTGGCTCTCAAAATTGATAGCCAAAAGAAGAAATCAGCAAAAGTAAGTCTTATTCAAAGCCATTTAGTACTTTCAAAGCTAATACTAGTACTAGTAACTTTGATAAGAGAAAAAAAAAACAGATTTCATTCCGAAAGATAAGGAGAAAGTTGTAGATGATAAAGCCTTCAAAGTGAAATGTTTTAAGTGTCAAGGTTATGGTCATTACCAATCTACTTGTCCTATTAAAAGAGTAATGACAATAAGGGACATAGAGGAGATAGACGAATTGGAAAGAAAATATCTCTTAGAGATACAACACGATAAAACTAATTTAGAAATTGAAAGTGAGGAGGACGTGTGTAATCCAGAAATGGACGGTGAAACTTTGGTTCTTAGGGTCCTTGTATTCTAATGTTGTGGCTGAAAATGAGGAACAAAGAGAAACCATTTTTCATTCGAAATGCTTAGTGAATACGAAGTTATGCACGTTAATCATTGACGGTGGTAGTTGTACTAATGTAGCTTCAACTGAACTTGTAGAGAAGTTAGCATTACCAACTACTAAACATCCACATCCTTATAAACTGAAAGGGTTAGATGATGAAAACTGAAAGGGTTAGATGATGATAGTGAAGTAAGGGTGAAAAATAGAGTTTTAATCACGTTTTCCATTGGAAATTTTGAAGATGAAATTCTATGTGATGCTGTGAGTCTTCCTTCCAAGCTAAGGAAACTCCCCACTTGCATAGCATGGGTGCCGCCCAAATCTGATCAGCCATGCTTGGCACTGTTTCTGCACTATTCAACCATGCTTGTGTGTTGGATCAGCTTGTTTTAAGGGATATTTTATAGTTTATTGCTTTGTTTAATCTCCTTAGTGTGCTAGCTTTAGGGGCTGATGTTTCAAGCCTTTTTAACTCTTGTAATATATATGTAATGTGGAGAATGAATGAAATCAGATTTGGTTGTTTAAACTTGAGCCTTGTGCTTTTAAACTTTTGGAGTGTGAAATCCGAAATTTCCTCTTGTGATTAAGAAGTGAACATAATCTCGAAATCCTTGAGTTAAGTGAGTTAAGCTTAACCTAAGAGAGAGTTAGGATAACTATTGAGTTTAAGCTAATTAAAATTACTCTCAAAACCCTCCTAAATCAGTTTCTAGGTGAGTAAAACCTCAAAATCGATTTAGAATCCTTAAGTGAACATAAGTGAGTGAAGCTTATCCAAGCTTAAGTTTACGTTTTCGCATCAAGTGGTATCAAGAGTTCAGTTCTGAAATGGACGACGAACATAATGCTAGGAGAGATGTTATGCTAGAAGCATTAGCTAAGCAAAACGAGGCATTATATGATATGATGGCTAAGATCACCTTAGAAATGTTTAATTAGAAACCCAATGAGGAAGAAAGGAGTTCTAAGGCTGATGATAGGGGCTTGAAAATTGAAGTTCCTGAATTTGACGGAGCTAGTGATCCGGAATTATACCTTGAATCGGAACGTTCTTTAAAGTGTTTCCTTGATTACAAAGATACTCCGGATGAGAAGAAGTACAAGCTAGTTCTTCTAAAGTTAACCAAATATGCATCCATTTGGTTAGAAGGCATGAAGGGACAAAGGGTGAAGGAGAACAAATCCAAGAATTCTACATGGGAGAAATTGAAGAAGCAATTGAGGAAGCATTTTGTTCAAACTAACTACAAGCAAAATCAGTATGTTAGATGGTCCACAGTCAAACAAGGTACCACGTCCATGGATGAGTACATCAAGGAATTCGAAAAGCTTTCCATTGTTTGTGAAATAGAAGAAATGGAGGAGCAAAAATTGGGCAGATTCTTAGGAGGCCTAAATGAAGATGTACGTGAGAAAGTGGAGGTGTATTCATACCTTACTTTCGATGAGGCTTACAAAGTGGTTCTCAAAATTGATAGACAAATGAAGAAATCAGCAACAAGTAAGTCTTATTCAAAGCCATTTAGTACTTTTAAAGCTAATACTAGTACTAGTATCTTTGATAAGAGCAAAAAAACATATTTCATTTCGAAAGATAAGGAGAAAGTTGTAGATGATAAAGCCTTCAAAGTGAAATGTTTTAAGTGTCAAGGTTGTGGTCATTACCAATCTACTTGTCCTACTAAAAGGGTAATGTCTATAAGGGACATAGAGGAGATAGACGTATTGGAAAGAAAATATCTCTTAGAGATATAACATGATAAAACTAATTTAGAAATTGAAAGTGAGGAGGACGTGTGTAATCCAGAAATGGATGGTGTAACTTTGGTTCTTAGGGTCCTTGTATTCCAATGTTGTGGCTGAAAATGAGGAACAAAGAGAAACCATTTTTCATTCGAAATGCTTAGTGAATAAGAAGATATGAACGTTAATCATTGACGGTGGTAGTTGTACTAATGTAGCTTCAACTGAACTTGTAGAGAAGTTAGCATTATCTACTACTAAACATCCACATCCTTATAAACTGAAATGGTTAGATGATGATAGTGAAGTAAGGGTGAAAATAGAGTTTTAATCACGTTTTCCATTGGAAATTATGAAGATGAAATTCTATGTGATGTTGTGAGTCTTCCTTCTAAGCTAAGGAAACTCCCCACTTGCATAGCATGGGTGCCGCCCAAAACAGATCAGATATGCTTGGCACTGTTTCAGCACTATTCAGCCATGCTTGTGTGTTGGATTAGCTTGTTTTTAGGGATATTTTATAGTTTATTGCTTTGTTTAATCTCCTTAGTGTGCTAGCTTTAAGGGCTGATGTTTCAAGCCTTTTTAACTCTTGAGTTCAAAGTCTAGCTTTCCTTATTGCCCAGCCTGCTTGCTCACCCGTAAACTCAAAGTCTAGTCACCTTTAGGTTTATCATACTTACTCTAAATGTAAGTTCAAAGTCTAGCCTTCCCTGTCACCTAGCCTTCTTACTATCCCGTAAGTTCAAAGTCTAATCTGCTTGCTCACCTGTAAGTTCAAAGCCTAGTATTCAGCGAAGCTGAATCATTGAATCCAGTGTGCTTGCATAGTCCAGTCCAGTCCAGTCTATGTCTGCATATGCATATAGTTAGGCCCATGTCGGTATCATGGTCAAGCCCATACTAGTCCAAAATCCATAATCATTTCTAATCCTTCATTTCAAAATCATTTCCATTTTCCATCTCCTATTTCCATTTCCATTTACATTTCTCATTTCCTATTTCTCGTCTCCATTTCACATTTCTCATTTCGATATTCATTTCTTAAAATTTACGAGGTCCATTCGTTTTCTTTTGACGATAGTGTAGACACCAAATTTTGAACCCCTTTTTCGGATAAATAATGATTTTGAAAAGAAATAAAAAAAATGAAAATCGTCACGCATCGTGGAGCGCCCCCCCGTCAAATGCGTGTTTCGCCCTGGAGCGCGAGTTTCATTTCGTCGTATGGTTTTCCATCTTTGCGTATTAGTCATGCAGTTTCGGCTTAGAAATAAAATTTTCCGTGAGTCGTAGTCAATAACTACAACCACCGTTTTAATAAAATGATTCGTAGTATAATCACGCTCGTTTTTACTAATTTGACGAGCTTTTGTTAATTATCTTAAGTTAGTCTTTCGAAAAATGAAAAAACACGAGTCGCAATTAGGCGTCGGGATTTTAATCGTATCCCAAAACTGACAGTAATCAGTTTTCTTGATGGTCAAGTCATTGTTCATTGGATAAAGAATAAGAATATATTCTTCTTTATCCACTAATCACATCCTTTATCCATTAGTTAGAGAATAAGAATCATGAAAAGAAGTGAGAATAAGAATCAAATCTCATGTGTAAGAGGGAAGAATCCGGATTTTTTTTCGGTAGATTCGAGTGTGCGCCAGGCACACGATCATGCACTAGACGCATGATTGTACGCCTAGCGCACATCAGTGTCTTGCGCCAGACGCAGAGCACTGCACCTAGCGCACGAAGATGTGCCTAGCGCAAGCTCCTGCATTTGGCGCAGTGATCTAATCAGGTTTGTTTTGCACGTTTTTTGATGCAATTTTTACGTATTAGGATGTATTTAGGAAAGAATATTTTCTGAAAATCTGATTTTGCTTCATTTATGAGAAAATTCAAAAAGAATAAGAATATTTGTGTTTCCAAAGAGATTTGATGATGTCATTAGGGTGAGGTCATTAGAGTGATGCCATTAGGGTGATAAGGATGGGAAAAATCTGATTTTTTGGGTTAAAAATCTGATTTTCTACTTCTTTGAAACCCTAGTTCATCTCCCTCATTTCCCTATAAATACCCTCCTTTTTTTACTTCAAAACCAAGTTGAGCTAAAAAACAACTCAGCTTCACAACTTCTCTCAATACTACTCTCATCTACTCTACTACTTCCTTCCTCTAAAAAATCTCCTTCAAGAAAAAGAAAGTAAAAGTTAAGAAAGTAATTAGTAAGTAAAGAAGTTTATTAAAAGAAAATCACAAAAAAAAGGTTGAAAACTTTGCAAAAAGGAAGTGCATCATTAAGCTAGCAAGGTAAAGTTGAAGCTCTTGTTATTTTCTTGATTATCTTCTTAATCATTTACTAATTTTCTCCTTGTTTCTTCTTATAATTTTTTTAATATTTGGAGTAATTTGGGTATGTGGAAGTCCTAAAAGGTTCCCAACCTTAAATCACCCCACCTAGAATAGTCAACTCTAATGGGGAGACTCTTAGGAAACAATGTGTTTATGTGATTTTCTTAATCAAGTTGTTGTTCTTCACCAAAAACATGTTTCCATAAAAAACAATTCAAGAAGAGTTGTGCATAAACATCTCCATAAAACAATGTGATGCTGTAATTATGGTCAGTTTTAATTTTGTACTTCATTTCATTTTTCGTATGTATTATCTAAATAGTTGATACTATGTAATATTTTTCCTATGAAGTGAAAGATGTTTCCAGCGACTGGGCTTTAGAATTTCTAAAAAAAAAATTTGCACAGTTCATTAAAAATCATACAACTTTGTTGTGCAAAACTGATTTTGTCCAGTACCACTTAAGCTTGTCTTGTCAATAAAGTTTAAAATGAAATCATTTGGACAAAACTAAAAGCATTAAATTTAAATTAGACATCAGTAGCTTCCAAAAATATAAAAATCATGTTCATATAAAATTTATACAATTTTATATCATTTTTAAAAAAGCGTTCATGTAAATCACTAAATTTCAGAAAACTCATTTTCTCTTCAGTTAAAAAAATAAATATAAAAAGGTCTTAAAAGTGTCCAATTTAAGTGAAAATTTCTAGTCTAGTTCTTTAAAGTGTCTAGAATGTTCATACCAGAATTCACTTTAAAATAAGTTCATAAAGTTAGATTTTAAAAAACAAATTAGATAAAGGTCCTGTTTTGACCAGTTTTGGCATAAAATTAACCATAATTCGAGTTTTCACTAAAAGCTTATGAAAGTTTGACACAAAATAAAGAACTCACTGACCTATCCATATATGTATGATAGCTCAATTTTAATGCTTTATACAGAAAGTTATGAATTTTATAAGTCAGTATAAGGACAAAAGTGCAATCTGGAAAATGAAATAAAGTGATTAACTCAAGTTTCATAAAAAATGTTTTCTTTTCATACGAAAATGTGAATTAAAAATCATGAAATTTTGAAGTTTTTCTTAAAATGACTCATGTCATCATGTAAATAAAAATCAATAAAAATTGTCATAAAAAATAAATAAATCAAAGAGGTTAATTAATCTCTAATTTTCACAAGTTTACAAATAAAGATGAATTTCAAAGCCCATTCAAGGAGATGAAGATCAAGGAGCATCATGGTGAAGATCAAGATTGAAGATTTGTATAGATCATAAATTTTGTACATATTGTTGTAATAATAATTTCTTTTTAGATAGTTATTACATCACTCATTAATAAAAAAAACATGGAGATGTTTTTGCATAATGTTCATAATTAATTTCACAATTCTGTTTAATAAAATGAGCAACCAATATTACAAATATTGCATGTTGGGCCAATATATCATAGTATATGAATCAAATGACCCAAGCTCAATTAAGAGGAAAAATTGCAAATCTAACAAAGTTAAATTGTATGATGATCCATCTTACATTTTCAAAATTATTCTCCATAATCTTCAAATGGATCAATTATATAATTTGACATAATTATACTGGTAATTATGATCTCCGAATTGATTTTAGGCCGTTTCACGTGTCTCACTTCAAATGGCCAAATTCCAATTAGCCAAACACAAATCTCTAAATTTGATCTCAAATTGATCATTTCTCTCTATATGACTTAATAATCTTCAATTAGATTATTTCTCAAAAACCTTCAATTAGGAAGCAAACCTTTTTCCTAAGACCTCTTGAAAATCATAAATGTGATCACTAATTAAGGTGGTTATTTCAATCCTTGATTAATCGCTAATTAGGGTGGTTAACTCAAAATTTTCATTTAATCACTAATTAGGGTGATTATTTTAACCTTTCTCATTTAATCACTAATTAGAGTGATTATCTTAAACCTTCATAATCGTTAATTAGGGCGATTATTTTTCTCATTTAATCACTAATTAGAGTGATTATCTTAAACTATAATAATCGTAAATTAGGGCGATTATTTTTCTCATTTATTCACTAATTAGAGTGATTATCTTAAACCTTAATAATCGTTAATTAGAGCGCTTATTTTTCTCATTTAATCACTAATTAGAGTGATTATATTAAACCTTAATAATCGTTAATTAGAGCGCTTATTTTTCTCATTTAATCACTAATTAGAGTGATTATCTTAAACCTTAATAATCGTTAATTAGAGCGATTATTTTTCTCATTTAATCACTAATTAGAGTGATTATCTTAAACCTTAATAATCGTTAATTATGGCGATTATTTTTCTCATTTAATCACTACTTAGAGTGATTATCTTAAACCTTGAATAATTACCAATTAGGGTGATTACTTCCTAACTTTCATTGTTAATCACTAATCAAGATGATTATCTTTCCTCTTAAGTTTAGTCACTAATTAGGGTGATTACCTTAACCTCTATTTTTAATCACTAATTAAGGTGGTTATCTTAATCCTTCATATTTAATCACTAATTAAGGTGATTATCTTAATCTCATTTCAATCACTAATTGGGGTGATTACCTCATTTCAAATAGATTTGCTTAATTCTAAAGGTGAATTATTCATAATATATTCTTTTCTTTTCTTCCCCCAATGGAATTGGCCATTTAGGGTGAGACATAAGATCGAACTACGATGGTTTTGATCCATGAGTGGATTCCAATCCCGCAATGATTGGTACGTAGTGCAACTTCAGTGCTCAAACCTACCATGTACAAATGATATATTGGTCCTAAATAAAAATGGTTGATGTGTATATGTGCAAACTATGTGATTTTCTTTCTTTTGAATAGCCATGGTTACATTAAAATGGAAAATAACGCATTTAGTAAGAGCCCGTTCTGTAGAACGAAAGAGGAGACGAGTTCCAGACGTTCGCACCTCTTAACCTAAACCCGAACCCTTTCTTATGGTATGAAATATCAATTTTCAAAAAAGCCTTATCCATATGAAGTCATCATCGTTTTAAATGATATTTCTTGAAAATTGATTTTAAAATGATTTATTAAATAAATATGTCCCTATTCAGATATTAATAGGGTGGCGACTTCAAAGTTTTCTAAAACTCATAGTCCAATGAGAGACTTTCGTGGGATTCAGACCAGTAATTAAGACAGTAAAAAATCGGATACCACAGGCTGGCGACTTCAGTGGGAACTTTACTTCCACTTGAAGTATAAGAGGTTTAAACTTAAACAATGTGTTATTTTCCATATGTATATATAATAAAGAAAAGTTAATCATGGCTATTCACAATTTAATTTTTGTATATAGCATGCTTATGTGAAAATTACGTGTGCTTGGTAGTTTATCGATCCATACACGTGCACTCTTTGTAACCATTTTCTTATTAGGTCTGATAACGCTGTCTATTGGCAAGGGTTAGAATTTTAGAATGACAAATTAATGAATTAAGGGCATAAAACCTGCATCCGCGAGCTATTGCGATCGGCTCTGTCAGGAGCGTCCACCCTCGATGGACACAATGGAAGTGACTCGAGGCCACTTTAACTTAATCTCTCCCTACATGAATCACCTTTTAGTTGACTTTTAGGACACAAGAATCAATGCACAGATATCCTTTATTTATTTCAGTTATCGAATAATGTGAAAATTTTCAAAAAAAAAAAATCCTCAGTCTGTTTTCAGTCGGTCAATATTTCAGTAATCATTAACTGTAGCTGAATTGCTGCTGAAATGATTATTGAAATATTAAGAGTATTCTCGTTTATTTATCATAAGTGTCATGTAAAAAAAAAATGCGTGCTCACCCATTTTTAAATTTTTTTTGTACATTTACTTCAAAATTCTTTTCATTCAAATTGGTTTTTCAAAAACAAAATTGATTTGTAAAAATAAAATCTTGTTTTGAAGATATAATCCCAAAATAAAACAAAATAAAAATGAAAAATGAAAAGAGTCGTTCAAAACGTGTCATGTTTAGGAATTAGAATGTAATTAAAACATATAGTCTAAAACACGAGAAGTCTAGTCTAAAAAAAAAGAAAAAATTGTGTCAAAAGTGATAATTGTTTTCGAAAAAAAGGATTCTTCCATTTCCTGCTAAATATAAAGAAAACTCCATCATTCATTGAATAACATTGTTAGTGTTTACATTTCATGTACTTCACATCCAAAAAAAAAAGAGAAACTGAAATCTGCATCATTTCACAATGTCCGATTCTGGAAAGCAAATTCAGACTAAAGCTTCAGCAAAGGGCAAAGGCCGTTGGAGGTCTATCAATCAAATCTATGCAGACACCGAAGAATCTCTAGGAACCATGTACAGTCGTCTAAAAAGACAGGGTCTTCTAGAAGCGAAGCATCACTGTTACACTTTGCCACCGCCATGGGTTAACATGGGATTATACTGCAACTTTTGCCATCAGTATGGGCACGAAATAGACCGGTGTGTTGACCTTCGACATGCAATCCACCAGATGATAGAAGATGGAAAAATTCCCATTCCTCCATCATGGATGCCCCCAATTATGTCCTTCACTAAGGTTGATCTTCCCAAGGAACTGGATCCTCATCAAGGTTTATACATCACTTTGAAATGCAATGGGCGAAAATTGACCAATGTACTAATAGATGATGGATTGACACTTAATGTTTGCCCCAAAGGAACACTTTATGAGTTGGGATATAACAACACGTTATTAAGCCCTACTGATACAATATTTGGAGCATACAACAACTCTTTAGGGAAGGCTATATGGACGATCAATCTTCAACTGAGGTATTACGGCTGGATTTGTGATGCAGATTTCACGATCGTCGAAGCTTTAACCTTATTCTCATTGTTGTTGGGGCGACCATGGCTTCATGCGAACAAAGCCGTTGCCTCTCCTGCACACCAAAAACTTAAATGCCCAACGACCTCGGGAACTATAACCATCTATGGGAATCCGACATGACCTAGAAGTATTACCCCTACACCGCCAACTGTAGAAGATGAAACAGGTCCTCCAGATGGTTCTCTCAACCCTTGCATGCTAGGGAGTAATGTTCCTTCAGTACCGCAAGGATCCAATTCAGGAGCTATTTACACTATCCCAATGACAATTGATCAACTCATCGCCTACGCCGACATTTGCTGTGCTCAGAATATGCCAGTATGACCTCTCAACACAGATCAGGCCGAAACCACTGCTATGGCCATAACTTTCTCTGATAAAGATCTTCCTCATAACCCCACTCATAACAGCGCCTTGTACATCACTGTCGATCACAATGCGAAACACATAAAAGGGGTAATGGTTGATAATGGAGCTTCCACCAATATCTGTCTTCTCAGTACCCTTAATTGGCTCGGGTGTCCTCCTCCACAAGGAGAAGCCTCCATTGGAACCATAGTTGCATATGATAGTTCAACACAGGAAATCATAGGATCAACAACCATGATCTTACGCATTGGGGCAGTCATACGAGAGATCAATTTCATGATCGTTGATTGCGAAACTCCTTTCACTCTATTGTTAGGACGACCATGGCTCCATAAGAACCAAGCTATCATCTCAACATTGCACCAAAAGATGAAGATGATAACTGCACATGGGGTAATCACAGTACCAGGAGATATAGCAATGGGGGTGGCAATGCAAAAGTCTCGCATACCTCATATATGTCACCTAAATCATGAGGAAAACGACAATGGTCACACAGAGATACCACCCCTCAAATTGGTAAAGTACTACTTCTATTGGCCTATTCCCGAGGAGGATCTTGATCAACCAAACTGGATACCAGACATGAGAGAGGTTGAGAGGGTTAAGAAGAAGTTCCATTGGCTGAACAAAGAGTCCTGGGCCGTTAAGTGTGAAGGAGAAGAAAATCCAGCACACAAAGTAGCTGCTATTGAATATATCATGGAACCTTATATCTTCCTCGATGAAATTGATTATGAAACAAGAGCCTCTTGCATGCTTGTGTGCAAGGTATGGGCATCATGGCTTCTCAGCCGAGGAGACAACCCTTTATATGTCAAGAAGAAAAAAGAAAGCTGGAACAGGCGTCTTCAGACAGGAGAATACATGGCATGGCGCCCGGCAAACTGAAATCTGAAAAGTTTGAGAAGTACTTGAATCATTTAATTGCTTTTATATATTGTACTTTGTAGGTAGAGCTACGTGCGACTTGATCCCCTAAAAAAAATTCAATGTTGTAATGCATCTATCTTAGCTTTCTCTACTATGTAATATACTAAATGGGTACGTAGGCAACTTATTTTCTGAGTGCATCTACAAAAAAAAAATTATTATGAAAAATTTTATTTTTTAATATATCAGAACTACGTTGGGCCTGATTCTCCATTCAAAAAAAAATTCACAAGATTTTTTTCCCCCAAATCCAAATCTACCTATGGAGATACGTAGACAACCTTCGGGTTCGACCCCTTTTGCATTTGATATGTTCTTTTATGGTTTCAGCGCAACAAAGCAATCAATACACGCGGGTCACCACGAAGAAGAACAATATCTGAGGCATTATAATTTGCCAAAATGAGGACACAGGCCACGTTATACCTCGTTTATCTTATTTCTGTAGCAGCAGGAAATGAAAGGATATCATCAATTTGATTTTGAAAAATATTTGTGTATTATCCCAAAAAAATATGAGTCTAAAAAGTGGAAATCTGAAATATAAAATAAAAAGGTCCAAGTCTAAAAAAATAATAATAATAGGTCAGTCAAAGAAATCTAATGAAAAATCCAAAACAAATGATAAAGTCAAGGTTTCACACCTTTTAATAAATGATAACTGAAATTGGGGTTAAAAGAAAAAAATAATTTTCAAAGATATCATGTCTTTCATTCCCTGCACCAAGCAAAAAGAAATCGAAAAGAAGAAACAAAGTTTGGACAAATTTTTATGCTAACTTTTTCATCTAATTTCACAGGAACTCTGCCTGGGCCCGCTCAGGATCTAGGCTAATTCACCGAAGTTCTGACTACAGTGAACGTTCTCTGTCAGTAATACTGTCATCCTTGTCTACCCCAGCTGTATTCTCTGCTACGCGTCTCAGCAACATGTCTAAAATTCCGAACAACGAGCATTGACATAATTGTACCCCTCCACCTGATCCAATGACTGAGCTCTGAGGACTTGTCTAGGCCATGCTTGACCGACAGGATAATATTGAATAAACGGTGTTGTGCATAATGTGCCAAAGCGCCAAGATGCCTCCTCCTCCTCCTCCGGAGTCGGAAGTAGCTTCACCTTTTCACCTTGAGCCTATGAACAATGAGAGAGAAATTCCCACTAAGCTCGAGGAAGAAGTAGTCCAGCTCAAGGAAGTCTTAAAGGGCATGACTAAGGCTGAACCATGGATGGACATTCATGGGTTAACACTTTTCCCAAAGGCACGATTACCCCATGGTTTCAAGATGCCTAATTTGACAAAGTTTGATGGGACTGGTAGCCTCACCAATTTCCTGAAAAAGTATGTGGGGCGAAATTTGATGGCTGATGAACTCTTTCAACAGTATTTAGATGGTGCCGCAGCACATTGGTTCCTCAACCTTGAAAACACAAAGAAATCCACTTGGGCTGACATAGTTAGAGAGTTCTCAAACCAGTACAAATATAATGAAGAAATTGATACTACTAAAAGGAATCTGGAGACCACTTCCCAAAACCTTAATGAGACATTTTCTTCATTCATCACTCGGTGGAGAAACAAAGCCTCCAAAATGATGAGTAGGCCTAATGAGGGGGAACAGCTGCAAATGGTTGTGAATAACCTTCTTCCTGTCTATCAGAAGCATATGGCATACCAATATTTCCCGACATTCAAAGCTTTGATTGCTACGGGAACTCTAGTTGAGGATGCTGTGAAAAGGGAGGACATCAAGAAAGATGAACCTACTGGCGGCACTACTTATAATGCAAAGTTTGGAAATAACAAAAGAGCCCCAAACAATGATTCAGCAGTTCTTAAAACAACTAATGTGATCCATGCTATTGGCGCATCGTCTGCATTCCAGTCGCGACCACAAAGGAACTTTACTTCTTTGAATATGACTTATTCCCAAGCTCTCTCCAAGCTAAAAAAGGCCAATCTCATTCAACCCTTGAATCCACGTCCACCTCCTAAAAATCCTTACCCTGGTTATGACCCAAACCAAAACTGTGAACATCACCAAAGTTCGGGGCATAAAACTGAAAGTTGCACGGCTCTAAAGCATCAGATTCAAAATCTTGTGGATGATAGAAAGCTCTCCTTAGGATCTACTTCCACTAAACCAAACGATTCTGAACCCAACATCACAAAAAACCCCCTTCCCAATCATAAACCCTCATTTGCGATTAATGCAATCACTTCTGTGTCAGACGGATGCGATCCAATCTAGTTAATCCGCACGATAGTTCCTTAAATGTATGAAATGCCAATAGCCGTAGGTTACAAGTGTCTGGTCTATGACTATTCCACTCAAGAAAAAGTCAAAATGATGTCTTATAAAGACCCAAGTTTCACTCTCAACAAGGATCCATTCTCTGACATGTGTGGAACCTTGGATTATGATGGTGCCTTCTTCTTTTTGGACTCAGATGCTGATGAAGATGCCTCTTCGGTCTTGACAATTGTGGAGAAAAACATTATAGGATATTCCACCACTCCAAATACATACCGGCGCCCCATCTACCTCGATGATCTTAGTGATGAGGAGTACGTGGATATATCTCATTTGACTAGAGCAGGTCGCCATTTTAAACCATCCCATTTGGTGGATATATCTCATTTGACAAGATGCCTCTTCGGGGGTATTGAGAAAGAAGGAAAAGGGCAAAGAGCCAACGACAGAGGATAATAATAAACAAGATGATATTATCAAGCGCATGAAAAAAGTAAATGCTAATGTTTCCATCTAGAAGTTGTTAATGCATTCCCAGCCTCATAGGGCGGCCATTCTGAAGCATCTCAATGAAGCCTCTATAAGCTCTTCCATAACACCTGACCAGATGGTGGGGCTCATTCATGGGGTAGATCGAACCCTCATGTTCACTTGCAATGATCTCCCTGATAATATCAACCACAACAATTCGTTGCACATCACTATACACTACAATGGATGGGAGATACATAGAGTATTGATCGACAATGGCTCTGCGATTAACGTTTGCCCTTTGCATGTGCTAACAAGACTCGGGTATTCAGAAGAAGATCTGGTACCATCTAACCAAGTGGTCAAAGCATATGATAATGCCAAGAGAGAAGTATTAGGTTTAATCAGCCTCCTCGTTGAATGTGGTCCTGTGGCAAGGAAGGTGGAATTCGTGATCATTGACATTCAAGCCTGTTTTAACCTCTAATTAGGAAGACCATGGCTGCATGAAAATAGAGTAGTAGCCTCTACTCTACATCAGAAGGTAAAGCTTCTCACTGATCAGGGTGCTGTGACTATTTCTGGTGATCCAGAAATTATGACTATCCCCAACACCGGAAAATCGGTATTGTATCTGAAGGAAGTAGAAGATACAAGGTTGGATGGTTACACTATCCACTGTATTCTAGCAGCACCTGAAAATTCATGGATGAATGAGGTTCCAGCAGCCACACCAGATGTAAGTGCTGAAGAAACATAACCAGAATATAATGAGGATGACGAGGAAGAAATAGGAGTTCCAAGCATCGGCACTCATGATACGTCAGTTGAAGCACCGAAGGAATCCTGTGTCGGCAACCCTCAAGATGATTATAATGACTCAAAGAAGAGATCTAGGACTGATGATTTTGACCTGGACTTTAACGTAGTAGGTCCTATTCGAGAAGTTCACACTGAATCACTCATTTTCTTTCCAGGATATCAGCATGAGGATCATAATCGTGAATTGCCACAGTTTCGGAAATTTGACGGGAACGGTGATCCTTTGGTCCACAGTTGGGTTTGTGAATGCCTTGCACCCATGGGGCATACCAGAGGAAGATTACCCCATGTTGTTTGACAAGAGTTTAGAAGGACCAGCTTTAGACTGGTACTACTCTTTGGATTATGTGGATAGAGCTAGTTGGGAAAATACTAGCCAAGCTTTCGTCAATTGGACTCTCGAGCATAAACAGACTGATGTCAAGAAGTTCAAACTAGTCACTTTGCGTCAAAGCGCCTTAGAGACTTTCTCGCACTTTTGTTTGAGATGCACTCATATCCGCACATAGCTTCGTTTCCC
Organism: Beta corolliflora; assembly: GCA_947648045.1. Taxonomy (NCBI): domain Eukaryota; kingdom Viridiplantae; phylum Streptophyta; class Magnoliopsida; order Caryophyllales; family Amaranthaceae; genus Beta; species Beta corolliflora. The sequence goes on from CANSZD010003585.1 coordinate 431,335, forward strand.
TATTATTGATCGAGAATTCATGCTCATATTGCTGCAGAACATGAACAATTTCTATTATCGTCACATGGTTACTATCAAGTACACCTCCCTCAGCCACATGGAACAACATGGCTTTGATATCGATGCTCTGAAATTGCAAGAAAAACGACCTCGGGAAGATCTTGAAACTCCCAACACAAATCCAAGGGTATATGCTAAGATAGATGAACCATTGAGTATGGTGTATGATCGTCTTCGGAGCCAAGGTATAATCCAAGCCTCAGCATATGTGCACTGTTTACCCCTTCTAGAACAGACATGAGCAAACTCTGCCCTTATTGTCGCCAATTTGGACATGAAACTGATCGATGCCATGATCTTTACTACAAAATTCAAAACCTGGTTGATCGAGGAATCATTAGTCCACCCCATAAGGAAGTACCCACAAGGAAAGTATCGGCGCGCCATCGACCGCAATCCCAAGTTGATATCTTCCGGAAAATAGTCGAGCAAGGTCGGATACATCCACTTCCTAGACGCCCAGGGGCAAGTCCCATAGGGACATATCCACAAGTATTGCCATTATCACCAATTGCATGGTCACGGCTGTAACAGATCAATCTTTAAGTAGCTTTTATTAAGGATAATTATATATTAGAAGCTTAACTATGTATTTTGCAATTGCTTGAAGAAAAAAATATAGAGGTATAGTTCAAAATTATTTCCAAATTCAAATTTGAATTTTAGATTAAGATTATGAATTTACAATTTTAGCCTTGGTTGATTTATTAAAAAATAAAAAAATAAAAAATGAAACCTTTATTCCTCTTTAATTCTTTCTCTTGTAACTTCATTAGATTTCTAGAGAAATCTATATTCTACAAATCCTCTTATATATCTTCTTAAGCTAGATTACCCAAAGAAGATTAAGAGCAAATTAAAACCCCCATTTCCCTTCTCACTCAAAACCCCATTTCACCGTTCCTCCATTTCTCTCAAGCTCGGACCTCCTCGTCTCTGGCGCTCATGCTCTTCCATCTCGCTCGCTCAATTTCTCTCTCCTCTTCTTCGTCATCGCTGCTGCAATGTTGTCGGCACCACCATGTGTTGGTGCTTCACTGGTGGTGGCCGTGTTTATCGCAGCTGGCTTCGTTTTCTCTCTCCTCGTTGTGGCCGTCGGCGTGAGCTGCTGCCACTGCTGTTTTTCTGTCTTGTTGCTGCTGTATGTGGTGATGATGTTGCCGTTTGTCTGCTACCGCTGCTTGCGGTGCTGCATCTAGATGATGTTGGTGGTAGTTCTGCCACCATCAGTGGTGGTTTTGCCGCCATGCTCTGTAGGATGGTATTTTGTCCAAAATCAGTTGTTGTTCCTCCCTAAATTACCATTTTTACTTCATTTTATTGGTGAGTTGTTGCTTCTCTTCTTCTATTTCAAATGTACATGGGTCCTATTTAATGATTTCACAAATGATCAATTCAGTTCTACATCTTATTATTGATTAGCAAAACTTGTTGAGATATGGATTTGTTAACTTTAAATATTAAATTTTTCCTCTTTTTCTAATGGATTGAAGCTTAGAATATGTATAGATGATTCTTAAGTCAGTTATAAAATCTGATTTTTATAAATTATGTTGTTTGATAATATTCTCTGAAAATCAGAATGGAGTCAATTAGAGTTGGAATGTGAGATTGATGGTGTGAGTTGGATTAGAAGAATGGTTTGCATATAAGAGGTTGTGCTTAGTTCATGAAAGAGCTTATAAAGTATAAGCAAGTCAATTAATTTATTTGAATTGTTGTGAGGATGAATGATAATTGTTGCATTGTTGTGAAGTGAATATTGGTGGAATTCAAGTCCCATTGAAGAAGCGACATTATGGATTCTTAGTGATGAGATGCAGGTTAAGCGATATTTCAAGATGGGCGTAAGGTACACAATGTCCCTCCACCTTATAATCAAACCGTATTTGCGCTATTGCAAATTGTATGAATTTCGTAATTTTCCTAAAAGGAATTTGAGTTCTGACTTGAATTTGTTATGGTTCTATGATTACAAAGTTCGACTTGTTTAAAAAGGTGTGATTATTAAGTACTAAGTTTGTGTGATTTTCGGATATGATTCAACGCCAAGTATTTGGTTATATTGAATTTAGCATTGATCTCCTCATCATGATTTGAGATATTTTTATAAGTTTTGGTTATGGAAGACAATTTTATTCGAATTTTTTTTTTTTTTTTTTTTTGAGAATATTTTGAAGTAAGTAAAGGTTATCCAACAACATCAGTTCATGTTATACTAAGTCAATCGTGTTTCAAACTAAAGTATATTGTGGTTTCTGGATCTTAATAGTATAAGTGGTTTAGTGACCCACGTTCTAAGATATGATATGGAAGATATGGATGTTAGATTATAAGTACTCAAGTTAGAGTTATCGATATATTTCTGAATGTATCTATAAGTTAAATATTATGCACAATCTCGTATGCTTTACAAGAAGTAATTGACTTTGATTGGATAAAGTTGATAAGATAATGAAACTCCACTATGTTTTACTATTATTCGTATATATATAGTTGTGAATATATAAAGTATAAAAAGAGTTGATTCATACAAAGTTACTAGAAATCTGAGTATATTGTGATAATCAAGTGTCCTTCGTTTCAAGTATCCTATATATTATGTGAAAGATAAGATACAAGATTTTAAAGATGATTGCCTGTCAACTTTGAGGAATATAGATTTGGCTTTTGGGAATTATGAGTTTGAAAGTTCTGAATATAATATAAGATTTCAGAATATATCTTATATGAGCTTGGCATATTTGTGATTATTTGGGTCATGGAAAGTGTAAAAATGAGGATTTCAAAAGTAATCTATTGTTTGGAGATGTTCGCTATAGTATAAATTATGTTTGTGAAAGATTTAGCTATACGCTTGGAATTTATGATAATTATTCGAGCTAGCAATAAATCCTATGGGAGGTTAGATATAGTTGAAATCGGTAAAGTTATAAATAAAGTTTTTGATTCTAACTTAGTAATGAGGAGAAGTTGATACTAAAAGTTAACTTAAATTTGTAAATACGTTTTAAGCCACCAAAAAGATTTTCTAATTGGACATTGTGTACTTCGCTGATTTTGTTCTTGGAACTTGTCCATGTGGGGGCAGTGTTCATTGTTAGTAATTTTGCAGGTATTATAAAAGCTCTGGAATGGACCATGAATCATAAGTGTTTCATGAAAAAAAAAATTCGAATAAGCAATGGTGGAGAATATATCGTTTAGATGAAAGAATTCTTCTGGTATATTATTGTATCGTCTTCAAGACTTAATGGTATATATAATTTTGGGATGTTGTAATTGTGGTCCTTAACCCCAGGATCGTGTTTAGAGGTTATGTATATACTGCAAGAGAATGTGAATTGAGATTTATTAAATGATAATTGAGATTTATGTATCTTAAGTGTGATTAGCTAGCAGCTCGGATGTGCAGGTTGTTACAACGGCACAAACCAATGTCATGCTCTCAGCTATCGCATCAAGCAAATCACCAACATAGCTCTTGTCTACCGCAAAGCTACTTGATCATCTGACAGAAGGGGAAAAATCTTCGATAAAAGTCCTGTAGGGGGTTAACCCATTAAAAAAAATAGTTCAGCTCGTTAGTATCAGAGAACTACGTGCAGCTTGAATCCCCATTATCACGTACACTTGCACTATGAGATCATTCCACCCATGTAACACCTGGGTTACGTAGGTAGCTCAATATGAGTGCAATTGCTTTATTAAATAAAAAACTTTAGTTCCTTCTATAAAAAATGAACTACGCTGAGTCTGATTCCCCATAAAATGCACCTGGAGCAATGGGGATATGCAGGCAGCCATCGGGTTCGACTCAAATGTATTAACCATTATAAATGTGATCAGCACTCAAGATGCCAGTCATCATAGGAGCAATTTCAGAATGCTAAATTGACACATCAATGGGGATACAGGCCCTAATCTCTATATTTTCTGTCTTTGATCAATATTAAAGCAGTGAATGGAAGAATGAAAAAATATTTATTATCAACCCCAATGACAGTAAAATCATTCAAGAAAATAAAAAAAAAATATAAAAAAAAATCCAGAATCGTAAAGGTGGACCATTCCAGTCAATATATGGCGAAATCGTTTTCGAAAATTTTCTTTATCCTACAATATGTAGCTTTTTCTCTTTTCTTTTAATTCTTTTTTCTTTACCTTTAGGTGTCAAAAGAAGAAATTTGTCCCTTCTCTAAGGATGACCAATTACCATCAGAAAACAAAAGCCTCAGCCATATCCACAAATGCAGTCAAAGAGCCTGTAGGGTTTGCCATGCAACCTCTATCTAAAGGATTTCAAATCAAGATGAAGATGGGTTATAATAAAGGAACCAGATTAGGGCGTGATGGTAGGAGAATAAAGCAACCAATCCTCATAGTAGACAAGCAAATCCGACATGGATTACGATATGATCCGGGCAGCACTTCTCACAACATAAAAGAACCTTCCTTTACCCTCAACGACCAGTCTATCCTGCGAGGAGATGCTGAGTTGTACTATGAGTTTCCAGAACCTTGGCTTAGTAGGTTGGAACATAAGATTTTACCGGGATTGGAGATATTCTTCAATGAGGCTAGAAATCTGGACTTAATCAAAAGTTGGTTTGTCCAAAAATAAAAAAATGAAAAAAGAAAATGATTGGGTGGATAATCTGGAACATGGAGTCCTTAAGAAGCTTTTCACTTCTGAGTCCTATGAGAAAGGGGATTTTAACCCAGTGTCTTTGATGATACCTTTTGGTGAAAGCATTGAACATTTATTGTAAGTGCAAAGTCTAGTGCTCAGCAAAATCCAATCATTTAGTCTGCTTGCATAGTCCAATCCAGTCCATGTCTGCATTTGCATCTAGTTAGGCCCATGTACTAGTCCAAAATCATACCCATCTCCAATCATTTCCCGTTTTCATTTCCATTTCCATTTCCATTCTCCCATTTCTATTTCCATTTCTCATCTCCATTCATCATTTCGAAAACATTATTTCTTAAAATTTACGAGGTCCACTCGATTCTGTTCATGAACGGTCGAGAGATTACAACTTAGGAGCGCCTAATGGAGAAACAAACAGTTGAGCCTACTCTAAAGCTCATCAATCGCACTATCACCACCCCGCCTTCATTTAGAGTCCTGAAGATTACTTTTGACCGCCTTTACATTAGAGACGTGATCACTTCTATAGGATTACTCCAAACCCTGCACTTAAAAGAAAATTCAAAAGATGCAACCTATATTTCTATTGCAAATTCCAACATAAAAATTCCACTTGACATCTAATGTCGAATATCATCAATGCGCTGCGAAACATGATCGATGACAATAGACTTCTAATACTTGCTACAACGAGAATCAACATAACCAACAACCCCGTATGCAGTGCATCAACAATTCAACGGGATTAGTCTTTTATTTCTGGTTTCCTAGGATGAGCCAGAGAGTCCTTACCCTAAGCCATTTCTGTCCTTTCCCATCGAGTCTATGTCACTATAGGACTTCATCTATTATAGCCTTTTTATTTTCATTTCATTTTATTTTTCTTTTTTCATTTTCACTGGCCTTCCATCATTTTATTTATACAATTCAATGATGAAACTTAAGTCACCTAATGAACTTGACTAATAATAATAATAAAAAAGAGATCTGAAATAAAAAGGAGAAAAATAAAAAAAATCGACATACTTTGGATAAGGAGTTATTTCCCCTCTTCTCTCCATCATCCATAAACCATCATTAGCCAAATAATCCCTCCATTAACCAAAGCTCCACAAACAACCCTCAAACCTTTCAATAACCTAAACCAATAACTTGTGTGCAAGCCTTAGTACATCAAAATATATCAATGCCAGGCAAAAACAAAAAGTAGTGAAAAAGATCAAAGTGCGAAAAAAAAATGCTAAAGTAAAAGAAAACGCACAGGACAAAAAAGAAAAAGCCAAAGGCAAAATAAAAAATCAAGCTAGGGGGCTTGCACACAAGTTCTACCCCTCATTCAAATCCTTCAACCCATCAAAGCTTTAACCATATAATCCAAATCCATGATATGTATATATCCTAACCAATTAAACCTTCATCAAACCTAAAGCCTTTAACTTTTCAACCTTTCATCAACCCTAACTCCTTTTTCAAGGTATGTCCAAGCCCGCTAGGTTGAAAACCCGAAAGGACGGCCTAGGCAAAAGTTAGGGCACAAAAAAAATATAAAAAAAAAAATTAGATCCAGAACTACGAATGGTCTAATTCCGCAAGGATACATAGGAATCCTCATCTCAAGGTCCGACCGCTTCAATAAAAATAAATTAGTCAAGGTCTAATGATTTGATTTTCTAGAGTTCAGGAGCATTCTCTTTCTAGATCCCGACATAGACTCGAGTCTGAACCTAGCCTCCTTAAAGCCTTTTCCCACCTACATTTATATGAGTCATAAATTTTAACCTTTTTATTTTTTCAATCCAAGCCCTCCTTTTCCCCAAAGGACTCCCCGACAATTCCATGGTTTCTGGCGATATTTGACTTTGCCGATGTCAACTTTCCAAAGAAGAATCCCCAGCGACAACTTTCAAAGTTCAAGACAGATCAACTATATTTCAATATCAGATCAAGTACATTTCAATTAAGGCTCAAGCCTAATTCTAGGCAAGCTTACCCAAAGTGGGGGCATCCTATGTGTGGTTGTTCCACCAATTCAAATCAGACTCCCTAAGAGTTTTAATCTGCGGACTTCGTTTACGGGCCCCAATCATTTACTAATAACGATTTTCGAAAATCATTATATGCATTTCTAATCATTCTACACATCTTCTAGCCTTGCAAAATCCCGACCTTGCATTCCAGCCTTGCAAAACCCTGACCTTGCATTGCATTTCATACATCTTAGTCTTGTATAACCCTGACCTTACATAATGTGTCTCCCTTAGCTTTGCATAAAATTAATCTTTGCATAGCGTCTCATGCATCCTTAGAGAGTCTAAGTTTGCATCTTTGCATCATTATGTGCATTATTATGTGAGTTGTTTGCACCTATCTGCTAACATCTTCTTCTGCAGGTAATCAGATTGCTTGTAGTTATTGTCCTGTGTACTAACTTTGTTTTGCAGAGACCGGCGGTTATAGATCAGTTTCAAATTGCAGAGCGTTTAGAATCGTTCTTCGTCCCATCACCGTGTACTTTCACTTTCGGTTTCCTGAACCTCAGTCAAAGTGGGGGCTTCTGTAGACACATAATCGTGCCTCCCCATTTAAGGATCCGATGATGAAACATACCGCGGTCTTAATTGGTCCGACCCAAGGGCAGAGCAGTCTAAAAAGCCATTCAAAACCATTTCGAAAAGTGTTAACGTCCTATTTTAAAGCCCAATTAATTATTCATGATAATTAATTGTATTTTGAGCCCAATTCTTTGAAAAGCCCAATTAATTATTTAATAATAATTAATTGTTTAATTATAATAAATAAATATTTTCAAAAGATATTTTTTATCAAATTTTATCCTGTAAAATCAGATATCCGTAATTAAAGGATAAAATAAATCTTTTAAGACACGTTTTCGAAAAGCTGGCAATGACACGTCAAGAGCCAGGCTGGTGCGCCTGGCGCACGTCTGTGCGTCAGGCGCAGCTTTTCCTGACACGTGGCACTGTGCCGTGCGCCTGGCGAAAAGCTCTGCGTGAAGCGCAGTTTTCTTTCTTATCTTTTTCAAAGCGCATACCACGTGTACGCTTTTTATTGGGCATGCCGTGTCATGCGCTTGACACGTCAGCCTGCGCTAGGCGTAGCTAGCGCGTGAGGCGCAGTGCCGTTTTCCCTATTATAGGCCTGATTTTAGTACAGACTTAAAAATGGATTTTTCACATTAACACACTTCGAACTCGACGAATACTTTACGAATACCTCTCTACGAACTACAAAACTCATACTTTCAAACACAAACATATTCAATCTACATACATTCAAACATTGCGATTTTCAGGCTTCACGATTGCTCGTCCCGAAGGTTGTCAATCTTGCAGACCCAAGCCACGGTATAATCCTGAGGGTCCTTGAATAAATTCTCTATTTTTATGTTTAAGTTACTAACTGTTTTCTTTCCTGATATAGATCTTTTAATATAAAATCGTTCAACTGTATATTCTAAACCTTTTTCTTATTTTTATACATTATTATATGCCTGCCTGATTGTTTTATGCATATTATATGATTGTCCTGCTTAATTTTTTATATCACCCACATGTTATCTTTGATAATCAAGACCTAAAGAACTGATCTAATATTAATCAGATTAATTTGGATAACCTGCTAGGTTCCTTGTAATATTGATTGCATAATAACCTACCACTAAAAATTAGTCTTTTATGTGTTTCCTGAACCAACCTAGACTAATTATTTTTAGGGTGTATAAAATTATTATATGATTATTCTTTGGCATAAAATTTGCAATGAATCGATATTTAGTAGAGGCCAATTCTGGGCGAATGTAGTTCATTATGACTATATCCGTACCCTCACCCCGAACTCAATCTTTGGTTCACTTTGACCATCTATGGAGTCAGGACGGAGAAATCTACATTGGATAATTTGTCCCTACGGTTTTTCCATATCCAATTAGGTTTATGACTCTTCCTAAAAAGAATTATTGGCGACTTCTTTCAAAACAATTTTCAATAAAACCTTTACAGTGGGGTAGTCATATCCAATACACGCTCACACCGCGTAAGCGAAACATAAACACGCCTACAATAACATACCACTAAAAATAGTCTTTTTGATGTGTTTAATCAACCAACTTAGACAAATATTTTTTAGGGTGCTTGAAAATATTATTTGGTTATTCTTTTGCAAAAAACCTGACATGAATCGATATTTAGTAGAGGCCAGCAATGGGCGAACGCGGTTTATTACGACCGTGTTCGTACCCTCACCCCCGAACTCAATCTATGGTCCATTGACCATTAATGGAGTCATGACGGAGAAATCTACATTGAATAAGTCCCTAAGTTGTCCCTACCATTTCCCAATATCCAATTAGGTTTATGAGTCTTCCTTTAAAAACTTGTTGGCGACTTCTTCTATTTCAAAACATTTTTCAATACAATACCTTTACAATATGGTAGTCAAATACGCGCACACACCGCGTAGGCGAAATAAAATCATGCCTACAATTTGGCGACTCCACTGGGGAGGATTTTCAAAAATCAAATTTTTAAATGAGTGGGTGAAACTCGAAAAATACAATTCATACTTGTTTTTATGCCTTTGAATGACATTACAGTTTTGCATATGCATGGCTATTGTTGCCACTATAAGGACAATCTTCCTTGCCTCATTAGCGCATGTTCAATGCGTGAGGCCACCCTCGAGGGGTTTGTGCTTTGTCCTTTCGAAAGCTTCCTGAGCGATAGTGTTGGATCTTAGTCATAAGCAAACCTACCCAACCAGGGCATTGTTCTCTTGTTCCTGACTCGAGAACAGGAGTGCGTCTAACACGTGGCCACCTTTTTAAGCCAAGGTATGAAGCGTGGGATCAATCTCTTAGTCATGGACCCTTTTCAGCCTTAACCTAAACCTGACCATAGTTTCAAACGTAGAACTGGACTTTAGGATGAGAACTTTTGCATCCATGTTATATGACATCTGCTTGTGATTGCGATTTTTTCCAGTTATTAATTTGTCAAATCGTTAATGTGTACTGCGCCTAAAATCGCGTCTGAAAACATTGTCAAACTGACCAAACACAGTGTGTGGCCCGCACTCTTTACGTCTCATGCTATTGCCAATTCGACTATCGTTTAAGTCAATAAAGTATGTCATTAAGTTTGTCATAATGTGTTTTTGCCGATTGAGTCGTCCTAATGGTCAATTCCGCGTTCTTTCCGTCTGCATTCGCATAGAGTTATGATCGTTCTAGGAGTCCTTTTGTCTAAAACGAATCTCACCTAATTCAAACATAAAAATCGATCTTTTCGTTCATATCACCTAAGGTTGAGTCTATCCTAAAAAGTGCATCTAGAAAAGTAATCATGGTAGATTTAGAGTCGTCATGCATGTCTACCTCCTCCCAAATCTTACCTATCATCTATCCTATCGAAAATTCTAAGCCCAGTTTAAATACCAATAATCCAATCCAGTTTACCAACTCGATTCATTTGCATTCATCCTAGGCCCATCTACGTTTGAGTCCTTGCAATCATTTTAGGCCCATTATCATTAGAGTCCACTTTGCATTTATCCTAGGCCCATCTAAATTTGAGTCCTTGCATTCATATAGGCCCACTAGCATTAGAATCTATCTTAGGCCCATATAAGTCTAGTTCATGTCAAAATCTAGGCCCATTTGCATTTTTATGTGAATCCTAGTCGATGTCAAGCCCAGTCCAAGTGTAATTCTAGTCCATTTCAATATAAGTCCAAACCTAGTCCTATATTTAATGTCAAGTCCATGTCATCTCCAAGTCTAACTGCAAACCAATATAGGACTAAGTCCAAAATCAAGTCCATATAAGGCCCAATCCATATCTATATAGGACGAAGTCCAAATTCTAAAACTCAAAACCTCTAAGCATAACGAAGCCTAGCACTTCTTAAAGACAACATAGGCAAATCCTGAGCTTAGTGAAGCTACTCACCCCTTAAGACCATAACGGCACCCTTTGACCTAGTGAAGCTAGTCATCCTTAAGACCATAACGGCACCCTTTGACGTAGTGAAGCTACTCACCTTTTAAGACCATAACGGCACCCTTTTACCTAGCGAAGCTAGTCATCCCTAAGACCATAAAGGCCCCCTTTGAGTTTAGCGAGGCTACTCACCTTTTAAGACCATAATGGCATCCTTTAGACCTAGCAAGCTAGTCACCCCTAAGACCATAAAGGCACCCTCCGAGTTTAGCGAAGCTACTCCTACCTTACATCTATAGCAGCCCAAATCCTCGAGTCCAACAAACCTAATCTACCCTAAGTCCATAATGGCCCAAAAACTTTTGAGTCTAGCAAAACTAGTTCATCTTAGATCCATAAAACCCCAAATCATCGAGTTTGGCGAAGCTAATCACCCATAAAGTCCATAAAGGAAACCCAATAAGTCTAGTGAAACTAGCATTCTTTATCGTTATAAAAAACCCAAATCATTGAGTCCAGTCTGCTTGCATAGTCCAGTCTAGTCCAGTCCAGTCCATATTTGCATATGCATATAGTTAGGCCCATGTCAGCATTATGGCCAAGCCAATACCTTTTCCCATTTCCCATCATCATTTTCATTTTCATTTCCATTTCTCATTTCTCAGTTCTATTTCCTGTTTCGAAATCATTTCTTAAACTGACAAGCAAGGTCCACTCGATTCTGTTGATGACCGATCGAGAGATTACAACATTAGGAACGCTTAATGGAGGAACAAAAAGGCCCATTCTAGAGCTCATCGATCACACAATCACCACCCCGACTTCATTTAGAGTGATGAAGATTACTTTTGACCACCTTCACAATAGAGACGTGATCACTTCTATAGGGTTTTCTCCGAACCCTGCACATGAAAGAAAATATCCAAACAATGAAACGTAAACTTCAACAGCAAATTCCAATGAAGTAATGAACATCTAGCATCTAGTGTTGGATCCTACAAATGCACTGCACAACATGGTTGATGTCGATAGACTTCTAATACTTGCTACAACGAGAATCAACATTATTAGCAACCTTTTTTTGCGTAGTGCATCAACAATTCAAAAGGGCATAGTCTTTTATTTCTGGTTTCCTAGGATGAGTCAGAGAGTCCTTACCCTAAGCCATTTTTGTCCTTTCCCATCGAGTCTATGTCACTGTAGGACTTCATCTATTATTGCCATTCCATTTTCATTTCATTTTATTTTTCTTATTGTTTTCATTGGCCTTTCACCATCATATATGCTTCGAATACGATGATGAAACTTAAATCACCTAAAAGACCATGATTAATAAAAAAATTGGACATAATTTGGGTTAGGAGTTTATGCCCCTCCTCTTCATTCTATCATTCAAAAAGCCATCATCCATAAGCCATCATCCATAAGCCATCCTCATGCAACCAAGAAAATAAAAATCCCTAAAGTCATCATCCTCCATGATCCTTAGCCAAATAACCTTTCAAAATCAAAACTCCATAAAATACCCTTCAAGCCTTCCAATATCAAAAACTTGTGTGCAAGCCTTACTACATAAAAAAAATAAACAATAACAAAAAAAACATCAATGCCAGGCAAAAATAACAATGTGAAAAAAATCAAAGTGCAAGGAAAAAAGCAAAAGAAAACGCATAGGACAAAAAGGAAAAAATGCAAATAAAAAAAAACTGCCAAAGGCAAGAAGGAAAATGAATATAGGGGGCTTGCACACAAATTCTACCCCTCATTCAAATCCTTCAATCAATCAAACCTTAACTCAATAATCCAAATCCATGATCCTTATCTTAGCCCATTTAATTGAAACTTCAAACATCTAACCTTTTAACCTTTCATATCCATTCCTAACTCCTTATCCAAGGTATGTCCAAGTCCGCTAGGTTGAAAACCCGAAACGGCGGCCTAGGCAAAAGTTAGGGGACATGAAAAAAAGAAATCAGATCCAGAACTACGAATAGTCTGATTTCGCAAGGATACGTAGGAATCTTGATCTCGAGGTCCGATAGCTTCAATAAATAAAAATAAAGGTCTAATGATTTGACTTTTTAGAATTCAGGAGCATACTCTTTCTAGATCCCGACATAGACTCGAGTCTGAACCTAGCCAAAGAAAAGCCTTTTCCCACCTATATATGAGTCACAAATTTAAACTTTTATTTTTTCAATCCAAGCCCTTCTTTTCCATGAAGGACTCTCCGAAAATTCCATGGTCTTTGGCGATATATGACTTTGCCTATATCAACTCCTCAAAGAAGAATCCCGAGTGAAGAACTTTAACTACTCAATACAGATCAAGTACATTCCAATTTAGGCTCGAAACGCCTAATTCAAGACAAGTTTACCCAAAGTGGGGGCTTCCTATATATGTGGTGGTTCCTCCAAATCAAACTCCCGAAGAGTTGTAATATGCGGATCTCACTTGCGGACCCCGATTATTTACCAAAACAGTTTTCGAAAATCATTCAATCTCTCTACCTATCTAGATCTCCAAACCTTGCAAAATCCTGACCTTGCATTACATTTCATCTTTCTTATCCTTGCATAACCCTGACCTTGCATGACGTTTCATCTTCCTTAGATTTGCATAACCCTTAATCCTTGCATAGCGTCTCATACATCCTTAGAGAGTCAAAGTTTGCATTATTGCATCATTATGTGCATTATTATGTGAGTTGTTTGCACCTATCTGCTAACATCTTCTTCTGCAGGTAATCAGATTGCTTGTAGTTATTGTCCTGTGTACTAACTTTGTTTTGCAGAGACCGGCGGTTATAGATCAGTTTCAAATTGCAGAGCATTTAGAATCGTTCTTCGTCCCATCACCGTGTACTTTCACTTTCGGTTTCCTGAACCTCAGTCAAAGTGGGGGCTTCTGTAGACACATAATCGTGTCTCCCCATTTAAGGACCCAATGATGAAACATACCGAGGTCTTAATTGGTCCGACCCAAGGGGAGAGTAGTCCGAATAGCCGAACCCAAAAGTATTTTAAAAGTATAAAGTTTATTTGAATGATCCAAAATCCTATTTTAAAGCCCAATTAATTATTCCTAATAATTAATTGTATTTTGAGCCCATAAAAATTAATATTTCGAGCCAAATCCTTTGAAAAAGCCCAATAATTAATTATTCATTGATAATTAATTGTTTTATTTAAATAAATAAATATTTTCAAAGATATTTTTATAATTAAAATCGGATTTCGTCCCGTAAAATCATATTTTTGGATTAAAAGGATAAAAGAAAATCGTTTAAAACACTTTTTCAGGCTTTCAGACATACATGCACGTTCATATTTTCAAAAAACACATACTTTCAGACATACATACACGTTCATATTTTCAGGCTTCACGATTGCTCGTCCCGAAGGTTGTCAATCTCTCAAACCTAAGCCACGGTATACTCTTGAGGTTCCTTGAATAAAAATACTATTTTTATATTGAAGTTACTCACTATTTCTGTCATTATGTAGATCTTTAATATAAAAATCGCTCTTTTGTACATTCTAACCTTCTTCCTTCTTATTATTATATACATTGCTATGATTGTCTTGCTTGCATGCTCATCACCTCATATGTTATTATTGTTAATCAAGACCTAAAGAACTGTTCTAACATTAATCAGATAGTTTGGACAACCTGTTAGGAACCTTGTAATTTTGATTGCTTAATAACTTGTCATTAAAAGTAGTCTTTTTAATGTGTTTAATTAACCAACTTAGACGTGTCATTAAAAACGTTATCTGGTTATACTTGTGCATAAAACTCGACATGAATCGATATTTAGTAGAGGCCAACAATGGGCGAACGTGGTCCATTATGACCGTTCCCCATACGATTTTCAATATCCGACTAGGTTTATGAGTCTTCCTTTAAAGACTTGTTGGCGACTTCAAAATGTTTTCAATAAAACCTTTACAATGAGGTAGTCAAATACGCGCTCATCCCGCGTTGGCGAAATAAAATCACGCCTACAGGGAGGGATGCCTCTTGTATGCCAAATCTGTTCATTGCCTTTATTAGAAAAGTCATGAGAATTATAAATTTATTTTCTCTTAAGGCGAAAAATCGTGATTTCCATTGGTGCTCATTAATGCAAGATTAGAGAATAAATTAATAAATACTCATTTATGATTGAAAATTATCAGTACATGGAATAAGAGGGAACATCCTATATTAGACTGGGCAAAATAAGAGAAATGAAACAGAAAATTAAATCCTAAGTCTAGACTTCCGCTTCGCATGACGAGAGATCTCAAGTCTTTGCCATCTTTGCAGCAGTAGAGATTGTAAGCCTCCCATCATCTATCATATGTTGGATAAGCTCTTTTAACCTGTAGTAGTAAGCAGTCTTATGTCCATTGCCTCTATGGTATTTGCAATAGGCGTTTTTGCCCCACTTTGACCCCTTTTGGTCTTCCTCAAGATTTGGAGTGGGTCCTATAGGATGGAGCAATTTTCTAGAATGAAAGTACTCAAATACAACGTCATAGCTTACATCTAGGGGTGTAAATTCTCTTTTAGGCTTTCTCTTAGGCTTGGTAAGAGTTAGTGTAGGTCTAGAAGTTATCTCTATTTGAGCATAGGTTTTCTTTGTTTTCATAGATGTTTGGATGTTGGGTGAATCATAAATAACTCTTTTGCCTCCTCTGAAAAGAGGCGAGCTTTCAGAGACTGATTCCATAGATGGATTTATTAGTAGACCGTGTTGTGTGATGTCATGCAACTCATTGATGCTTTGCTGGTCAGCCACTATTGCACCAAAACTATCAAGTGCCTTGTAATCTACACTACGATTCTCCTGAAGAACAATGTAGTTTGCCTCTAGTCTGACGACACGTGCTACAAGATCTACTAATATACTCTTCATCTCATCAATTTGTTCTTGAAGTGTGTTTGACATGTTGCGTATTTCCTATAATGTATCATCAAGCGGGAGATTAGAATTGGAGTGATGGTAGAGAGAGAGAAATGGAATGAAAGAGTATATATTTATTTAAAAGTTGAGCTTCTAGGAATGAATCTGAGTATCCTAAATGAATGATGACTTTTGTTTTCGTTTTTTTATGCACCTAGACCTGATGCATGTATGCATGACTCGATCTATGCGTTCGAACCTGTAAAGGTTGCCTACATATCCCAAACAGGGAATCAGATCGCTTGTAGTTCAATACTATTAAATGTGGAATGCATGAAATGAAATACAGAGTATGGATGCAATGAGACTCCTATGGACTCTACTAGTCGAAAAAACTACTTTTGCTACTTATCAAATGCTCCAGTTGACTAATCAACCCAAGCATTTGTGAATTTTTTAATTAAAATTTTCACAAATGCTCGGGTTGATTAGTCAACCGGAGAATTTGATGTGAAATGCTCCGGTTGACTAATCAACCTGAGCACTTGAACCCTCTCTCAATTCATGAAATTAAACCACACACTGTACAAGGATAATTTTGTTTCGACCCTCTTCATCGGTTATTCCCTCTCTATTGTTCTCCCTCCCAAGTCCCCTGCTCAATTAAAACCTCACACTCTTCCTCCGCAGTTCCTCCACCGTCCTTTGCTCCCTCCGTCGTTCCTCCCTTCGCCATCGTTCGCTCCCTCCATCATCCCTCCCTCCGTGTTCACTCTCTATCTTTGCTACTCCATGAAACTGCTTCTCTGTCTCTTTCTTCTCCTCTTTACTCTTGGTCCGCTCCTTGGAATGCGCATCTAGGTAATTTCGTTAGATTTTATTGTTGTAACTTAGTTTTATTGTTGTACTTTAGATTCGTTTTTTTGGTTTCCTAGATTTGGCGATTTTTTTAGGGTCTTCTTTGATTTTATGGTTTTTTCCCCAGGTACCCCTGTCGTATTTCAAAATTCATGTGGTACCTCTATTGTTTCAAATATGCACCAGGTAACCTTACTATTTGAATAAAATGCATGAAATGTCGTTAATGACTAATGGTGTCAAGTTTTCGTTAGTCATAAACCCTAATTAACCCCTCTAACTCTAATTTAAGCCCTCTAACCCTAACCCTAAAACCCTAACCCCCTAACACCGAACCCCCACCCTAAACCATAACCACCTAACCACCACAGCCCCCCTCTGTCCTCCCCCACGAGCACCACCACCCCCTTCCCCCCACGCCCGAGGCCCCCCTCTCCCCCAACCCCCGTAACCCCCTCCCACCACCCCCCGCCCCCCTCTCGCCCTCCCCCGCAAAGCACCCCCGTCCAACCATTAACATCCACTCCATCTTCTCCGTAATACTCCGTATTTTTGGGAGTTAGTTTTATAAATAAAAAAATATAATGAATAAAGTTGAAAGTATTTTTGTATTATTTACAAAAAAATATAGTTTGGGTAAGCCTACAGTTATAAATTAAATATACAACCTACTTTTTGTACCTAATTATATTATAATTCGGATTTGTTTTATTTTCCAAATAAATAAAAAAAGAAATCGGAATTTGATTTGGAAACAAATCCTACTAAACCTAGGTTTTTCATGCTATAAATAAGAAAAACAAAAAAAAATTAGAAAATCCTATTCTTTAATCAGCCGTGATTTTGGTTTTACCCCAAGAGAAAAGTTTTCTCTCTCCTCCTTCTCTCCTACTGCGTTCTTTTCTTCTTCTCTCCTCTACTTTTCTCTTCTTCTCTCTCCTGCATTACTCTGCTACTCCCTTCCCCAGCGCCGGAATCTGTACTAAGTTGGCCGGAGTTCACGGGTCTGCCGGAGGTCCAGCGACTGTTGCGGGGTAGTGCCGATCTTGCAGTGCGGAGCTGCTAGATGAGTCGTGCGCGCGAGGCTTGCTTGCTGGTCGTGTGGTGTTCGAGTCGGAGGTTCGTGGCACGCCGGTGCGCGTGTGGTTGTCGGCGTCGCTGTGGTCGCCAGTGTTCTTCCGGTGGTCATTCTCTATCTCTTTTCTTTTTAAATAAAATTATAAAAATCTGATTTTGTTATTCTTATGTATCTTTGATTAAGTTTTGTAATTATAAATAAACAACTGAATAAGTAAAAGAAATGAGATTTATATTTATGTTTTAGTTATGATAATTTTATTTCTCAAATCTGATTTTTATAATACTTATATATAATTGTTTAAGTTTTGTTGTTATGAACAAGTATAATATAAGTTAGAAGAAATCAGATTTGTAAACATATTATTAAAGTCTTAAATATGCTAGTTCAATAAAGTTTATGTAAAGAAAGTTCAAAGCAACAAGATTTGGTTATTTTTAATATTCAAACATCATATTTTATATAGTTAGATAAGCTAATTTTATTTTATATTATCAAGGACTTAGCACTGAAATACTTTTATTATTCGATTAGGTCCAAATTTCATAAGCGGAACGGTTTAAGTAGTCAGCGAAGATTCTCCGTTACAAGGTACGTACGCGTTCTAGTTCAATTAGATACGTTAGTATCATGTTAAGTTATGAATTGTTTTATTGGAACCTAAAATCATGATAAGGAACTATTGTATGGTTATGATTGATGAGATGGTTTGGTAACATGAAATCTATTGGAAATTTGTATGTGTTTCCTTGTTGTATGACATGTGAATTGGAATGAATTATTATTGAAATGCGTAATTCTATCGTATCACAAGCATGAAATGAGAATTGGATTGGAATCTTATGATTTATTGTTGTAGCAAGGATATTATAAGATGTTGCCTAAACTAAAGACTTAAGCAATGTACCTAAGAAGGAAAATTAAATGATTATGTGCTTAATGTTGTATGAATGAATATCGTTAAGAAGGATCTTTGGCGATAAACTTGTAGTTGGAATCCCTACAAGTAGTGAACAATGGGGGAGTGTGGGACTTGTTCTACACTCCTATGCAGGCCTACTATGACGACAATATTGTCCTTATAAATTGTGATAACTCAAGTAGGCAAGGTTCCGTACGATCTTGGGGTATGCATAATAAGGTGATGGACGTGGAACAGAACGAAACTGTATTTACATTCCATCTAATAGACCAAGTTGTCTATTAAGGATTAAGTAGCTCGTATGATTCTAGAAAGATGACGGTGCCCGTTCGATGCCAAATAAATTGTAAAAACAGAATTTAATGTTTTTGTAGTATCATGTTTAGGAATTGTTATTACTCTTCTGTTTATGTTTAGTGTACTATTTATCTGCTTAAGTACGTACTCAGCATAGATGATTGTTTTTTATTTGTGTTTGCTTGTTGACCTGTGATGAACCATTGATATTTCAATGGGGAGCAGATTAGGTATGTTGATGTTGCTGCATGAGTTCGGGCATACAGGGAATACTTTTGATTATAAACTTTTAAAATGTTTTAGTTGAACCTTCGAGAGTTTGTTTATGATTTACTTAGTTAATGGTTTTTAATAAAAAGGAGTCAATGATGATTCCCGAGTTGTAGTTTAGTTAACATTTTATTTCCGCTGCAATTTAGTTTTCATTATAAGGAGTAAGTTAATGTTTTAATTTCAATAAGCCTTGCGTTTCACCGCTGCGGTAACTCTCCCAAAGTCGATGCAACGTAGTTTAGACGTGTATGGATTTTGGGATGTTACAAAACTGGTATCATAGCCAAAAGTTCTTATTTTCGAAGATGTTTCAAAAGATTTTTAAAATGGGTAGTATGGGATAGGAGCATATAGCTTACTTTTACATGCATTAAATCATAGGAATGATTTTATTTGTAATTCTTTTCTTGCCTTACTTGTCTGATATGTTTATAGGACATATGCAAATACTGTGGAATGAATCAGATGTTCTGATTATATGAAATGTTGTGTTGGTTGCTTGATTGAATTTGTTAAAGGTTCTTTGAAATCTTCGAAGTATGAATAGATTAGGAGGATGTACAAGGATAGGTACATAGATAGTGGTATTTTTTTTTAGGAGCACTAAGTTAACTTCGAATTGTTCTAAAAATGTTTCAAAAGGTGTTGAACTAAAACCTTATTTTGAATATTTTAGGACAGAACCATTTAATTGTTGAAAATATTTTTGAACGTGCTTAAGGAGTTCTAAAATGGAAAATAATCGTTTTACCTCTTATATATGTATATATATATATATAATGTATACTTAAAAACCTTTACTTCACAAAAACTTAGACTATTTTCTTTCTTTTAATTCACAGATGGTTTACGACATAGGTCCTAAGGAATACTTAATGAAACACCAAATAGCGGAAGATTGGGAAATCTGGGCCTATAAGATGAAAGTTGTTATGGAATATAGGACCTTACAGGGAGATACTAGATTAAGGACTGAAATGGAGAAAATATATTTTATGCTGCCATACGTCCCTAAGGAGGAACCCTACCTTTTCGTACACCGTAGATATGGGGATATATGGGCAGAAAATGGAGGTTTTAATGTAGGCAAACATACTTACTGGAACCAATACCTTCCTAAAGTAGGGCATTTCATCACTGATCTTAAATACTGTGAAAATGAATGAAGAATTCGTGAGAAAAGAAGTTGGGAGCCCTCTACCTCATCATCTCTAGTTAGAGGAACCTATCATGTTGGGAAATGCTCGGGAACTAAGGTTGTAGATGTGATTTATGAGAACCCTAAAGTTAAACCTGAGCCACAAACGTCACCTAGAGCTGTAAAAAGAGCAAGGTACCAAACTTTTGAGGATGAATTTATACCCGAGGACTACCAAATAGCGTCAAACCTTAGAACTATTACCTACATTTACAATGATGAAGGGAATCATAGGACATTCATCACAGTGATTGGGGAAGATCATGTTGCACCTATACTTGACTTAGAAAATGAGGAAGAGGGAGATGCTAATGAAAATGAGCCTGCTGAAGGGGATCCGATTGAGAAAAATGATCACGAAGAAGAAGAAGAGCCCATAGAAGAAGAAGAAGAGCCCATAGAAGAGGAAGAACCCATGGAGGAAGATGAACCTATAGAGGATGACGAGCCTTTTGAGGACAAAGCTGACATGGAAGAAGGAATAGACAATCCTAACTCAGATGATGAAGCTCACCATTATAGTCCCTAGTTTCTTTTGAAAATATAATTAGGATTAGAATATTATTTTTGTTGTTTATTTTAGTATTAATAAGGCTTTCATGCCAAGTAGCAAATTAGCATTTTTTATTCCTTTATTTATTCATATTATGTTTTCCTTGGAAACAATAAATTTTTCCCTTTTCAATAATAATACACTATTTTCAATCTTTTATTATTTGATATAACGTCTTATTTGAGATGTTTATATTGCAAGTCCATAGAGACTTAATGATTGTTCGCAATAAGGACGTGTTGTATGAACGTGCAAATGTGTAATAGTTAAGTGAATAAACGACTAGGTGTATGTCACTGAAAAAGCCGTTGTGTCATTTTCAGCGCAGAATGGTTCGTCAGGGCGGTACGTCTGAGACCTTTCTGAATGTCGTGCAATCGATTCTGACTTAGTGCAGATAACAGCTAACCTAGCGCATGGGCATAGCCGGGATGGGGACTTGTCCGAAAAGGTTGCCCGTAGGAACCCACCCGTACTGAATGGGAAAGGGGGGCCAGAAGAATTGGAAAATTGGGTTGGGGAGTTTGATAAGCTTTTCTTTACCCTCACCTGTCCAGATGACAAGATTGTGCCCTTAGCAAGGTATGACCTACAGGGGGATGCCCACTTTTGGTGGACCCAAGCTAAGGACAACCTCCTAAAACAGCTTGACTTTGGGTGGGAAACTTTTAAGAAAGCCCTAAGGGATAAGTATTACCCACCTTACCTCACAAAGTAGAAAGCCCAAGAGTTTATGATGCTACAGCAAGGGAACCTGTCTGTTGAGGAATATTACCGCAAATTCATTGAGCTGATGAGATTTGCTCCTGAAATTTCCCCTACTAAGGAAGCTAAGGCCTCACGTTTTGAATTAGGGCTCACCCTTGACCTGCAAGGGAGACTGGGGGAGATACTTTCCACTCGTTGGACCATGTGTTTGGTAAAGCTGCCCACTTATATGCAATAAGGAAATGAGAGGAAGGAGGTAAACAAGGTGAGAAACGAAAGGAGAATCCAAACCCCCGAGGTTCAAAGATTTGAAAAGAAACACCATGGGAACCAGAACAATCAAACCTCCCAAAGAAACTTCGGTAAGGGACCCAATAACAACAACACTCACCACAATAATAATAACCGCAATAATAACACCAACAACCGCAGGCCTGAGCGTGTGTACAGGTGTAAGAAGTGCCCAAACAACCATCCTGGGAGAGATTGCGAGGGTAATAAGGTGGAGTGTTGTGAATGTGGGAAAATGGGGCATAGAGCGTACAAGTGCTATTCGAAGAATAAGGTTAATCCCAACGGTCATAAGAAAGGGAACTATGGAGACAAGCCTGGGAATGGGAATGGGAATGGTGGAAATGCATTCAATGGGTCAGGGAACTCTAATTACTCTAAACCACCAACCAATGCAAATAATCAAGCACCAAATGGGAACCAGGTGACCAACAACAATTATAATAAGGGCAAAGGGAAGTTGTATATGATGACGGCTAGTGAAGAGGAAGCTCGTAGAGATGTTGACACGGGTACTTTCTCTATCAACTCAATTCCTGTTAAAGTATTGTTCGATTCTGGAGCATCTTTTTCTTTTATTGCCCATACAACTGTTAGAACTCTAGCGCTGGTTGAGTCCGAGTCAATTTCTATGCCTATAGTTATTCCGTCTGGGGATACTGTTAATTGCTCTAAGAAATTCCTAAATATCTCACTGAAAATAGGGGAGGGCTTCTTTCCTTCCGATCTAATAGAGTTTAACTTATCGAACCTATATGTCATTTTAGGAATGGATTGGCTTGGGAAGTACAAGGCAAAGATAGACTGTGATGCCCAAAAGGTGGAATTGAGAGACTCTTCGGGGAAAAGTTTGTCATATAGGAGAATACCTCGAGAACCAGGGATTAAAGTAATTAATGCCTTGCAACTTAAGAGTTACATAGACAAAAGATGTCCTCTATTTATGTGTTCCGTGAGAAGGGTTGAGGATGATCCATTGAGACCTGAGGATGTGTTTATAGTCAGAGAGTTCCAGGATGTTATTCCTGAAGAAATACATGGTATGCCTCCAAGGAGAGATGTAGAGTTCACTGTTGACCTAGTACCTGGAACTGGACCTATCTCAAAAGCCCCATATCGAATGGCTCCGGTAGAAATGAACGAGTTGAAAAACCAGTTGGAAGAACTACTAGAGAAGGGGTACATTAAACCTAGTATGTCACCGTGGGGAGCCCATGTCTTATTTGTGAAGAAGAAGGATGGTAGTTTAAGGTTGTGTATAGACTAGCGTGAGTTAAACCATGTCACTGTGAAAAACAAATATCCATTACCTAGGATAGATGACTTGTTTGACCAACTTCAGGGTGCAGGGATGTTCTCTATTATAGACTAAAGGTCCGGCTACCATCAATTGAGGATTGCGGACCAAGATATACCTAAAACTGCCTTCAGGACTAGGTATGGACACTATGAGTTTACCATCATGCCTTTTGGGTTAACCAATGCACCAGCTGTTTTCATTGACCTCATGAATAGGATTTTTCGACCCTACCTCGATACATTCATAGTTGTGTTCATAGACGATATATTGATCTATTCAAGGAGCAAGGAGGAACATGAGGGATATTTGAGGCTTATTTTACAGACACTTAGGGAGAACCAACTGTATGCAAAGTTTTCGAAGTGTGAATTTTGGTGAGAAAAAGTGTCATTTTTTTTGGGTCATTTCGTCTCTAAGTAGGGTGTGTCAGTAGAACCTGCAAAGATAAAACCTGTGAGTGAATGGCCTACACCAAAGAATGTCACAGATATCAGGAGTTTCTTAAAGACTTCTCGAAAATAACAAAGCCCATGACTAACTTAATGAAGAAAGATTGCAAGTTTAACTGGAATGAGGACAGTGAGAAAGCCTTTCAAACGCTCAAAGAGAGATTAACTTCAGCACCTGTCCTAACCTTGCCTAACGAAAATGAGGGGTATGATGTCTATAGTGATGCGTCAAAGAATGGGTTGGGTTATGTTCTTATGCAAAATGGGAAAGTCATAGCTTATGCATCCCGTCAACTGAAACCATATGAGGTTAATTACCCAACACATGACCTAGAGTTGGCCGCAATTGTCTTTGCCTTAAAAATTCGGACACGTTACCTTTACGGGGTGACTTGTAGAATTTTCACCGACCACAAAAGCCTCAAGTACATCTTCACCCAGAAAGACCTTAATATGCGACAGCGCAGGTGGTTAGAGCTCATTAAGGACTATGATTTAGACATACAATAACATGAGGGTAAAGCAAACGTTGTTGCTTATGCATTGAGTCGAACGTTTAGCCATAGCCTGAACACCTTGGTAGTTGCCGAAAAACTTTGTGAAGAATTTTCTAAACTCAAAATTGAAGTGGTTAATGAAGGGGAAGTGGAAAAGTTATTGAGTGCCCTAACCATCCAACCCAACTTCCTAAATGAAATAAGAGAGGGTCTGCCTGGGGATGTGAAACTTGAGCGGGTCAAAGCGAAACTTAAGGAGGGAAAAACAGAAGGGTTTGAAATCCATGAAGATGGGAGTATACGCTACAAGGGGCGGTGGTGTGTACCGCAAAAATTTGAGGAGTTGAAGCAAAAGATAATGAGTGAAGGTCATAATACGAACTATTCTGTCCACCCAGGGGGGGATAAGTTATATAAGGACCTCAAAAAGATGTTTTGGTGGCCTGGAATGAAGAGGGCAGTAGCCGAGTTTGTTTCCAAATGCCTAACGTGTCAGAAGGTTAAGAGTGAGCACAAGAGACCTCAAGGCAAAATCCAACCTCTAGACATTCCAACATGGAAGTGGGATTCGATGTCCATGGACTTCATCGTAGCCTTACATAGGAGTCAGGGAGGCAATAACACAATATGGGTGATAGTAGACAGATTCACCAAGACTGCGAGGTTTATACCCATGAAAGACACATGGAGTATGGAAGCCCTAGCCAAAGCATACATTAAACATGTCATCCAATTGCATGAAGTACCCTGAGCTCTTTCAAGGGGTAGGTGAGTTACGGGGACGTAACTTTTCTTTTAAGGGGGAAAGAATGCGATAGAATTTCGCGCTTCTACCCTAAAGTTTGTTAAAGTCTGTTAAGTCTGTTATTTATGTGTATTTATCGCTTATGTGACTTGCGAAAACTAGAAAACGCTTGTGAAATATTGGGACTTAGAAGTGCAAAAGATCGTCGTTAAGACTGGCTACCTCAAAGTTTCGGGACGAAACTTCCTTTAAGGGGGGAAGCCTGTAATACTCCGTATTTTTGGGAGTTAGTTTTATAAATAAGAAGATATAAAGAATAAATTTGAAAGTATTTTAGTATTATTTACAGAAAAATATAGTTTGGGTAAGCCTACAGTTATAAATTAAATATACAACCTACTTTTTGTACCTAATTATATTATAATTGGGTTTTGTTTTATTTTCCAAATAAATAAAATAAGAAATCGGAATTTGATTTGGAAACAAATCCTACTCAACCTAGGCTTCTCATGCTATAAATAAGAAAAAGAAAAAAAAAATATTAGAAAACCCTATTCTTTAATCAGCCGTGATTTTGGTTTACCCCAGGAGAAAGTTTTCTCTCTCCTCCTTCTCTCCTACTACGTTCCTTTCTTCTTCTCTCCTCTACTTTTCTCTACTTCTCTCTCCTGCACTACTCTCCTACTCCCTTCCCCAGCGCCGAAATCTGCACCAAGTCGGCCACATTTCGCGGGTCTGCCGGAAGTCCAGCAACTATCGCGAGGTAGTGTCGAACTTGCAGCGCGGTGCTGCAGGAAGAGTCGCGCGCGCGAGGCTTGCGTGATGTGCGTGTGGTGTTCGAGTCGGAGGTTCGCGGCTCGCCGGTGTGCGCGTGGTGGTCGGCGTCATTATGGTCGCTGGTGGTCATTCTCTATCTCTTTTCTTATTAAATTAAATTATAAAAAACTGATTTTGTTATTCTTATGTATCTTTGATTAAGTTTGTAATTATATATAAAGAATAGAATAAGTAAAAGAAATCAGATTTATAATTATGTTTTAGATCTTATGATAATATTATTTCTCGAATCTGATTTTTATAATACTTATATATAGTTGTTTAAGTTTTGTTGTTATGAACAAGTATAATATAAATTAAAAGAAATCAGATTTGTAAACATATTATTCAAACATCATATTTTATATAGTTAGATAAGCTAATTTTATTTAATATTATCAAGGACTTAGCACTGAAATACTTTTATTATTCGATTAGGTCCAAATTTCATAAGCGGAACGTTTCAAGTAGTCAGCGAAGATTCTCCGTTACAAGGTACGTACGCGTTCTAGTTCAATTAGATACGTTAGTATCATGTTAGGTTATGAATTGTTTTATTGGAACCTAAAATCATGATAAGGAACTATTGTATGGTTATGATTGATGAGATTGTTTGGTAACATGAAATCTATTGGAAATTTGTATGTGTTTCCTTGTTATATGACTTGTGAATTGGAATGAATTATTATTGAAATGCGTAATTCTATCGTATCACAAGCATGAAATGAGAATTGGATTGGAATCTTATGATTTATTGTAGTAGCAAGGATATTACAAGATGTTGCCAAAACTAAAGACTTAAGCAATGTACCTAAGAAGGAAAATTAAATGATTATGTGCTTAATGTTGTATGAATGAATATCGTTAAGAAGGATCTTTGGCGATAAACTTGTAGTTGGAATCCCTACAAGTAGTGAACAATGGGGGGATTGTGGGACTTGTTCTACACTCCTACGCAGGCCTACTATGACGACAACATTGTCCTTATAAATTTTGATAACTCAAGTAGGCGGAAGGTTCTGTACGATCTTGGGGGTATGCATACTAAGGTGATGGATGTGGAACGGAACGAAGCCGTATTTACATTCCATCTAATAGACCAAGTTGTCTATTAAGGATTAAGTAGCCCGTATGATTCTAGAAAGATGACGGTGCCCGTTCGATGCCAAATAAATTGTAAAAACGGAATTCAATGTTTTTGTAGTATCATGTTTAGGAATTGTTATTACTCTTCTGTTTATGTTTAGTGTACTATTTAACTGCTTAAATACGTACTCAGCATAGATGATTATTTTTTATTTGTGTTTGCTGGTTGACCTATGATGAACCATTGATATTTCAATGGGGAGCAGATTAGGTATGCTGATGTTGCAGCATGAGTTCGGGCATACAGGGGATACTTTTGATTATAAACTTTTAAAATGTTTTAGTTGAACCTTCGAGAGTTTGTTTATGATTTACTTAGTTAATGGTTTTAAATAAAAAGGGGTCAATGATGATTCCCGAGTTATAGTTTAGTTAACATTTTATTTCTGCTGCAATTTAGTTTTCATTATAAGGAGTAAGTTAATGTTTTAATTTCAATAAGCCTTGCGTTTCACCGCGGCGGTAACACTCCCAAAGTCGATGCAATATAGTTTAGACGTGTATGGATTTTGGGGGTGTTACATTCTCTCTCCTCCTTCAGCTTCTCCATCACCCTATTTTTCCAGATTTTCCCCCCCCCCACCTCATTTATCTTAATGAGACTTAGTATTTAGGTTTAGAAACTCACAATTTCGATTTCGATTCACAAATTTCCAGCACAATCAATTGCAAGAACATGCGCAAAAGACTAGTTCAAATTCAAATTGAAGAAGATGAACCAGCAACAATCGACTAAGAATTTAAATTTGAATCAACATATGCAGATATTTCTTCTTCAAAGAAGAATGTCAGATGAAGATGTAAATTCCATAATCTTTTAGAAGCTTCGTCGAACAATCGAGAATAATCGCTTGCGCATTCGATACCATGTCAAAGTATAAAGATCTTTAGATTAAGAATTTAGAATTTTGAAGAACTCCATAACTGAGCTTGAAGCTCACAGCTTAGAGAGGGGGGTGCTGTGGTGCTTGGGTGGTTAGAATTTCGAAGAACTCCATAACTGGGTAGAGGGGGTGCTGTGGTGCTTGGGTGGTTAGGGTGGGGGTGTGGTATTAGGGGGTTAGGGATTAGGGTTTTGGGGTTAGGGTTAATGACTAACGGAAACTTGACATCGTTAGTCATTAAGGGCATTTCATGCATTTTATTGAAATAGTAAGGTTATCTAGTGCATTTTTTAAACATTAGGGGTACTCTATGAATTTTGAAATACCACAGGGGTACCTGGTGAAAAAACGTTGATTTTTTCATGGTTTTCTTTGATTTGTTTTAGGGTTTTCATTGATTTTTCTCTCTCACCTAGATTCGCCATTCCGGCCACTGCGGCAAGCCACTGATGTTTAGATGCTGCTGTTCACCGTGAATTTTTATCTTCCCATTTTCTTCTCTCATACCTCACTATACGTCTTAGATTAGGTGACATTTTATTTACTAAGTATTTTTTTAAATTAACTGCGCATGTTCTTATTGGAGCTTGATTTCCCTTTTTCTTTTATGTAATTGCAATGAATTGCTATGAACTATGTATGGAGACATCTTTAATTTTGATGATATGTTTCTTCCATGGAGTTCTGTCACATATGTGTTTTTAAGTTTTGAACATTTAATTTACAGGACACATAGCAGTGGTGATTTCAAGTCTCTTTGTTTGAGATACATAGATTACTTTTGCTCATGAATTTGAATTCATTATAGTTTGTGTTTAGTGCATGTGTGCCTTGAAATTGAATGTGCTGATGCTTTGTGATGGAGAGTTTAAGTTCTGATGCAAATACCTTGTGTGCCTGATATTGAAGACTTCACCTTTCAAAAGGGCAATCCATTATCATCTACAAAAGGCAAGTGCCTGAGTGTTGCACATGAGTCAGTTTGTTGCTTGCGTTTCATATATGTTAAAAAATGACTCTTCATTTTGCTGTCATATTCTTTATATTCTTGAATGCTCTTGAAATCTCTTCATGAATAATCTGTCTGAATCGTTCCTCCTTCTTTCTTGGTAATTTTCTACGTTCAATAATCCTCCATAACAACAAAGAAGGACATTGCGGCTTGCAGATGCAGTTTCTTTTCAAGGTGGTTTGGTTGATAAAATCCATATTTGACATGAAATTATTACTTCAGGACTAGTTGATTTAGGTGGGCCTCTAATAATTTGGGTGAAGGTTCTTGAAGGGATCTGAAACATGAGATCTTCTGAAGATGCACTAGTAAACTCTGTTGGATGTAAGAAGGCTGGAAGTACTCTTCCCATGAAAGTATATGCTTTTAACTTACATGCTCTTTACTTTAGGAAGCCTTCATTCATATAATTTGAACTGTCATTTCCAGCATTTATGGATTCAGATGACCGATATATGGGTGATGGCTTTTTGTTTCTCGATCTGTGCAATACCACAGTTTTTGTTTAATATATCATGAAGCATATGTCGTATTATCATCTGCCAATTTATAGTGTGATGAATTGAAAATTAAAGTTGTTGAAGATTCCCACTGAAGAAAATTATTATAGTATGTCAAATTGTGTTCCTTGTGTTCCTTGAATTGCTTGCTAATTTGTACTTCGCTTGTTTCTCTACGATTGTCATGGTTGACTTTTTACTCACAATAAGAAAGTTAAAAATTAGTGATTGGTATAAAGGTATGTGGAGTAATGCATTAAACACACAGAGAGATAAAGATTCACCATGACAATCACATATTATTGTCCTTCCTGTGTTGGTTTATTTCTGATCATATATTCATGTCAAAGAAAAGTGACTCCAATGTTGTTTGAAGATGAATGTGAGTTTGTTTCTTCTATGACATTGTACTTTTAGCTACGAACTGTATCAATGAGGATTTGACCATTGAAAGCAGTCATCTTGGTATCAAGGACTGCATCTTGCTTCTATTCTAAGGTGGACCCAAGAAGGATTGTGGATATGTGGTATGTATGCAAAATGAGAACAAAATGAGAAGATTTTCATATTGCTTTTATTCTAAGGTTTCTTTTTACTTGTTAGTACTTGGGAATGATGTCTTTGCTGCTTAATCTGCATGTCCTAGTGTGCCAAGTGGAACCCCTTCTTTCTTCATTCTTGGCTTTGTGGTGCTTTTACTTCATTGTTCCCTTTAGATTTAGTGTTTTCCTGTTGAACACAAATCAGGTAATGTCATTCTATGTCAAACATCATTTATAATTCATTGCACTTGCTTTGTATTTATGTTCTAGGAGCGTGTTTGGAAGATAACAGCTGCTGCTCACATTTAATTTCACTTACTTCGTCTACCATTTGATTTCGAGAAATTAGATTAAGAACTAACCTTGGAACAAAGAGTCAGTTGGGGTTCTCTCTTCTCATCTCTGACTCTCTAAGGCATTATATATATATATATATATTTAATTGACGCACGAGATACTCGCTCAAATCTAATTAAAAGTGTATATATAATATATCTTTTTTGATGCAGGGATGTAATTCATCTGATCTGCAAGCATCTAGAGCTTTTTCGTATATGTCAAGCAAATATTACAAAGATCTTGGTGTCACTTTCTTTTGATCAATGTGACATGGAGCTTGAACTAGTCCTAGTTGTTGAAAACAAATTACATCGACTTCTATTCTCTGCTGAGTCGGAACATAAGGTACTTATCGGTACCTTAAGTTTCTTGAAAGAGATTCATATACGATGATAATTGGTTGCTCGTGCTGTATAAATGTTTAGCTGGCATTAGTAAAATGGACTTGCCAATCAGAATAACTCAGACAACGAACTTGATATATGTTCGGTTCAGGATACCTAGGGAAGTATCGGAAACTATGGGGGAATTTCGTCCTGTTTCAATCTTATTCTTTTCCTCACATGACATACATATTTTGTGTATCTTTCAAATGCGAAATTTATTTATTAATTTTATGGATGGATTTTGGTTTCGATCTAAATTTGGTTCAAGGGTTTAAATCTGCTTCCTGAATTTGATACATAATTGAATGAATTATATCATGTATACACAGGTATTGCACCACATAATGGATAATCTCTTAGCTGGCATTAGTAAAATGGACTTGCCAACCAGTGAAAACTCATATAACGAACTTGATATATGTTCTGTTCAGGATATCTAGGGAAGTATTGGAAATTATATGGGTATTTTGTCCTGTTTCAATCTTATTCTTTTCCTCACATGACATAAATCTTTTGTGTATCTTTCAAATGCGAAATTTATTTATTAATTTTATGGATGGATTTTGGTTTCGATCTGCTTCCTGAGTTTGGTTCAATGGTATAAATCTGCTTCCTGAATTTGATACATGTTTTGAATGAATTATATCATGTATACACAGGTATTGCAGCACATAACAGATAATCTCTTATCTTTTACATTCAAGCCTGAAGATTTGTAGTGTTCTTTCTTTCGTTATGTTTCTAGGGAGCTTCTTGCTTGTGCAGCAATTCGACCAGTGTTGAACTTGGCCAACCGAAGGTACTGAAGGAAATTGATCATAGTTTTGTTTACATGAGTATTTTAGAAAGGCCTCACTCTTTTAGCAGTGTATACCATTCCCCATTTTGGATAGGATCTTCAATGGATTGTTCTTTGTTTTTTGGGTTAATGATCATGAATGTATCAACTTTAGTTGATTATCAATTATTATTTGAATATTTTCTATAGGTTTATTAATGAAAGAATTGAATAAGCAGTGATGTTTGTTAATTCTTCAATAGTTATTGCGGAATAAAAAGAGAGTATACTCAAGATAGTAGTCTAATTGTGTTATAGTAGTCTATTTGTTCTGTTCGTTGACTAGTTAGACTATGATGAATGCTAAAGCTCAATTGTTTATTTATTTATCTGATTTATGGTCACAAATGATAGAACTAAAACCCTTAATTTTTTACTCTTCAAACCCACAAATCTTCCCCTGTTCGTTAATACTACACTGTTGGTGGTGCTAAAGCTCAATTCTTTATTTACTTCACTGGTGTTGTGGTTGCTGCCTTTGTTGTTGCATGCTTTAGTTTTTCTCTCTTCTGGTTTGGTGTTTTCCTTACTCATTTGCTGCTGCCACTGCTCTTCTTCTCTGTGACGCGTGGATATTAGTCGCTTTAGCCTTTGCGCATTCTTGTTGCGGGCGGTCTTTGTCGTCGCCAAGCTTCAATGATTGATGCTGCTCCTTTGATGGTGCTGCCAAAGTTCTTGCTGTAGTGCAGCAGCAATCTGCAAGGTTTTACTCTTAATTGACTATAAAGTGATTCCTTTTATTCGATTTTGTTTAATTTTCTTAATTTCTTATTATACTTCGATTCGTTCTGAAATCCAGTGTGGTTCTTCGGTTCATCGAAGGTTAATATCTCGTATTTCAGGTAAAAAAATCTTGCGTTTGTTTTTGAATTATTTTTAGAAGTTGTAAATTCTTAATTTAGTAATTATCTTTCTTTTTTCTTTCCTTGTATGTTTAACTTTTGAGTTTAGACCGTGGGAAATATGTATATTGTAAATGCTCCCATAATGTTCTGTTGAACTTCTTTCCTTGCTTTTTTTGGTTGGGTGTGGTTTAGGTTGTTGATTGTCGTGTTTGTGGTGATCAGGACTTGGTACGTCGCTTTGCTTTTGTAGGATTACTGATTAAGGTAATTACTTTAGCCTGAATTTAGCTTGACGAAGGTCAGTTCTGCACTGACTGCAGTTTGTAATTTCTCCTTGTACAAGTGTTTTGAGTATCGAAACAAGCTTCAGTTTTGGCACATTAACTATTATTAAAGACTTTTATGAGGTTTGAGTTGTCATATTAGATGTTTTCAAAACAAATTAACTAACACTCTCATGCCAACAAAACCTAGATCAATGTTGCCATATTTATTTTAATGTGGAAAGGTTCTTGTCATTAGATGTGTGATATGAAAACAGAACTGTTGCTACTTCATAACATATAAAAGTGATGCATACCCTTGTTACCTAGTTAGTTCTTAATTTGTTTGGATTTGGAATTTGTATTATGGAATTAGAAAATGAGAACTTTGAATCTAGATACTCCTTAGTTTCAACTATTAACTTTGTGGATTGGGAAATGGCTTAAGTATTATCTAGTTGTTCGTGTTTTTCTAATTAAAAGTTGCATCTTGTTGTATCAACTAAGTAAAATATTCACTTCGTGGAATTGGAAATGGTTGTGTTAAGTATATGTGTTTCAAGGTTGTGTGTAGTGGGTACTCTTTAGTTTCTAGGCTTGAAGACCTTTTACTCATGCTGCTGGCCAGCAGGGGTAGCAGGTCTGAATTTTTTTTTTATTAAAAAATCTCAAATGCTCCGGTTGTGTAGGAAAACCGGAGCACTTGTGGTAACAAATGCTCCGATTATTCCTTAATAACCGGAGCATTTGAGCTTTTTTTATTCGTAAAAAAGCTCAAATGCTCAGGTTTTTCAAAAAACTGGAGCATTTAAAAAAATAAATTCTCCAGTTTACAACCGGAACATTAGTAAAATACTCAAATGCTCGTATGACATCTGCTACGGGTCAAATACAGAGCATTTGTGTCTTTTTGTTTATTTAGTAACATGCCACCAAAGATTAGTCTTTTGTTTATTTAATGAACCGACATGGATTAATTATAGATTGCATTAATATACTATGTCGTTGTTTATTTGCATAAAACTTGGCATGAATCGATATTAAGTAGCGGTCATCAATGGACGAATTTGATTCCTGATCTTATTCGTACCCTCACCCCCGAACTCAATCTATGGTTTATTGACCATTAATGGAGTCATGATGGGGAAATCGACATTAGATAAGTCCTTGAGTTGTCCCTACGATTTCCCAATATCCAATTAGGTTTATGAGTCTTCCATTAGAGACTTGTTGGCGACTTCTCTCTATTTCAAAATATTTTTAATACAGAACCTTTACGATGAGGTAGTCAAATATGCTCTCATTCTGCATAGGCGAATAAAAACACGCCTACAATTTGGCGACTCTTCTGGGAAGGATTTTAAAAAAATTAATTTTTGTAAATGAGTGGTTAAAACTCGGAAAATACGATTTATACTTGTTTTATGCTTTTAAATAACATTACCGTTTTGCTTATGCATGGCTACTGATTTAAGCCACCATAAGGACAATCATTCCTGCCTCATTAGCGCATGTTCTATGCGTGAGGTCACTCTCGGGGGGTTTATACTTTGTCCGTCCGAAAGCTTCCCGAGTGATAGTGTTGAATCTTTGTCATAAGCAAACCTACCCAACCATGGCATTGTTCTCTTGTTCCTGACTTGAGAACTAGAGTGCGTCTTACACATGGTGTAGACATATAATCGTGTCTCCCCATTTAAGGGACCAATGATGAAACATACCGCGGTCTTAATTGGTCTGACCCAAGGGCAGAGCAGTCTGAAAAGCCAAAACTATTTTAAAAGTGTTAAAATTTATTAGTTATCCATGATAATTAACTGTATTTTGAGCTTATAAATAATATTTTGAGCCTAGTTCTTTGAAAAACCCAATTAACTGTTTAATAATAAATAATTATTTTATTTAAAAAAAATAAATATTTTCAAAGATATTTTTATAATTAAAATCGGATTTTATCCCGTAAAATAAAATTTTCGGAGTTAAAAGATAAAAGAAAATCGTTAAAACGTGTTTTATAAAAAAAGCCGTCAAAACATGTCAAAAGTAAGGCGCACCAACGTGCGCCTAGCCCACGAATGTGCGCCAAGTGCACAGGCCAAGCTATGTCAGGTGCACCAATGTGCGTCTGACACGTGGCCCTGCGTGTCACACAGAGTCGTGCGCCTGGTGCACTCCTTTGTGTGATGCATAGGCTGGCTATTCTATCTTTTTAAAGCGTGTGCCACGTGTACAAAACTGATTGGGCATGTTGCGTCAGGTGCACCAATGTGCGCCTGACACGTATAATTGTGCTTCACACGGAGACGTGCGCCTGGCGCACTCTCTGCGTGACGCTCATATTTTGTTTTCTTATAAATAGGTGTGATTTTCCGAATTAGACGAACGGTTTTCTCATATAATTTTCATACGACTATACACTTCGAACTCTACGAATATACTTACGTATCCTCTCTAATAACTTTCATATTTTCAAAAAACACATACAAACAAAACACATACTTTCATACATACATACACATTCATATTTTCAGGCTTCACGATTGCTCGTCCTTGAATAAATTCATTATGTTTTTTGAAGTTACTAATAATTTCTTTTATGATGTTGATCTTTAATAATCCATAAAAAAATCGTTCCTTCGTATATTCTAATCTCTTTCTCTCTTTTTATTTATTATTATATACATTGTTATGATTGTCCTTCATGCCTTTTCATCACCCACATGTTATTATTGCTAATCAAAGATCTGAAGAACTGTTCTAATATTAATCCAATAATTTGGACAACCTGTTAGGTTCCCTGTAATTTTGATTGCATAATAACATATCACTAAAAAATAGTCTTTTATGTGTTTCTTGAACCAACCTAGATTCAATTATTTTTAAAGTGCATGAAAATAATATTTGGTTATTCTATTGTATAAAAATTGACATGAATCAATATTGAGTAGAGACTGGCAATGGGCGAATATGGTTCATTATGACCGTGTTCATTGACCATCTATGGAGTGAGGACGGGGAAATCTACATTGGATAAGTCCCTAACTTGTCCCGACGGTTTTCCAATATCTAATTAGGTTTATGAATCTTCCTGTAAAGAGTAGTTGACGACTTCTTTCAATTCAAAACGTATTTAATAAAACCTTAACAATGGTGTAGTCAAATACGCGCTCACACCGCGTAGGCGAAATAAGAACACGTCTACAATTTAGCGACTCCACTGGAAGGATTTAAAAAAAAAATTAATGAGTGGGTGAAACTCGGAAAATACGATTCATAATCTTTTTATGCTTTAGAATGACATTACGGTTTTGCATATGCATGGCTATTGTTTAAGCCACCATAAGGACAATATACCTTGCCTCATTAGCGCATGTTCTATGCGTGATGCCACCCCGGGGGGTTTGCGGTTTGTCCTACCAAAAAGCTTCCTGAGCGATAGTGTTGGATCTTAGTCATAAGCAAATCTACCCAACCATGGCATTGTTCTCTTGTTCCTGACTTGAGAACTAGAGTGCGTCTGACACGTGGCCACCTCTTTAAGCAGAGGTCTGAAGCGTGGGATCAATCTCTTAGTCATGGACCCTTTCAGACTTAACCTAAACCTAGTCATAGTTTCAAACATAGAACTGGACTTTAGGGTGAAACTTTTGCATACATGTTACATGACATTTGCTTGTGATTGCAATTTTGCCTGTTATTAGCTTGTCAAATTGTCATTGTTATGCGTCATACCTAAAATCGCGTATAAAAAAACAATAAAAGATCGTCAATTGTCTAAAACCTCGCCTAAATCCCCGAAAAACATTTCGGGGGAGCAGTGCGCCAAGCCCATTAAGTTGCGCCTGGCGCACCGCTCCTGCGCCAGACGCACGGCTGTGTGTCGCACGCAGCAATGTTGCATGGCACACAGTCTCTACATAGCATGGTTTTCATCGAATTAGTCGTCGTGGTGGTCGATCCGATGTTCGGTCCGTCTGCATTCGCGTAAAAGCATGGTCATTCTATGGGTCTCACCTAATTAAAAAATATCAGTCTTTTCATGCATGGTCGAGTCTGTCCTAAAAAAAAGGTGAATCTAGAAAAGTGGTCATGGTAGAGTTAGAATAGTCATGCATGTCTACCTCCTCCCTGCTACCCAACTAATCTTCCCTATCAATTCTACCAAATTATATTCAACCAATTTCAAAACTTACATTTTTCAGAATCAATCCTACACCCATGTCTATTCTACCTTTTTCAAGAAGCATTTACTAATCATCATCATACAAGACTTTTACAAAAATATTTTCGAAATTAATCCATCATCTTTTCCTAACAAAATATTAAAAAAAACAAGGGGTTCCTTTCAAAAACGGATTTCGAAAATTGTATGCCTAGTCCAAACACCTTCATTCAATACAATCCAATCAACCCAATGTAATCCGTTTGCATTCATTGTTAGGCCCATATGCATTAGAGTCCATTTTGCATTCATTTTAGGCCCGTCAAAATTTGAGTCCATACATTCACTAGCATTAGAGTCAATCTTAGGCCCATATAAGTCTAGTTCATGTCAAAATCTATGCCCATTTGCATCTTTATGTGCTTTGTCAAGCCTAGTCCAAGTCTTATATTCCTAGTCCATTCCAAGCTAAGTCTAATTCTAATCCAATTAAAATCTTAGGTCCATTTAGGCCCAATTTATTCCCTAGGTCTAGTTTGCATCTCTATGTAAACCCTACTTAAGTCTTAAGACTATAAAAGTTCATTCCCTAGGTCTAGTTTGCATCTCTATGTAAACCCTAGTTAAGTCTTCGGACTA
Source organism: Beta corolliflora (assembly GCA_947648045.1). NCBI lineage: Eukaryota > Viridiplantae > Streptophyta > Magnoliopsida > Caryophyllales > Amaranthaceae > Beta > Beta corolliflora. The sequence continues at coordinate 468,438 of CANSZD010003585.1, forward strand.
TCAAAGTTCTTTCCCTATGTATAGTTTGCATCTCTATGTAAATCCTAGTTAAGTCTTAGGACTATAAAAGCTCATTCCCTAGGTCTAGTTTGCATCTCTATGTAAACCCTAGTTAAATCTTAGGACTATAAAAAGTTCATTCCCTAGGTCTAGTTTGCTTCTCTATATAAACCCTAGTTAAGTCTTAGGACTATAAAAGTTCATTCTCTAGGTCTAGTTTGCATCTCTATGTAAACCCTAGTTAAGTCTTCGGGCTATAAAAGTTCATTCCCTAGGTCTAGTTTGCATTTCTATGTAAACCCTAGTTATGTCTTAGGACTATAAAAGTTCATTCCCTTGGTCTAGTTTGCATTTCTATGTTAACCCTAGTTAAGTATCAGACTATAAAAGTTCAACCCTAGGTCTAGTTCGCATCTCTATGTAAACCCTAGTCAAGTCTTCAGACTATAAAAGATCAATTCATTTCCTAGGTCTAATTTGCATCTCTATGTGAACCCTAGTTAAGTCTTCGGACTATAACAGCCCAATCCTAGGTTTAGTTTGCATCTCCATGTAAGCCCTAGTCAAGTCTTCGGACTATAAAAGATCAATTCATACCCTTAGGCCTAGCCTGCTTGCTCTCGTGTAAGTTCAAAGTCTAGTCCATTCTGCTTGCATAGTCCAGTCCAGTCCAGTCCAGTCCATATCTGCATATGCATATAGTTAGGCCCATGTCAGCATCATGGTCAATCCCCATACTAGTCCAAAACCCATAATCATTTCTAATCCTCCATTTCAAATGCATTTCCCACTTCCATTCCCCATCTCCATTTCCATTATTTATTCCTCATCTCCCATTTCCCATTTCTCCATCCCTCATTTTCATTTCTCATTTCGAAATTGATTTCTAAAACCTACAAGTGAGGTCCACTCAATTCTGTTCATGACTAGTCGAGAGATTACAACGTTAGAAACGCCTAATGGAGGAACAAATGTGAGCCTACTCTATGGCTCATCAAGTGCACTATCACCACCCCGACTTCATTTAGAGTCATGAGATTACTTTTTGACCGCCTTCACAATAGAGGCACGATCACTTCTATAGGGTCTACTCCGAACACTGCACCTAAAAGAAAATTTAAAATTTTTTACTGCCTTCACAATAGAGGTGCGATCACTTCTATAGGGTCTCTCTGAACCCTACACCTAAAAGAAAATTCAAAAGGTGCAACCTATATTTCTACTTCGAAGTCCAACAGAACAATGAACATCTGACATCTAGTGTCAAATACCATCACTATGCTGCGAAATATGGTTGATGACAACAGACTTCTAATGCTTGCTACAACGAGAAGCAGCATCAGCAATAACCCTTCTGCGCAGTGTATCAACAATTCAAAGGCTTAGTCTTTTATTTCTAGTATCTTATGATGAGTCAGAGAGTTCTTACCCTAAGCCATTTCTGTCATTTCCCATCGAGTCTATGTCACTATAGGACTTCATCTATTATAGCCTTTCCAATTTCATTTCATTTTACTTTTCTTTTGATTTTCATTGGCCTTTCACCATCATTTATGCTTCGAATTTGATGATGAAACCCAAATCATATTATTTCTAATGACTTTGATTAATAAAAAAAAAGAAAAAAAGAAAAAAGGACATACTTTGGATCATGAGTTATTCCCCCTCTTCCCTCCATCATCCATAAACCGTCATCTCCATTAGCCAAAGAATCCTTTCATATCAAAACGCCATAAATATCCTTCAAACCTTCCAATACCCAAAACCATAAAAACTTGTGTGCAAGTCTCACTACATAAAAAAATCAATGCCAGGCAATAAAAAATAAAGTGAAAAAAATCAAAGTGCGAAAAAAAGGCAAAAGAAAATGCACAAGACAAAAAGAAAAAAAATGCAAAAAAGAAAAAAGCCAAAGGCAAATAAAAAAGTCAAGCTATGGGGCTTGCACACAAGTTCAACCCTATTCAAATCCCTTCGGTCCATCAAAACCTTAGCATCAACCTCTCAACCTTTCATTTTCAACCATAACTCCTTTTTCAAAGTATGTCCAAGCCTGCTAGGTAGAAAACCAGAAAGGGCGGCCAAGCTAGGCAAAAGTTAGGGCACAAAAAAAAATTAGATCCAGAATTACGAATGGTCTGATTCCACAAGGATACGTAGGAATCCTCATCTCGAGGTCCGGCCGCTTCAATAAAATAAATTAATCAAGGTCTAATGATTTGACTTTCTAGCACTCAGGAGCATACTCTTTCTAGATCCCGACATAGACTCGAGTATGAACCTAGCCTCGTCAAAGCCTTTTCCCACCTACATTAATTTAAGTTACAAATTTAAATTTTTTTTTTCAATCCAAACTCTCTTTGTCCCTGAAGGACTCTCCGACAATTCCATGATTTCTGGCGATATTTGACTTCGCCTGTATCAACTCCTCAAAGAAGAATCCCCAGTGAAAACTTTGAACGATTCAAGACAGATAAACAAGGCTCAAGCCTAATTCAAGACAAGCTTACCCAAAGTGGGGGCTTCCTATATGTGGTGATTCCTCCAAATCAAATCAAACTCCCGAAAAGTTGTAATCTGCGGACCTCGTTTACGGACCCTGATTATTTACAAAAAAATAGTTTTCGAAAATCATTCTATCTATATCTGGTCATTCCATCATTCTACAAATCTAGATCTCCCAGCCTTGCAAAACCCTGACCTTGCATTGCATTTCATGCATCCTAGTCTTGCATAACTCTGACCTTGCATGACGTGTCATCTTCCTTAGCATTGCATAACCTTAATCGCATAGCATCTTATGCATCCTTAGAGAGTCTAAGTTTGCATTATTGCATCATTATGTGCCTTATCTGAGTTGTTTGCACCTATCTGCTAACATCTTTCCATGCAGGTGTAGGCGTGGATTTTTGATTCCTTTAATGCCTACACGCGGTGTGAGCGCGTTTATTTGACTACCCCATTGTTAAGGTTTTATTAAAAATACGTTCTGAAGTCGCCAACAATTCTTTAGAGGAAGAATCATAAACCTAATTGGATTGATACAGAAGGGACATCTTAGGGACTTATCCAATGTAGATTTCCCCGTCATGACTCCATAGATGGTCAAGAACCAAAAAGTGAGTTCGGGGGTGAGGGTACAATATAGTCAGGAAATATATTGCCCATTGCTGGTCTCTACTAAATACCGATTCATTACATATTTTATGCAAAAGAATAATCATATAACGTTTTAATACACCCTAAAAATATTAGTCTAGGTTGGTTCAGAAAACATATAAAAAGACTAATTATGTAGTGACAAGTTATTATGCAATCATATTACAAGGTTCCTAGCAGGTTGTCCAAATTATCTGAATTAGTTAGAACATTTATTTAGGTCTTGATTAACAATAAATACAAGGTGATAAATATTGCAATCAGACATGAAAAATAATATGTTCATAAAAAATAAATAAAAATATGAAAATAAAGTACCGCAGGGAGTTAGTATAATATGTACAATACTTACAGTCGCAAGGACGAGTTAACAATCTACATCATGAATAGAAAGTTAGTAACTTCAATAAAATAATAAAGATAAATAAAGTATATAAAAAATAAAATAAAGGTGGTTAATTTAGTTGACCCTCAGAAATTATACCACCGTCCAGGGTCGTTGATTTGTACGGATCTTGGATCGAAAATTGTACGAGTCTTTAAAAAAAGTTTTATATTTGTCTTGTGTTATATGGTGCGTCAAACAAAGACTGGTTCTTGGTTTTGTGAGAGAGTATGCGTGGATAGCAATTGATGATGTACTGTGATGATTGGATGATGATTAGGAGTAAGGGAATTAATTTGCTGTAGGTTTTTGGGAATAAAGTGATGTTGGTGATGATATTAGGCGTGTGAAAATTAGGGAGTGTATGGGAGATTGATGATCTTGGAATTAGATGGCGGTGAATTAATATCAGGGAGGTGTTAGAAGTGGGATGATCACGATGTGGCGATGATGTTGTAGGAGGTGAGATGAATTAGCTAGAAATCAATCAGGGAGGTGGAGTATTAGTACGAGGAATTAGAGTTGAAAGCTAGGAGGAAAGTCAGGCGAAAGAATTAAGAGTAGCTGTAGGCCGTGAGATGAGAGTTGTATGGTGAATTATATATAGGTTTAGGGTGGTTGAAATGCAATAGGTTTCTGAAAACAATTGGGTTTCTTAAAAGATTTTTATAAAATAGTTAGATAAAGATTTTTGAAAAGAGTTAGATAAGAGATATTTAAAAACACTTGGGAAAAAGATGATTTTTCGTAAAAGATATTTTTATTAATAAAACTAATCAATGTAATTAATTAATTCTATTAATTAAATTGGGCTAGAAAAGAGGTTTCATAAAATTGAATAATTGTAAATTTGCAAAAATGAAATGATATATGGGAAAAAGAATCATGGGCTATTGTCCCGCTTCAAGGCAATTGTAATGAGCAATTGTCCCGCTCCAAGGCTGCATGGTGTAGAGCTTTTGTCCCGCTCCAAGGCGATTGTAATGAGCTATTGTCCCGCTCCAAGGCTATTGTTGTAGTTGATTCACATAGTAGCAAGGTTGCATTTTTGCCAGCTTCTGAAAGTTCGTTTAATTATCGCGGGTAATGTCATAACCAACATTTGAATGCATTTGGGAATTAGGTGTGTGGGCTCCACATGGCTAAGAAGCCCCCAAGCGTGCTGTACAGGACTGTGCGCCAGACGCACAGGCCTGCACTTGGCGTGGTATGCTACGCTGGACGCAGATTGTTGTACGTGACACAACGTTGTCGGTGCGCTGGACGCACCATGTATATAGCACTTGTCTTCTGTTGTTAATTTGTAGGGGTCTGCAGACCTTGGCGGAATATAGCTCATATAGAGCCGTTTAATGTTGGGTACCTGCGAATACATATAACACACAGATATACAGACAATAACTAGGGGACATGCATGTGTCCCGTGATGTGGGTGCTAGTGTATGGATAGGAAAAGACTTGACCTATAAAGAGTGACCTCTAGTACTCTAGACTTAAAGGTGCTATCGTGTGTGCATACGTGTGTGTGTATGTGTGACTCGATGATTGACGCTAGAATCCCATGGCTAAGGACGAAGGATGCAATGCTTTGACACAATGTTTGGACGATGCAGATATGTAATGCAAATGTAGAGATATGACACTAATGCAGAGGTATGACACTAATGCAGATGATTTGATTGTTCCATTAGAAGCTTCAAATTTTCGTTTTTGAAAACTGTTTTTGAAATAGGAGAAATGGAAAGCCCCAAGGATGATCCTTGTAAGTACCTCTATAAACTTTCATCTGAGTCTTAAGCCTTAAACCCTTCAACCTGTCATTAAACCTTAACTCCTTTTTCAAGGTATGTCAAAGCCCGCTTTCTTTGATTTTGTTTTTTTTTTCTGATTTATGGGTTCAAGGTTCAACGAAAAAAAGATCGAGGCTTGGGTCAGTTTTTGGTTCGAAGGATTCAAAGAAGAACTCGAAAAAAAATCGAGTCTTGGTTCGAGGTCAGATTGGTTTTCGGCTTTTTTTCAGATTTTGGTAGAGAGAATTTTCAGATTTGGGCTCTTGATACCATGTTAAATTTAGTACAATTTCCGTCCCCCTTCTCATTCATCAATAGAATATATTAATACAACCTAAGCAGAGAGTCCTACTTCATCACTAATTAGGAATAACAATCTTATTCCTAATACATAACCTAAATAGAGTCCTAACAAAGATGTCCCTTCCGTTTCAATCCAATTAGGTTTATGATTCTTCCTCTAAAGAATTGTTGGCGACTTCAAAACGTATTTTTAATAAAACCTTAACAATGGGGTAGTCAAATAAACGCGCTCACAACGCATGTAGGCATTAAAGGAATTCAAAAATCCACGCCTACAATTTGGCGACTCCACTGGGGAGGATTTTAAAAAATTAATTTTTTTAAATGAGTGGGTGATACTTGAAAAATACGATTCATTCTTATTTTTATGCCTTTGAATAATATACAGTTTTGCATATGCATGGCTATTGTTCAGCCACCATAAGGACAATCTACCTTGCCTCATTAGCACGTGTTCTATGTGTGAGGTCACCCCCGAGGGGTTTGCGCTTTGTCCTTCTAAAAAACTTCCTAAGCGATAGTGTTGGATCTTAGTCATAAGCAAACCCACCCAACCATGGCATTGTTCTCTTGTTCCCGACTTGAGACTGGCATGCGTCTTACACTTGGCCACCTCTTTAAGCAGGGGTACGAAGCGTGGGATCAATCTCTTAGTCATGGACCCTTTTCAGACTGAACCTAAACCTGGCCAATAGTTTCAAACATAGAACTGGACTTTATGCTAGAACTTTTGCATCCATGTTATATGACATTTGCCTGTGATTGCAATTCTTGTCTGCTATTATTCTGTCAAATTGTCATTATTATGCGTCGTTCCTAAAATCGCGTCTAAAAACAAGAAAAATTCATCAATCGGCCAATTCGTCACCAAAATCCCCGAAAAACGTGCGGGGAGTAGTGCGCCAAGCGCATTAATTTGCCCCTGGCGCACCATTCCCGCGCCAGACGCACGGCTGTGCGCCGCGCGCAGCAATGCTGCGCGGCACGCAGTCTGTGCATCGCACGCTTTTCGTTAATTTAGCCGTCGTAATTGCCAATCCTATATTCAGTCCTATGTTTGGCTATCTGCATCCGCGTAATACATGGTCATGCTAAGGGTCTCACCTAATTAAAAAAGGTCTTTTCATGCAAGGTCGAATCTATCCTAAAAAGTACACCTAAAATGGTCATTGTAGAATTAGAGTTGTCATGCATGTCTACCTCTTCCCATTTCATCCCTGCTATCCCTGTCAATCTTACCTTACCATATTCAACAATTTCAAAAATTACATTTTTTTCCAAAAATCAATCCTACACCTTCCTCTATTCTACCTTTTTCGAAAATATTTACTAATCATCATCATAACACCACGACATTTCAAAAATATATTTTTCAAAATTAATCCATCATCTTTTCCTAACGAAAGATAAAACAAGGGGTCCCTTTCAAAAAATAAATTTCGAAAATTCTAAACCCAATCCAAACACCTTCAATTCAATCCAATCCAATCCGATCCAATCCAATTAATCCAATCCACTAGCATTGAGTCGATCTTAGGCCCATATAAGTCTAGTTCATTTCAAAATCTAGGCCCATCTGCATCTTTATGTGAAGTCTAGTCCAAGTCTATCCTTAATCAATTCCAATCTAAGTCTAAGTCTAGTCCAATCCAATTCTTAGGTCCATTTAGGCCCAATTCATTCCCTAGGTCTAGTTTGTATTATATGCAAACCCTAGTCACTCTTCGGACTATAAAGTCAGTCTATGGACTATAAAAGCCCAGTCTTAGGACTATAAAAGTCAGTCTACGGACTATAAAAGCTCAGTCTTAGGACTATAAAGTCAGTCTACGGACTATAAAAGCTCAGTCTTAGGACTATAAAGTCAGTCTACGGACTATAAAAGCTCAGGCTAAGGACTATAAAGTTAGTCTACGGACTATAAAAGGACAGTTTTAGGACCATAAAAATTCCCTACATCTTGTCTACATTGTTCAGTCTTAGGACTATAAATTTTCCCTAGGTCTAGTTTGCATTGTAAACCCTAGTCAGTCTACGGACTATAAAAGCTCAGTCTTATGACAATAAATTTTCCCTAGGTCTAGTATGCATTATGTGTAAACCCTAGTCAGTCTACGGACTATAAAATCTTAGTCTTAGGACTATAAATTTTTCCTAGGTCTAGTTTGCATTAAATGTAAACCCTAGTCAGTCTTCAAACTATAAAAGTCAGTCTTAGGACTATAAAAGTTAGTCTTAGGACTATAAAATTTCCCTACGTCTAGTTTGCATTATATAAGTTCAGTCTTAGGACAATAAAATTTTCCTAGGTTTAGTTTGCATTATATGTAAACCCTAGTCAGTCTACAGACTATAAAAGTCAAGTCTACGGACTATAAAAGTCATCCCCTAAGTCTAACCACCTTTATTTGTCTACCGAGCTTTGAGTCTAGTCTGCTTATTGTAAGTGCAAAGTCTAGAGCTCAGCAAAATCCAATCATTCAGTCTGCTTGCATAGTCCAGTCCAGTCCATGTCTGCATTTGCATCTAGTTAGGCCCATGTCTCCATCATGGTCAAGTCCATACTAGTCCAAAATCATACCCATCTCTAATCATTTCCCATTTCATCTCCATTTCCATTTCCATTTCAATTCCCATTCCTCATCTCCATTTCTCATTTCGAAAACATTGTTTCTTAAAACTTACAAGCAAGGTCCACTTGATTCTGTTCATGACCGATCGAGAGATTACAACTTAGGAGTGCCTAAAGGAGGAACAAAATGTGAGCCTACTCTAATGCTCATCAATCATACTATCACCACCCCGACTTCATTTAGAGTCATGAAGATTACTTTTGACTGCCTTCACAATAGAGGCGCGATCACTTCCATAGGTTCTACCGCCTTCACGTTAGAAGCGTGATCACTTCTATAAGGTTACTCTGAACCCTGCACCTAAAGGATAATTCAAAAGGTGCAACCTACATTTCTACCGTGAATTCCAACAGAACAATGAATATCTGACATCTAGTGTCATACACCATCAATGCGCTGCGAAACATGATTGATGACAATATACTACTAATACTTGCTACAACGAAAATCAGCGTCACCAACAACCCCTTCGGCGCAGTGCATCAATAATTCATCATGCTTAGTCTTTTATTTCTGGTTTCCTAGGATGAGTCAGAGAGTCCTTACCCTAAGCCATTTCTTTGCTTTTCCATCGAGTCTATGTCACTATAGGACTATCTATTATAGCCTTTCCCCTTTCATTTCATTTTATTTTTATTGTTATTTTCATTGGCCTTCCATCATTTTATTTATGCTTCTAATTCAATGATGAAATTTAAATCACCTAATGAACATGACTAATAATAAAAAAAAAGGAGATCTGAAATTAAAAAAAAAGGACATACTTTGGATCAGGAGTTATTCCCCTCTCCCTTCCATTACCTTTCATAAGCCATCCTCATACAACTACGGAAAACCAAAAATCCTTCAAACCATCATCTCCATAAACCAAACAATCACTTCAACATCAAAGCTCCACGAACATCCTTCAAGCCTTCCAGTACCCTAAACAAACTTGTGTGCAAGACTCACTACAAAAAAAATCAATGCCAGGCAAAATAAAATAGTGAAAAAATTCAAAGTGCAAAAAAATGAAAAAAAAAAAAGCAAAAATGCACAGGACAAAAAGAAAAGATTCAAAAAGAAAGAGCCAAAGGCAAATAAAAGTCAAGTTAGGGGGCTTGCGCACAAGTTATACCCCTCATTCAAATCCCTTCGATTCATCAAACCTTTAATCCATATAATCCAAATTCATAATCCTTTCATCAATCCTAACTCCTTCTCCAAGGTATGTCCAAGCTCGCTAAGTTGAAAACCCGAAAGGGAGGCCTAGGCAAAAAGTTAGGGCACAACAAAAAAAAATAAAAAAAGAAAAATTAGATCCAGAACTACGAATGGTCTGATTCCGCAAGGATATGTAGGAATTCTCATCTCGAGGTCCGACCGCTTCAATAAAATAAAAATTAGTCATGGTCTAATGATTTGATTTTCTAGAGTTCAGGAGCATTTTCTTTCTAGATCCCGACATAGGCTCGAGTCTGCACCTAGCTTCGTTAAAGCCTTTTTCCACCTACATTCATTTGAGTCACAAATTTAAATCTTTTTATTTTTCAATCCAAGCTCTCCTTTTCCCCGAAGGACTCTCCGACAATTCCATGGTCTCTAGCGATATTTGACTTTGCCCGTATCAATTTCCCAAAGAAGAATCCCCAGTGCAATCCCCAATGAAAACTTTTAATGTTCAAGACATAGCAACTACATTTCAATATCAGATCAACTACATTGCAATATCAGATCAAGCACAAGGCTCATAATGCCTAATTAAAGGCAAGCTCACCCAAAGTGGGGGCTTCCTATGTGTGGTGGTTCCTCTGATTCAAATCAAACTCCCGGAAAGTTTTAATCCGCGGACCTCGTTTGCGGACCCCAATTATTTACTAAAAACGATTTTCGAAAATCATTCAATCTATTTCTAATCATCCTGCTCATTCTATCATTCTACACATGTTTTAGCCGTGCAAAATCCTGACCTTGCATTACATTTCATACATTCTAGCCTTGCAAAACCCTGACCTTGCATTGCATTTCATACATTCTAGTCTTGCATAACCCTGACTTTGCATGACGTGTCAACACTTAGCTTTCATAACCTAAATTCTTGCATTGCGTCTCATGCATCTTTAGAGAGTCTAAGTTTGCATTATTGCATCATTATGTGCTCATCTGAGTTGTTTGTACCTATCTGCTAACATCTTCTCCTGCAGGTAATCATATTGCTTGTAGTTATTGTCTTGCATACTAACTTTGTTTTGCAGAGACCGGCGTATATAGAGCAGTTCTAAACTGCAGAGCGTTTAGAATCGTTCTCCGTCCCGACACCGTATACTTTGACTTTCGGTTTCCTGAACCTCAGTCAAAGTGGGGGCTTCTGTAGACACATAATCGCGTCTCTCCATTTAGTACCCTATGATGACCAATACCCCGCTCCAATTGGTCCGGATCGAGGAAAGAATAAAGAACAAGTTTAAAATAAAATGTTTTAAGCCCAAAACCTTTTTATCACTCTTTTATTAACCCATTTACGAAAATCTTTTAAAAATAGTCTTTTTAAGAAGCCCAATTTTTAAAACAACTTTTTTAGCCCATTTTAATTAATAGAATTAATTAATTTAATTTAATTAGTTTTGTTAATAAAAATATCTTTTATAAAGATAATCTTTTTCCAAAGTGTTTTTAAATATCTTTTATCTAACTCTTTTCTAAAATCTTTTTTTAATAAAAATTTTTTAAAGACCTTCCATCTTTCGAAAACCTATTGCAACCCAATTACCTAAACATATATATATCTGCATACTCTCACCGTCTCACGGCATAAACACAAATCACTCGGCTAACTCACAATAACAAAATCTCACACACGGCCAAAATCCTTCGAAAACCTCTTCTAACCATTATCCCTCACGCATCTGATCATTCATCATCTAGCCTTCACCATCGCACCTCACAAGAATCCATTGATATCCCACGAATACTCACCGCCTAACAACTCTAATCCTCTAGCCTAATAACAATCACCTGCGCCACATCACCATCATCATCTAACATATTCATGCTACTTCTAAGTCAACGCAAAATACTAACACACTCCATACAATAATACCCAAAAACTCCTACGCCCCCACTGCTACTATAAACTAATATCATCTAAAAACTCACGCCTAGTATTAGAGTACAAGATACAAATTTTCTTTGTTTGACGCATAATACAAACGCAAAGCAACAATTTTTTTTAGACTCATTCAACTTTCGATCCAAGATCCGTACAAATCAACGACCCCGGACTGTGGTATAATTTCTGAGGGTGAACTAAATTA